>CM053570.1:98625690-98712112 GCA_028646485.1 Cryptoprocta ferox
CATTAGGGACATTCAACCGGAAATGTGAACCGTACGACCAACATCTCCCCAGTCCCCCCATCCCCCCGCCCCTGGTAGCCACCCCTCAGCACGGCTTCCGCCAGCTGGGCTTTTGTAGGTTCCACGTGTACGCCGTATCCTAGGATACCCTTCTCCATCTTATTTCCCTCAGCATAACGTCCTCAACGCCCATCCGTGTTGCTGCAAATGGTAGGATTTCCTTCTTTTCATGGCTGAATAATATTCCATCAAATATATATAAACACACACACACACGCACATACACACACACAAACCCCATTTCTTTTCTCCCGTATTCATCCATCCAAGGGCATTTGGGCGGCTCCCACGTCTCGGCTGTCGTGAATGACATTGCAGCCATGAGCACGGATGCGCGGATATCCATTCACAACAAGGACTTCATTTCGTTGGGATATATTCCCAGGAGTGGGATTCTGGGCCCCGTGGTCTGTCCTTTTCAACACAGATTCTGACCTGAGGACGACTCCGTGAGGCCCACAGTGAGAAGCACTATTCTCAGGGAAAAATTTCCCTCTTTCGTGAGACTATACGAGGCCATACTGTTGCCATCATGGGCGCACCACTGGAAGGTGTGGAGGCCACGTATTCACAGGTTAACTATAACTGAACATCAGCCAGCGCCCAGAACCAGAAAGGAGAGTCACTGGTCAGAACCTGCAGGGAACCAGGGCAGAGTGTGAGCCGGGGTTTGGGAACCGGGGCCGGAGGCCGAGCACCGGACACCCCCAGGGAGCATCTAGGTGCTCGTCCTGTGAGAACGTGAAAGGGCTCCACGCAAAGCAGCTGTGGCCAGGACGTGTCACCTGTGGGAAGGGAGAGCCCCACCGTGGCGGAATGGGGTGTGGCTTTCGTGCTCACATTTGTCTCTGTGGCAGGAACCCAGGTGGGGAAAGTATTAAAACTTTCCATCCGGAAGGGAGCAAGCAAGGCCTTCGTTATTGTCATTGTCACACAGCCAACGATCCGGGGATGGGCAGCCACAGTGGGTCACAGGGGCCTGGCGGGAGGAAGGAGGCCCTGCTCAGAGACCTCCCCTTGCCTGACAGCCATTTCCAGGTCTGGATTGACCACCAGCTCCGGCTGCCAGTCTGAGAGCGGGCACTGGGACCTGAGCAGATCGCCGACGGATCCACAGCAGGGCTCCGCCAGCGAAGAAAACAGTGGGCGGTGCAGAGGGAGAACCCAGGAGACCCCAAGGACACCCTCCAAGGTGGGGCACCTGGGAGGCCAGTCAGTTAGGCGTCCAACTTTGGCTCAGGTCACGATCTCACGGTTCATGAGTTTGAGCCCTGCGTCAGGCTCTGTGCTGACAGCTCAGAGCCTGGAGCCTGTCTTCGGATTCTGTGTCTCCCTCTCTTTCTGCCCCTTCCCTGCTCACTCTGTCTCTCTCTCTCTCTCTCTCTCTCTCCTTTGAAAATAAATTAACATTAAGAAAATTAAAGAAAAAAGAATACTCTCCATGAGAAGCACGCATCCCAAGATCAGAGCTGGAAGGTCCAACATAGACAATGTCAGGCCTTCGGGAGGGAGAGGTGATAAAAACGGCGAGTGAGATTTTAAAGCAATTTTACATTTCCGGGGGATTTGAGAAGCGGGTGGGGACTGAGACGGCATGTGGAGAATGAGAGCTAGCAGACATGTCACCTGCCAGATGTCCCTTCTGGGAGAGACTTAGTGGACCCGGCACAGCCGGCAGGCGCACGGAGCAGGAGGAGGATGGCGGGGACGGCTGACGCGGCAGCGGACAAGGAGTGGCGATCTGCTCGGATGAGGAGGACAGGACAGCAAACTTCTGCATCTGTCTAAAAACACATGAAGAGGAGAAAACATGGCTGCCAGTTTTTCAAGAGCGCAGAAACATGTGAGCACTCAGATTGAAGAAACCCAAAAAAGTCCTGGGCAAAATAAACAAATCCACAGGGGGCCACTTTGCAGTAAACCTACTGAAGCCCAGCGACCAAAAGAAAGTCGTGGAGTCCTCAGAATGCCACACACAGGCAAACGGAAAACCCTCAACTCCGCCAGCGGAAAGAGGTAGAAAAAGAACAAAAGAACCATAGTAAACAACTATGTTAAGAGATGTTTAAGAGAAGACGTCTTATCCACAGCACAGTAGAGTAAGCTGCTAAATGCTTAAGAAAACAACTCTTAACCTAGAAGGTCTTTATCCCATTAATCTACTCTTTGGACAGTTTCACACAGACCGAAAGAGTTTACCGTCCACTGTTTGCCATTCAGCAAGCCTTTTTGAAAAAGGTGTGAAAGGATGTGCCCCAACAAGGAGGAAATCAAACCCGATAGCAAGCAGTAAAGATGCCGGAAAGCCAATGCAAATAGAGAGAGCCATGAACACATGGGTAATTCCAAATAAACAAGCCTATCTCAAACAACAAAAATCAGAGCAGAGGGTTGAAAACCAGATGGTGCCTAATTAGCCAACAAAAACAGGAGGCTGGGATCAAAGCAGGTTTCGAGCTGAAGTCTTCTTGCTTCTGGTGACCCACAGAGAGATACCATTAAATGTCATTTGGCTCTGTGAATAGGCGTGTTATGATTTAAAGTCAGTCATCACTAAAGAAATGATAACAGGAGTAGAAAATAGGAGTAGAGAACCCGTAGAGAGGGCAGAAAAGAAAAACCCTGTGTCTGCCCAACAGGAGATCTGAAAGGGGAAAGAAGAAAACGCCTCCTAAATTATCTCCACGGCGAGCAGTCATCCATAAAATGTGCTAGACGGGTTTCTATTGTTCTGCATTTTTAAAAATGAATCCCTATTTTTAACAATTTGTCCCAAGTTCCTGGCTCATCTCCACCCCCTTGAAATGCGTCTGAAGTTGGAGAAGGTGAGAAGCAGGTATTCCGTGGCTCGAGGCCACCAGATTCCAGCCTTCACTGATCGTAACCAGACCTCCCTGACTTCCCCATCTCCCTGCGGCTTGGCTCCCCGACCTGGGTGCTGACTCAGCCTCACGTTGCTTTAACAACGTGTTCAGTGCCTCCTGGGTGCCAGGTGTATTCATGGTGTCTGTTTCTCAGTGGCTAAGCTACCAGAACGAGGGCCTCCCCATTCGAAGATGGGAACCAGGCTTGCAAGGGACATGCTCAGGGGTGTCTTCCCAGGCCTGGGAACTCGTTCTGTCTCTTTTCATTACGTCCAGCGAATGCGCCGTATGAAATCCCAGCTGGCTGCTCTCTGCCAAGGGACAGCGGCGTCTCCCGGGACGCGGGTGAGGGGACACCCCAGCTCAGCAGCAGACCCCACTCCTGCCCCTTGGGAGACTCCTGGCCAAGGCAGGCAAGGCTGACCCAGAAAACCACCATGGATGCCACTGGCTTCAGGAGGGATGACATGCCCACGTGGAAGGTGGCAGAGCTGGGACGCAGGAGCAGGGGACAGACAAGAAATCGCTGAGCTGCACCCCCAGCTCCTGGGTCTGCAACCGTTCAGAGAGGGATGCACACGGACATCAGAGACCTGGAGAGTCAGGCACTGCAGAGACAGTTGCCCTCACTGGCCACTGTGAAGAACTGGGGTCACCTTTTGGGCGTATCCGCTCTCTGGAGGAAAGAATCTGTCCAAGGGGAACCTGGGTCACGGCAGCTTCTGCAGAGTCACTAGCAGCTGCTGAAGAGTCAGCCGGGCTCAGTGACGAGCCTGCTGTCACTTCTTTGTTTTTCAATTTTTTATGTGTTTTGTTTTGTTTTGTTTTGTTTTTTTGAGAGAGAGAGAAAGAGACAGAGCACAGAATCCGAAGCAGGCTCCAGGCTCTGAGGTGTCAGCACAGAGCCCGATGCGAGGCTTGAACCCATGGATCGTGAGATCATGACCTGAGCCGAAGTTGGACGCTCAAATGACTGAGCCCCCCAGGACTTCTGGTCGTCTTCACGCTGCCTGGAAACAGGCCCTGGTGCCCCGACCCTTTAAAGTGAGGTGTCCCCATCCCGCCGGCATTTCAACTCTGCAAACACCCCCTTCCCCGCTACAGGATTTCAGTTTGACTACGAGGAGGGGCTGCAGCCCTGTAGCAGCAGGAGGAGGCCGTGGCTCATGAGGGAGTCCCGTGGCAGGTCTGGGGTGAGGGGCACAAGGGGCCAGCAGTGAGTGGGGTGAGACACACCTGGTGTGCCCGAAGCAGGGGCATTTTAATCTAAGGACTGGGTGGTTGTTATGGATTGAATTGTGTGTCCCCAAAACTCCTATGTCGAATCCCTTGCCCCCAGTGTGACTATTTGGAGATGGGGCCCTTAAACACGTAATTAAGTTAAAAAAAAAAAAAAAGGTCATAGAGGTGTGTCCTAACCCAATAGGACTTGTGTCTTCATACACAGAGGAGATCAGGACACAGACATGCCCAGGGAACGACCACGTAAGGACACAGGGAGAGGATGGCCGTCTACACGCCAAGGGGAGAGGCCCAGGAGGACCTGGCCCTGCCCACACCCCGATTTTGGCCTTCAGTCTCTGGGGCTGCGAGGGGTGAGCTGTGCTGCGTGAGCCGCCCAGCCCATGAGCTCCGGTGTGGTGGCCTGAGCGACATCGCGGTCATTGAGGAGAAAGCATCTAACCCAAGCCTGGAGGACAGGAAAGAGGTGACCACGAGGCCGTGCAGGGGCTGCAGGAGCTCTGAGCAGGGGGAGGGGCTGGCGTGGCTGCAGAGGGTGTGGGGGGCAGCGGGGCCAGCATTTTCCGAAGCTCCGGGCAGACACAGAATCATAACCACACTGCTGCCAAGCGCCCTGCCCCTGCTCACGAGTCTGAGAGCTCCCTAGGGAGGGGTGCAGCCCTCCTCGTCCCGACCCGTCCTGAACCTCTCTGGAACCCAGGAAGGCCGAGCAGAGGTGCGAGCCGGTGGGTGGCTGGGCCGCCCCGCGTAGACAGCCCCTGTGCGCATCACTGCAAACACACGCTGAGTAACACATCCGGATCCCTGGCTCAGAGTCCGTGCTCACATCCACAAAATAGGAGCCGAGATGCACGGGACAGGGGTGCGGTGGTGGGAGGGGCCGAAAGATCCCCTCTCTCTCACCTCTGTTCTGAACCACTGCAGAAACGATACTCATGATGAAGAAGTGACGTGAAGACAAGAGGCGGAGGCCATATTGGAGAAAGTCATGTCCACCCATCACCATGGAAACGTCAGGAAGGGAGAGATTTTCCTGCCACCCACCACGGGCACAGTAAAGCAGGGGAGCAGACTCCTCTCCGCCCTCCCAACCCCCTTCCTACAAAGCCACTGTGGGTCGCTTTGTGCCACCTCCCTCAGCCAAGAAATCGTGTCCTGGGTCCTAGGGAAGGTCCTGTCTCTGTGCATTCAGTTGTCCAAGGTGGGCGGGCTCTCCCAGGAGACGCTCATGAGACAGCGTCGTCCGTGGTCTTTACTGACAGCAGACCCCTGGGCATCACCGGTGAGCTGCTCTGGTCAGGAGCAGCGTCCCAAGTCACCCCTGTATCTGGCAACTCTGGAACCACCAAGACAAAGGGAGGTGACACATTTCATCTCTCCGGAACTTTCCACGGAGGGAGCTCCATGAGGGTGGTAGCTCACCCTGTGTCCTCAGCAAGTCCTGGAGGACGGAGGGCATCATGGACAGATGTGCACCTTTCCGTCTGTCCGTCCCACGGTTCATAAAACCGCCCAGCACCCCCCCGCCCCCACCCCGTGGCGCCTCAGCTGGTGTCACAGACGTGAGTGAAGCCAGGGTGGCTGAGTCCTTTGAAAACTGTCTGGAGCCAGAAACGAAAAGCACAGACTATCATTACTGCTGTCACCGCCACTAATCCTTTCTCTGGGGATGCCAGGGGTCCTGGACAGAGAACAGAACTCGGAGGTGTGATTAGCTAAATTTAGCTCAGGACACAAAAGTCGGCGGCTTTGAGCTTCGCCTCGCTTTGACAACCGTGGGCTTGGAACCACTGCCGATCTTTTGATTTCATTCCCTTGGTGGCCGAAGGAGCCAGGAGAGAATTACTTTCAGACAAGGATCTTCACTGTTTGCACAGCACACATTTCCATGAGGCTGCAAAACATGCTTTATTAAATTTCCTTTGAAACATAAGGCTTTGATTTAGAGGCACGAATGTTTTCTATGCTTTAAAAATGCCATGCAAGTTAGGACCGGAGCAGAATGTCCTTGCAGGGTGAGACCCGAGCAGGACCCACCTGCCTCCTCCCCAGTGCTGAGCAGAGAAGGGACACATCCACTTAGTCTGCCGGGCGGGCACCCCACCGGGCGGGCACGTGGCAGACATTTATTCCCCAGCGGTCTGGAGGCTGGAGGTCCAAGATCCGGGTGTGGGCAGGGCTGGTTCCTCCTGACCTCTCTCCTTGGCGTGTGGACAGCCGTCTTCCCTCTGTGTCCTCACACGGTCGTCCTCCGTGTCTGTGTCCTCTCCTCTTCTTACAAAGACACCAGTCCCCTTGGATTGGGGCTCACTATACTGAGTCCCCTCTGTAAAAGCCCTGTCCATCTCCAAATACAGTCACATTCTGACTTACGGGGGGTTAGGACTCCAGCAGGGAACTGGGGGGCGGGGCGCAGTGCAGCCCACAGCGCCTCTGGCTTCCCAGTTCCCAGGCTCTGAGGAACCCCGCGTCTGACGCCGACTGATGCCCAGCCTACGCCGCGGATGTGCCCTCCAGCGACCTCTACTTCCCACATCGTTCTGAACATGTAACCGGTTCCCATCGAAGTCGAAGAGTCGCCGGTTTTCCTGGAAGCGGGCGCTCACCCTGAGACGAGAGTCTGGGCAAAGGTCTGCCCCCTGATGGTCCATCACATCCTCAAGACTGGCATGGGTCACCGCCCCTTCGGAGTCGGGAAAGGAATAGAGGTGGGGGGGGCAGAGGGGAGCCCACCCACCCAGAGAGTGCATTCAAGAACAAAGGCAGTTAGGTCCTCCGTCATTAGCAGAGGAAAATGCACGGAGGCAGAACGCAGACTTTCTAAGAGACAGCGGCCCTGGGAAATGGGTTCGCCGCGCTCTGCACCCCCCGGGACATCTGCGGGGAGGTGGCTCAACCAGCAGTCAGCGTTCCTGGGTACCGGCAGTGCTGTCCGAGGACAAGGGCAGGGCAGGGCAGGAGCACGCACGTGTGTGTGCATGTGCGTGTGCGTGCACACACTTGTGCCTGGGCTGGCTGCCCAGGGAGCCCTCAGTAATACCCACCCCCTCAGAACATCCTATTCCGACAGCCTGGAGGCCTGTAAACCTCCTGGTCGACAAAGCATGGAGGTGGGAGAGAATCAGAGAAGAGTCGCATTAAAACCTGGTAGCAATAACACTCTTTGATGAATGTTTCCCATCAAACCTCCGGAGCATAAGTCTGCGCGTGTTAGCTAAGAAGGCAATTGTCAGGGGGGGAAAAAAAAAGCCCAAACTGCCACTTATCCCTTTTAACCTATAGGCTCCGTTTAGCCAATTAATCTTATTTATAAAAGGACAAGCAAACAATTTAAGTTTATGTGGTTTCGCTTTTGATCATTTTTCTGCTGTTAACAGACAGGGTCATTCTTCCTGATAATTAAGACTCTTATAGTCAATAAGACCTCACTATTAAATTTAACTAATATTGATGGCCCCAACAGCGGTTGCCATCTCTACCGCCTGCCGCGGGCTCTCCCTCTGCGCCGACAGTTCAAGTGCGGCTCCTCAGCGCCTCCAGCCTCATTAAACACCGCACGTCCTTATGCATCACAGGTTTGGGCTTCTGCGAGCTGCCGGAGGAGCGAGGGGGAGCCCAGGGCACGGCACGTCCGGTCGTCTGGTCTCGGCGGGGAAGTGAGAGGCGGAGACAAGTTGTTTTAGTGGGACCCAGAACTGTTTACAAAAAAAAATAAATAAATAAAAATAAAATAAAATAGCTTGGGCTCCGCTTCTAAATCTTACATCTTCTAATCTCTCCTGCTTCCACCGTCTGACTTCTCAGTATCTAGGTGGTTGTAAGAGAGGAAAGTTCTGTCCTCTATCCTCTTAAATTCAGTGCATGGGGGCTGTGAATTAAAACTGGCAACAGTGTGGCGGGAGAAAAGGTATGCACACTTATTAATTTTCAGTTCTACATGGGCTGGGGCATCACCAAAATAAGATTTCAGAGATTATATGCATATTACTGGGGGATAGGAGGGGCAGAGGGACACTTCTGGGAGAACAAATGACTTTGGGTTGGGGGGGCACTAATGGAAACACCAGTTACTTTTCTTGAGAGACAAATGGGCCCTTAGGAAAATAAGGGAGAGATAGAATAGTCCAGAAGAAGAGATTGCAGCTGCCCCCAGGGGTGGGAATTAATGGTGATGCTTCTTTTGGGAAGCTTTCCTTTTAAGGAGAAAAGGGATTTCAGGAGCTCAAAGCCTTTGACTCAAAATAATCTTGGGCCACAGTGGCCTATTTTGGGGTGACACATCCTGACTCCCTTGATGAACCCCACTCTCTGCTTCCATATCCACAGGGCTGCTCTGCTTCTAATCTCTGTGTGTGACCTCTGGGCACACTGGTTGAGGAGGCAGGAGATGGGTGCTGGGTAGGCTGAGTCTACAGCTGGCCGTGGGATGTAGGGAAATATCGGGGCACAGGGAGGATGGGGGCTGCTGGGGGCTGCAGACGTGGAGTCTGGATGTCATGCTGAAGTACTGGGTTGATTCTATGGGGTAAATGAAAGAATGTGTTATGGTGATTCTAGCAGTCTGGGGTGGGGGCGCGGCCTTAGTGATGACTGTGAGCCAGTGGAAGTAAGACTATGTTAGGAAATGACCTTTGGGGGAAGACTCAACGGTAGCATGGAAGGAGAGGGGAGTGTATCGGCCAGCTGCTGCTGAGTAACAAGCAGTCAGAGATCTCAGAGGTGCACAGCCTGTGCCTGCTGCTCGCACATTTTCCGGTCACTCGGGCTGAGCTCTGCTGCCTCACGAGGCCCTGGGTGCAGACGCAGGGAGGGGTAGAGAACGGGGCCGGTGATTCTGTCCACAGCAAATGCACTCATCCAAACTGTCCTCGCTAATCCGTGAGGTTTCCTGATTCTGTATTCTTAAAGGAATGTAGGACCTGGAGACCCTGATTACTCCCCAGCACAACACACACACACACACACACACACACACACACACACACACACAATTCACATCCACCTAAGTGCCCAGATTTTAAGTGTCTGCTTGGATGCCTTTTGACATGTATCCACACGCATGCATCGTGAATACAGCACTCCAGCCACGATAGAGGACGTTTCTCCCACCCTGGAGAGTCCTCCCCAACTTCCCGGTCAACCCCCGACGCCCGCAGGCAGCCATGGCCCTGATTTGAATGCCCACGTAGAGTGGTTTTGCCTGTTCCAGAACTTCAAGCCGACAGAACCGCACGGTGTGCACTCTGGGGCCCTGTTTTCTCAACATCACACTTGTGTCTGTGAGCTCCCCAGGTTGTGTCTCTGGTTTGTTACTTTTACTGTCGAGAAGTCTTCTTTCGCACAGAAGTAGAATTGGTCCAATCTCTTGTGGGTCGACGTGTGGATAATTTCCTGTTTGGGTATGAATTTGGCTGCCATGAGCATTCATGTACGGGTTGGGATTTCTAAATATTTATTTTCATTTCTCTTGGATAAACACCTAGAAGGAAAGCCACAGAACCCCCGGGTGCCTGTGTATTAGCTTTGGGGGACGCCATGATTTTCCAGTGTTTGTTCCATTTTACCTCCCACCTTAAACACTGCTCTCTTTCTTCTTAGTCTTGCCAACTTTTGGGATTTCTGGGGCTTTTCAAATTAATGCTTTATGTTTCCTTACAACTTTAATATTTCATTGTTTTAATTTGCATCTTTTTATGACTAATGATGTTCCTGCTACGAGTGCTGTTAGCCATTTGCATGTCTTCTGTGAAGCGACTTGTGAAACATTTTCCCCCATTTTTTTCTTTTCTTTTTTTTTTTGGTGGTTTGTCTCTTCATTATTAAACTCCACTTTTTGACTGCTTACCCACCAATTCTGAAGAGGCATCATCTGGCAAAGCAGGAAGCTAGGGCCCCCTCCACTTCCCGGGGGGGGCCAGGCTCCTGGGGGGACAGGCTGGTGTCCCAGACCCACAGAACCCGGAGCCCCAGAGAGAGGTGCTTCCTACTGTTTACCTGGCAATGCTGATCAGAGCTAAAGCCCATTTTATGAGATCAGGGGGGTGAGTTATCAGGGTCTGTTAGGAGACATAGAATAAGAAGAGACATTTGATTTAGGGGAACGTGCCCAGGTCTCCCAGCATCTTCTGGAATGACAAACAGTTAGGGGTGAGAAGTTGCACTGGGACAGAAGTGAGACAAGGCAGACAGAGCAGGAGGTTGACTGAGGGGAGGTGAGGACTCTGCAATCCCAAGACACGAAGGCCCCCAGTCGCCCTAGTCGGTGGGGACCCGCGGTGTTGGTGATGACATCGTCCGAAGACAAGAGTGACAGCCGCCGAGTAGAGGCGACAGTCAGAGTCACACGTGGTGCCTCAGCTCTCCTCACAGCAGGTCCGGGGAAGGCGCTGTGTGCGGTGACAGGGTCTGGGACCAGGAAGCAGGGGCAGGGAGCAGGTGCTGCGAACGGTGCCCCACAGCAGTGGCGTGGAGGGCCCAGCACCCCGCTCAGGGCCGACTCTGCGAAGCTGTATGGGAGAGCGGGCTTCTAAGGAAAGAACACGTCCCACGTCCCTGCGGCAGGGGTGAGGGCAGCACCGTGAGGGCTAGAAAGCGGAGTCTGTGTGGAGGCAGGTGAGGTGAGCGAGGGCGGTGTGGGGAGCAGGCCCTCCGGCTCCCAACGCCTCCATCGCGTCCTGCGCGGGCTGGAGCGCACCCGTCTCACGAAGCTGCTCAAAGTTTCAAATCAGCCTGGTGCGCGGATGCAGCAGCGCAAGGTGGAGGCAAAAAGGAGGTCAGTGTGTTGGTTGAACAGAATGAAGAAATGACAGCTTCTCTCACGGCGCGTTTGTAGAGGAACCCTGTCTCTCGGAAGGCTCGGTCTTTGAGAGACCCAGTCACCCCATCAGTTCTGGGGTTCAAAAGCCTCTAGGCTGCCCTACCGGGGACCTCGGAGGCCCCGGAGAAGCCGTAGAAGCCCACAGAGCCTCACAGAACCCCTTGACTTATGACTCAGAAACCCGGTGTCACCCAGAGGGTCTAGCACCGTACAATGATTTTCTTTTTATCACCTGCTGTGATTTTGATTCATGGAAACGATATTTGCATTCCGAGATGAAGCCGCCTGCAAAGTATCAATCTTTATTACACCCCTGCTGGCAGATCCACCCAGGACTCATTTACCACATTTTTTATTCTTAAACCAGGCAATGGGGTGCAGAGAGGGATCGTCTGTGATTTGCCACTTCCTTCCGGGCACACGCACAAATTCTAAAATATGACAACGCTTAAACCTGTTCTCCCGGAATTCCAGCGTGGGCTGTGGAGGGTTCACTGGGTCCTGCCACTGAGTTGGACAGTGGTTGGGGTCCCCACACCGCTCTCCGCCCTCACCTTGGTTGTGACTAAAATCTCTGAAAATCTCAGAGACAGGGGCCAGAATTGTCTGGAGGCAGAGAGCCCTGACTTTCCAATCTTCTCAAACCATAAAGGCTCTTAACGCTTCCCAAATGGAAAAGTCCTTGTTGATGTCGGAGTCCCTTCTCTGGGATGCTCTTGGAAGGAACAGCGTGGCCATTACCAGCATCACTGGGCTACTGATTGCTTCCAGGAAAAAGTGCCGGTGGCCAGCAAGGGCCTGGGCACCCATCTGCCGTATTGTGGGAGTAAATACTTAATGACCAGCTCTCCAGGGGGCCTGGGAGCTTGCTCATAATGTTTACGGATTGTCTTGTGTAATATTCCCACCATGACTAATTCCAAGCTGCTGACGTGACATCATTCAGACATGGAGTTGGGAAGACATGTTCACCGTTTTGCCCTTACACGTGCGTGTGGGCTGTTCCAGCCACCGCTGGGACCAGTGTCTTCCTCCAGATTCACCTGGAGAAACTTTCCGTCCCTTGTTTAGTTCTGAGACAGTATCTGCTCCTTTACTGAGTGTGTCCCACGCGTGTGACCTGATCCAGGAGCCCCCAGGAAGCCCCCAGGGGGAGACTGCGATTTCACACCTGTGAGAAGGGTGGTGGGGCCCTGGGACCCTCTGCCGTGGGGTGTCCTTCTCAGGATGAAGTGTGAAGGGGAGACAGGAGGGGGCCCCACACCGGTTCCCACAGCAGAGATTTGTGCGGGAGCAGCACAAGAGAACCGTTCGCGGTCCAGGGCTTCTCATTTCGGAGGCAGCACGGTTTTGCAGGGGGGGGCGTTGAGGAGGTGCTCACCAGCCACGTGCCACCAGCACAGATGGTCCCCACTACCACTCCCCTTGGATTCTTTGGGACCGCTCTTTTCCTTTGCCAGCTCTTCCCACTTCTGTCTACTGTCTGTCGCTCCAGAAGTTCGTGCCCCGGCTCCTGTGGCAGCAAGCTGTTCCGGGTACCCCCAGGGGTCCCGAAGAGGAGGGTGTCCTCACTCCGAGCAGAACAGAGACCGTGTTTCCTCCCTGTCCCCCGAACACCGGTGAGCAGACCGTCCCCGCACAGGGGCAGCTCTTCTCCCCTCCACTCCCCCTTGCCAGACGAACATCACCACGTGACGGAAAATGCTGGAAACCCTTAGAATTAGACTCTTTAAAACATCCCCCTCTCTGACCAACCACCTTAGTGCTTGATGCTTCTCACTCGAGCCTTTTCTCTGGCTTCGTTTGTAGTTGGCTTGCGCACTGCTCACGTCACTGGGACCCTGCGTTTCCCCCAAACCACGTGGTCCTCCGTGGTCCCATCTATCATCAGAGAATTTTCACATCCATCATCATTTCTTTTACTGAATTTTTCTTGTCAGTTACCTGGGTGCATAGTTATAGAATCGACTGCGTCTGTGAGATTTATTGGAAAGATCGGTGGTGCCTGATCAAACTCCTGCCTGTTCCCTTCGCCTGAGTTTACCGCTCCCCCCTCACCATTTTTGCCATTTCTTTCGGTCCTTACCCCTAGATTCATACATAACATATTGATACCTGTCAATTTTTCAACCTCAGTCATATTTGCTGGCCTGCCACCGAGGACAAGAGATGCTTAACACTCTGGCCATCCTCACCCCCTCACCCCACACATGCCCACGCCCCACACCCTCCCATTACCCCGCCATGAGGATGAGGAGGGAGTCACCATCCAATCAGACCCACGTTCGGCATTTAAGTCTCCATGTACGTGCAAACGTGAATGGTAATGGGTGCATCCGATTCAGCGGCCCCGTGAGATCACCTGTCTTTCCCTGAACAACTGGGTTCTCATCGCAGTTAACCGTCTTGGGTGCAGGCTCTCTGTTTGCTTCGTTTCTCTGCCTGTCTTTCCTAGTCTTGTAGAAACTGACTCTCACCGGAGTCCCTTCTCTGTCCACTCAAATGCACCCGGGGAATTTCGTCTTGGGGGCCTCCCTCCCAGTCTCCCAACCTGCTCTGATCTAGGCATTGTTGTGATACACGCCTGTCACCTTAGAGTCTCGTTCCCCATGACCTTAGGGACCCCACTTTCCCATGCCCCCCCTTTCCTGATGCCATGCCTTCCTCCCTCTAGTTGGCTCTCTCGGGTTCCAGGTAGGAGGTGGGTGAGGCCAGGTGTAGCTAAAATGTTACTCCACACCCACACTTGACCACTTGGCTGAGTATAGACTGAGTCTAGACTGGGTATAGACTGAGTCTAGACTGAGTACAGGCTGAGTATAGACTGAGTACAGACTGAGTATAGGCTGAGTATAGACTGAGTCTAGACTGAGTACAGGCTGAGTACAGACTGAGTCTAGGCTGAGTCTAGACTGAGTCTAGACTGAGTATAGACTGCCCTTCAGACTACCTTTCCTTCAGAACTGAAGGCATTGCATTATTCCATTTTCTCCTTGTTTCCAGCATTGCTCTTAAAAAGTCAGATGTCATTCCGATTCTTGATCTTATAGGAAATGTGTTCTCTCTCATCTCTCTCTCGGCTTTTAGGGTTTCTGCTTTGTCCCCAGGGTTCCGAAGCTCCACGATGCTACAGTGTTATGTCTTAGTATGCACAGCATTTTATCATGGTGTCCAATACCCAAACAATCTTTTCAATTTGGAAATGTCAGGTCTGGAAAACGAACTTGAAATATTTCTTGGATTTTATAATGCTATTTTACTGAGAGGGAGTCTAGTGAAGAGGTCGGGTCTTGGACCAGAGAGCCAGGCTGACTAGGTTCGAATCCTCGCTCTGCCATTTGCCAGCTGGGAGACCTGGTGTGATCAATCTCCTAGGCTCTCCGTGCTTTAGCGTCTTGATTTATAAAGTAGGATAAAAATAATATCTACCTCAGGAGTTTTTATTAGAATTACACGAGTAAATATGAAATGCTTGGGTTGAGTTAATAGGGCGTTGCTTGGAGTAGCTTGAGGCACTGAGAACTACTGCGTTGTGATCACTTATCTCTGCGGTTCGTTGGTGAGCTGTCCCCTGTGCCAATCCCGTCCATTCTCTCACCAACTTCTCCTCCTTCTCTCTTTTTTTTTTTGGTTGATTCTCTATTTTCTTATCTTTTTAATCACTTTGTCATTTTGCTACTTTCTGAGATATTTCTCAGTTTTATCTTAGAACCTTTCTTCTGAGTTGTTAATTTTTGCCATTATCTTTTTAATGCCCCCAAACTGTTTGTTTTGTTGTTGTTGGTGGTGGTGGTGGTGGGTTGGTTGTCTACATGTTCCTTTTTACTGGCATTCTGTTCTTGTTTAAGAGATGAAACATCTTGAGGGGCCTGGTGGCTCAGCTAGTTGAGCATCTGACTTCGGCTCAGGTCATGATCTCACAGTTCATGGGTTCGAGCCCCTCATTGGGCTCTGTGCTGTCAGCTCAGAGCCTGGAGCCTACTTCGGAATCTGTGTCTTCCTCTCTCTATACCCCTCCCCTGCTCCTGCTCTCTCTCTCTCTCTGTCTCTCAAAACTAAATAAACATTAAAAAAATTTTTTTAAATAGATGACACATCTTCTCTTCTGAGGATATTATTGGCAGGCTTGTCACTCGTTGGCTTTGGTTTTCCTCTTTGTCCATAATCATTTTCTCTCTGGGGTTCTGTTTGCTTGTTTGGTATCTGTCTATGTTACAAGACCTCTTCAAATATTTGGCAATTATTGAAAGTTTGCTCAAATTTTTAAAAAATGTTTATTTATTTATTTTGAAAGAGAGAGAGAGCATAAGTGGGAGGAGAAGGGAGGGGGAAGAGAGAGAGAGAGAGAGAGAGAGAGAGAGAGAGAGAGAGCATCCCAAGCAGGCCCCATGCTGTCAGCACAGAACCTGATGGGGGCTTGAACTCATGACCATGATGTCATGACTTAACCCCAAATCAAGAGTTAGGTGCTTAACCACCTGTGCCACCCAGGTGGCCTGAAAGCTTGCTCAAGTTTAATAGAAGGGCCCTAAAAAGTTGATTAGGGATCCCAACTAATAGTGGCACTTGTCGACTAGGGAACCCTGCCTGGAACATCACTGGGGAGACTCTGCTGAGGGTTCCCAGAGAACACTCTTCCAGGCTCCTCTCTGGAAGAAGTCTGATCACCAAGATCCCAAGAATCAACCAGAAGGAAATCCCTGTCTAATCCTCACGTTTTCAGTGCCCTTCTGTTCTAGCCTCTCCAGAGACTAAATCTCTAGTCTCTCAGCCACACCAGTGCACTGAGTGGGGGAAGCCACTCTGGTGGAGGGAGAGGTCAGGCCCCACGTCTGCATCCAGGGTGCAGGTGCATCGAGTCCCGTGCCCACGGGGGGTGATGTGTTTGTATGCTTTCCTTTATGTTTGAATTTCCTTCTGTTTTCTATGTTTTATGTACCATTGATTGGATTCTCCATTCTTGGATGGCCCAGTCCATAAACTCTTGTCCTTCTGCCTCTCAGCATCCAAAGTCATGTTCCCATTTCCTTTTCTGCTCTCATTGTCCCAGTGGTCTTGGGTGCCGCTAAAAGCTTCCACTGAATCTCCCTTCCAGCAGGATTTAGGTAGGCACCGAAGATTAGTGTGTTTACATTCACTGTGACGTCCATAACCTAAAATCCGAGACACCATTTTTTTTTAAGCATCATCGTATTGTTCCATTTACTTGCTTCCAAGTCGTCACCGTCATAAACAAAGTACTGAGCATCTGCATGTCAAGGTCGTCATGGGAGGGTGTGCCGAGGCTCCCGCACAGGCGGGAACAAACAAGCAAGTCGCGTGGGGTGGGAGAGCGAGTTGGGGGACGTGTCTTGAGTTTGAATACTGCATCTCTCACTCGCTGTACAACCTCGGGCCAGTTGCTTGAACTCTTTTTCTTTCTGTTTCTCCCCTCAGAAGATGAGATGAAGGTTGTAGCACGCCTGGCAGAGACTCATTGCGTTGGCCGCGCACCAGCATGTCTGCAGGACTTAGCCCCGGACCCGGCATCGGCGAAGTATGAACATTCTCTTCACAGGGCTTTCTAAAATCTTGGAAAAATATTGCTCAAAACATCAGTTTACGTAGCCACTAGCAATGACTAAGACTTACCATTTCACCAACTGGCTTCTCAGAATGTATGTGGCTCCTTCTGGTCTGATAGGCAAACACGAACAGACCCACACACACATACTTGTCTATCGTTTCATTTGCATATTTTAGTGTCGACATGGACTTTTTTCCACTCATTGACTTCCTAGTTGTGTGTTTGTGTTTGTGAATCGCCTGCTTATGTCTTTGGCCCATATGCCTATTTGTAAGGTCTCGTGTTTTCCCCGGTGGCTGATATGACATCACCAACATTTCCCAAGACAAACTACGATTGAGAAGCGCTGCACTGGTTGTCAGCTGCACCTACTCTCCCTGGAAGAAGTTTCCATCAGGGAGATTCACGCGTCTATAGGGCAGTGCAGACGCCATCATGGACAGGAAGAGCTGCATGCAGAAGCTTCTACAGACCACGGTGGGGGTGCTGTTAACCTTTAGAAGCGTAAGAAATGGTAGATGGCTTCCTGTCTTGAGCACAGCTGGAAAGGTCCGAGGCACCCAGGGACTGGGCAGAACACTTCTAGATTTACATAATCAGGCCCCTGCCAAAAATGCTGAGCCTCTTTCCGTCTGGAAAATCTCAAGCAGATTCTCTCCCTGAGATCCCAGTGCCAATGGCTTTGAGCTGTTCTCAAAGATGGAAAACTCCAGGCCGGAGAAGTGCCATCGACCATCGGGGGAGAGCTGTCTTTCTTTTTGACAACTGTTGCATGAACAGAAAGCAACAGCCCTTGTCTTGGGCTTCGGGGAAGAGGAGGGAGACAGACCCTGACAATTAAGGCAGGACGATTTTTCAAACTGGAATGCAGAGGCCCAGCAGAAAGGTTGAAAAGACAGTGATGATGGATCTCCTCCAAACAACACGAGGTAATGGCTTTGCAGGGTCCGCCTGCCCTGACGCAGACGTGGCGAGGAGAGCGGTGTATTTTACCCTCCTCATCACCAGTGGGGAAGGAAGGCTGATATTCCTTTTATTCTTTCTTTAAGTGTATTTTCCCAAGTGCCAGGTAATACTCAGTCTTGTGCAATTAGCAGGTCAGGGAGATTTTATAACCTGCAGAGGGACTCTGAGAGCATCTGGGCAGCATTCCCAGCAGGCTTGCTTTGGAAACTGGTGAGAGGATCCCATAAAAAATAATATTCTGTAGTCAGATCCACCTGGGAACCTGGCATCCCACGCCTGGCTCCCAGCGGATGTCAGCATATTAAAGGCTTGAAGATGCTGTTCAAAGTGCTTTGTGTAGTCCAGTGTTTGCCAAGGGATTGGATCTGAGAAGCCTGTGTACCCACAGAGCCGCAGGTCTTGGGAGAATCTGTAAAAGCCTCTGAGGATTCATCCTCCCATCTGATGAGGTCGAGCTGCCCAGGGCGGGGCAACTATCCAGGACTAGACCCTGCATCAGGAGAATCTTGGCCCAGGATCCTTCCCAACTCGGGTTGACCCCCAGACCTCCGGATCCCAGGCATCTTGCCTCAGCCTGTACCTCCCAGGGCTGGGAGAGGCACAAACAGCTCGTGTGTGTGGCAGGAATGAGCTCACGGCGGTGGGTGGCACCCAGCGGGGCCTCGAGAACCATTGGTTACAAAGTAAATGAAGGTGAGAGCAGGGCAGTGAGTGGCGCCCAGCAGGTGCTCAGGAATCACTAATTACAA
Organism: Cryptoprocta ferox; assembly: GCA_028646485.1. Lineage (NCBI taxonomy): Eukaryota > Metazoa > Chordata > Mammalia > Carnivora > Eupleridae > Cryptoprocta > Cryptoprocta ferox. The sequence continues at coordinate 98,643,955 of CM053570.1, forward strand.
AGTGAACCCAAGGCTGCCAGCCCTGATACGGGTAAGGGCTCCGAAAAGTAATTATTCACATTTTTTTCCTGCTGCCTAAACAGAACTTAGCTTGGACCAGACACTAGTGGGGACCGGCCGTATCTGCCTCCCAACCCGGCGGGGACTTTCAGATTTCCACATCTGGCTACACACCACCCAGCTGGAGCGAGAACCCCATCAGGTTGGTTTAGCCAGAAACCCCTTCCCCAGCATATCTCTCTATGTGATCACCCCTCATCGCCCCGGCCTGCCTTCAGCAAGAGTCCCGCTGGGTCAGCTCAGTGAAGAATTTTCCTGTCCTCTCAGGAATTTCCACCCACGGCCTCCCTCCAATCCAGCTCCTGGACTAGAAATCCCACCTTCTGTCTTATGTTCAGAGTTGAGCTCCTCCCTCTCCCACTGCGGATCCCCTGATACCCACCCCTGACCCCCGCAGAGGCCCCGACCCCATCACCACATCGCGGTCCCGTAGAGCCTGACTTACTGGTTTAAACAAGTGTCAGAACCGTTTTGTCCTCCTTTATGTGTAAAATAATTAATTAAACTTTCACCAATCTTGGGCAATGATCACACTGATTCACGAACTCCTCAACCCCCTCCCCTACAAGATGCAAGTTATTATTATCCTCCTGTTGCAGATGAGATCACAGAGGCACCGAGAAATTAAGCGACTTTCCCATAGTCCCTCAGCTAAGCCAGGAGCTGAGCCGCAGGTGCACAGCCAGACGCGAGCATGAGCGCGTTACACACGGGCTGTGCGCCCCATCCGTGCGCTGCGGTCACCGCTCACGAGCGAGAAGCTCTGTCCCTCTTCTTGAGAAAGCGTGGTGGCCCGCGCAAGCTGTAGGATGCACACATCACCTCCATCATTTGTTAAACGTCCAATGAAGGGAAAATACACAGTCCTATAAGTCCTGCTGTGACAAAAAGCAGATTACCAAGAGAAAAACACACAAATGTGGCTCAGTCGGTTAAGTGTCTGACTTTGGCTCAGGTCATGATCTCAGGGTTTGTGGGTTCGAGCCCCGCATCGGGCTCTGTGCTGACAGCTTGGAACCTGGATCCTGCTTCGGATTCTGTGTCTCCCTCCCTCTCTCTCTGCCCTTCCCCTGCTCAAGTCTCTCTCTCTCTCTCTCTAAAAAATAAATAAACGTTAAAAAAAACAATTTATAAAAGAAAAACACACAAATGTATTTCACATAAGGATTCGGGGATACGACAGCCTCTGTAAGGAATGAGGCTGCTAAGGGGTTGAGCCTGAGCCTTTCATGCCAGACCTGACAGAGGCTGGAGCGTCACCAGACAAACGGGCGCCAGTTCAGGGTGGTGAACTGGGGCCTGTGCGTTCAGACACCTCCCAGCAAGCACCTCTCCGTCTTTTCTGAGATAAGGATGCTCCTTTCCTCTGGGCACAGCGAGGTCACCTCTCATAGGAGGGCCGTGAGCTGCTTCGGGGAGAGGTCAGAGGGTCCTTCCCACACCTGCCATTTCTCAAGTTCCTTCAGCTTAAAACCACCCATTTGCCAAGCAGCCATATTGGGAGTGGCGCCTCAGCCCCATCAGTCCACATTTTGAATAAACGAAGTAAAAACAGGGGCACAGCGAATCCATTTGCCCTGAAGAGCAGGTGTCTCAGCCTCAAAGATCCACGAGGCACAGAAGTCGCAGGCTGGCCCTGGATCCCAGGGTCCTCTTTCCCGATCCTTACTTCGGAGCCCCTTCACCCCGCGGTATTCGAGGAGGATCCGCTCTCTCGTCTGTGACCCTGCCAGGCATCGAGGAACAGCCCACAGGAGGGTGTCTATGTGGCGGGATGTGCCTGCTTCTTCTTCAGTCCTGCTCCAGGCCTTTGGGTCACATCAGAAGGGTCTCTCTGTCTTCCTCCCGCCCCCACGGTGGCTCCTTGATGTTCTCACGCTAACCCTGAGAAAAAGCCTGATAACCCTCTCCCAGTGCACTCCTCTGGCAAACACTCCCACGGAGGGGGACAGCCACGTGCTGCCTGGGACATCGGGGACCAGACCGCCACGGTTAACACAAAGGAAGCACTGACCCCACGTCTGTCTGCAAAGCGGGAGCCCGGCCTGTGGGGCGTCTCAGAGCTCCCTGGGTGCACGGGGATGTGGGAGCATGCAGAGGGGGGTTAAATCACCCCAGGCCTGAAGGAGGGAGTGAAATGCCTTCTGTTTCTGGTGAATAAAACAGAACAAAACAGAAGCAAACAATAAAACCAACCAGTTAGGATTTCCAGTTGTACCCAGCTGTCTCTGGCGATCCTTAGGACTGAGCCACCGGGGGAAGGTTCTGAGCCTCAGCTTGAAGGATCCTGGTGCCAAGTCCTTGCAGCTTCAAGAAGCAAATGACCTAATTGGAGGCCAGCGCTGCCCTGTCCGCCTCTGCCAGGGCCTTCCTGGCTGTATGAGTAGCCTGACCAGACAAGTCGCACTTCGAAGGAAACACATCTTCAAGGGCTGTCGTTAGCGGGCCATTCAAGAGCAACCTTCCAACTTCTCTTTTAGGGTCTGGCTTCCGTCTCTGGATGAAAGTGAGCAGAGATGGTGTCTTTGGCCTTGGGGTCCCCAGGGTGATAATTAAGGTAGAGGCGTGGGGTTCTCTACCTTCCCTGAATTTCCATCCTTGATCCCGTGCAAACACCAAGTCCCCACCTGAAATCTCTGTGCCGCTGTCTTTTCCGCCCTCCACCAGCTGATGGTCAGAGAGTCACTGCTGTGCCCACAGGTTATGAATCAGGGTCTGACATGGCTCCCTCACCCCTCGTGCGTCGGCACCCTGCCATGTGTGGATCCTGTCCTGGATGTGGGTGCCTTCTATGCCCTCCCCTTCACCTTGGGAAGCTGTGCCCATCTTAACTCCCTGAAGACCCCTCCCCATCCCTCACTTGTGCCCAGGAGTCGGCTGGATCTTTGTGTTGCTAGAAAGCCATTAACGTGCAATTCTGAGCCCATCTTCAGTAGGTTGGTGTGTTGTCTCCTGGGGGGAGAGGCATGAACTGCAGGTGCTGACATCTAACAGGCCAGGCCTCTGGACTGAAAGAGAGAAGGGACATCTTCTCACAGACCAAGGATTCATTCACTGGCCCTGCAGTGACTCATCTTCTTCCTGGGACCCCAGGGCCTTCTCAGCTCAGGGGACACGGGCCCCGGAGCTGATCTCTGGCAAAATCTGTTGGGATGGAACCAAGTTTAGCCTGGAAAATTCAGAAGGGAAGCATAAAAGGACTTCCCTTCTGGGATTTTAGGAAGAAGCCTGAACCTCCCCATGAACTGAAGACAAGTTTCCATGCTCCTGCTCCTTCCACACCACTAATTTACTCATTAAAACAGAAGGTGGAGTTTTGTTTGCCAGGAGCGGAGACTCCCACCAGCAGAGCTCCAAGGCCCCCACCCCCAGGTCCCCCGGGAAGGAGACAGGCAGCCACAGACCAGTGTGAAACAGGGGCTTTAGGACAGATGAAGGGAAAACCCGGCCATCTCCCTTGCGGGAACCATAACATGGAGCTCGCAGAGACCCCGTCGCAGCAGTCGGATCAGGACAGGGCTCTCTATCTGACTCCATCAATAGAAATCCCGGTGGCAGAACCCCCATGTAAAAGGCCTTGGACTCAGGCAAACACAGGATTTGCTGGGCAGTCAGCAAGCGTCTCCTGCTCAGCCCATCACTCTGGGCATGGGGGATGCTTGATCTTGGCCTTGCCGTGCCCAGCACAGCCTATCACGTGGGCCTGTTGGCCAGACTTAACAACCTTTGTTTTCTCCTAAAGGAGGTTGTGTTTTCTCTCTCACTGGTGGCAAGCGACCACTGTTGAGCTGCCTGTGTGGTCTGACAGCCTTGGGGTGGGGGCAGGAGGGAGAACCCTAGACGGAGACCTCGCCCCTCTTTGACCCCATGGATGGGACAGGTCTGCTACCGCCTCCTGGGAGTCCCAGTGAAAGAAGGGTATCGGCCCAGCTTTATCCATATCAGTGCCTGGAATGAAGGAAGGAAGGATGCTCTCTGCCCCGCCCCCATCGATGGCTGCCTCGCAGCCTCTCACCACCCACCCGTCCAGTGAGCAAGGCTTCCACGGGGGCAGGCTGTGCTGGGCTCTGGGAACTGTGAGTTAATTTTAGTTCCGTCCGAATCACTAATCAGCCGTGTAATGAGAGTGGAAACAAAACTGCCAAGGCCTGATGTACAGATGTGTGGAGGGGGTCTCACGCAGTACAAGACAGGGCCTCGAAGTTGGCTCCAGGGCAAACCGGTACCGACCGACCATCCCGTTTAAAGAGAAGCAGTTCTGCCCACGCGGGGGAGCACTCGGCTGGGAGTCCCGGCTACCCTGATCCGAGGCTCTGCCGCCTTAGGCAAGCTCCTGGACCTTCCCGAGTGCCAGTTTCTGGTGCCTTAATGTTGCCGGGAACCCAGTGAAGGATGTGAAAGTCCTCTTCATGGGAAGACGGGCTCTGAGAACCAGCTCCTCTCACGCTGCGTGTGTCTCCTCGCCCGGCAGGGTTTGCTCATTCTCCCCTCCCGCCTCAGCCCGGAAAAACGACCCTGGGCAGAGCTGCAGGTCCCCGGCTCCGGCACCGTGACTTGAAATGCTGGCAGGAGGGTGAGCCGAGTGCCAAATGGCATGAGATTTAATCTGCGAGCGCGCACCTTACAGAGGCCCGTGGAGCTGGTGATGGCGAGATTTGCTGCCAGGCCTGCAGAGGGCTGGCTCCCGTTACCCAGCGTCAGAAACGCTGGGGGGGAAGCTTCCCCCCACCCCTGCTTCTGAACACACTCGGCAGGTACTTAAGGGGCCAGAGCAGTGATTAGGGGCCTAAAGAAATTGATGGGTCACCAGTGGAGGAACGGGTACCACTGGGCCTGCGGTGGTTGCCGTTCGAGCACGGAAGCGGCACAGGGAGACTCAGGTGTTGGGGAGCGGTCCCTGGCCACCTTCCACACACCCGGGCTGGCTCTCGTTGGGATCTTAAATCTTCTGCAAACTGGAGTCCGCGAAACCATAACCCAGGGACATTTCTGAGAAATCGTTCTCTAGAATTAGCTGCAATATGGCTCTAATAAAAACAACAGTCTATAAAACATTATCAGTTCTAATTGATAATTGGGTTTTTTGTGTTGCCGTAAGTAAGGCTAAAAGCTTCAGATATTGTATTTAAATTTCTACTTTAAAAATCCGGAGAAACCCAGCCAGACTCTTCCATTAGCGAGACAGAGAGAGAGGGAGGGAGATTTGCATAATGTGGATCAGAGACGAAACCGTGTGGACAGCAGGGGAGCACGGCCACCGCGATCCAGGGCTCTTAAAAAAATTTCACTTCGATTCACTCTTCTTAATGTTGTCACCTTCGGCCGACACACGCTTAGAGCGCTCTTGTCTCAACGGTGACAGGCATGGCCTGCTCTCCGCAGGGTCAGCTCCAGATGGTGTCCTTCCACAAGGAAGCCCTTCCGGAAGGTCTGGGCCTTCCTCTGGGCAGGTGAGTGCGGACAGGACCACCGTGGAGGACCCTCCGGGGTGAGTGGCCCCAGCGCTGGAAGGGCCCCCAAGGAGCACCTGGCTCACAGCCCTCATCCATGCGACCCAAGTGTGGTACTGAACCCCTTAGTGCTCGGGGACAGTGGGGACATCAGTTTCAAGTCCCCAGAGGAGACAGCCAGCAGGGGGCTGTCGGTGCTCCAGAGTGTCAGGAACCAGACGAGAGGACACACGGTCGTTAAATAAAACATCGTCATCCAAGCTTTGTGGCAAAGATTCTCACGAGTTAAACATTCTACACCGAAAGGTTAATTATCTGGGTTCAGGTGTCGGTCTCTACTTCCCACGTGTCAACACGGAGAAAGTGCCGGCATCATGGGCGGCCCGTCCCCTGGGCCAGCGGGTGTTCAGGGCAGGCCTGGGTGGGCAACACCTGGGCAGGAGCAGGGCTACCTGATGACGTTCTCTGGAAAACTGACGACGGGCTCAGGGGCGCAGTAAGGCTGGTGGTTAAGGGCTGACTGACGCAGAACCTGGTTGTGGAGAAGCAGGACCGTTCAGGACGGCACACGATCCTGGACAGGTCCCGCTGTGTCGCGAGATGCAGGTTTCTCTGCCCGAGATGACGCGAGCGGAGCCCTGGTCACGTACTTCTGCCCAGAGAGTGGAGGCAGCGTCTGCCAGAGTCTCCCCATCCCCGTGATTGCACGAGAGGACACTGACCCCACAGCGCGGAGCGAACAGAGCAGAGTCCATCACAGAAGGAAGAGAGAGGCCACAAAAGAGGAGTGTGTGTCTGTGTGCATGTGTGTTGGCTGTGTGAGTGTCTGTGGGGCGGGCCCGAGGCTTCAGGGCGGGTCCGACGGCCCCTCCGTGTGCCCCTGATGCCCTCAGTCTGGCATCTGAGTTCTGAAAGCATCTCGCTGGGCGGGGGAATCAGGAAGCTGGGGGGGGGAGGGGTGCCCAGTGGACCCCACCCTGTCACCCAGCACCCCGGAGTCACCAGGAAAGGCAGAGCGCACAGAGCCAGACTCGGTCCCTGCAGGGTGCTGCTGGCTCATGCCCTGAATTTGCCAAATTGCTACAAATCAGCCCACAATCACTCTGCTTGCCTTCCAATTAGGGAGGAGGTGAGTTTTACCGACTAAACAATTCATCACTTGAAATTCCCCTGGAGGAATATTACCGATGTCGGGACTGTCACCGGATGGAGCCCCAGGGCGCGTGGAGCTGCAGGGCGAGAAGCCCTGGGGGTGGGGGTCCGGCTCCTGGACACCTGGCCCTCACTGCCTACCTCGTGGTCCAGAGACTCAAAGGGTATGACCTCGGGAGCCCCTCGCGAGCAGCCCCAGCAGAAGCCACGTCCCTGCAGCATCCTGCTGGGTTCCTGAAGCCCAGACGGGGCATCCCAGCCCGCTCGCTCACCTCCCCTCCAGCCCTGTGACCTTGCTCACCCCCGGCCATGACCATCTCTGCCACTGCTGATCCCAGGGGGCGGGTGCCGGGCGGGTTCCACAAACCATTGCCGTAGAAGCAGTGACGGGGTCTAATAGGGTCACAGTCTACCTACTAGAACGGTCTCAGGGTGGTCTAGCCCGTGCCCGCCTCCCGACGCCGCTGTAACACCACATGCGGGGTGGGGGCGGGGTGCTTTGCACAGAACCCATCACCCCCGTTCTGGGGGCCCAAAGCCCAAGATCCAGGTGTGGGCACAGCCATCCCTCCCGAGGCTGAGGGAGGCTCCATCCAGGCCTCTCTGGAGGTCTCCTGGCGTCCCTGGTGTCGCTTGGCTTGCAGAAGCCTCATTTCTGCCTCGTCTCCGCACAGCACTGTCCCTGTGTGTTCCTGCGTAAGGACACTTGTCACATTGGACCAAGGCCCAGCACAACCTCATCTCAACCAGCTACTGCTGCAATGATCATGTTCCCAAATGAGACCACATCCTGAGGTCCTGGGGGTTAGGACCCACATGTGAGTTTGGGGGACACGACTCAGTCCCCAACACATCCCCCAGGCCCGCGTGTACGTCCAGAATGGAGGAGCCTCAGGACGCGTGCCGGAGGGGAAGGCAACTTTGAGAGCCGTTCTGTCCCTCGGTCTTGCAGACGGGTTCCCAAAGGGAGCCTCCCCCTCCCCAAACACCAGCACACACTTGTGCCTCAGGTGCACTTACGGGAAGGACACAGCAGAGCTTGCCCAGTGCCGCTCGGTGTGCCGTGTGCCTGCCGGCCCCTCCCACCTTGGGGAACTTGGGCACTTCGTCGTAGGGGGGTGTGGAACCCACTCCAGGGAGCCACGTGCCAATGAAGCAGGACCAGGTGAGCCCTGGGACCTGCCTCCTGGCCCCAGGTGAGTGCCCTCCTGGGCCACCCCCCAGGTGCCGGTGGCGTTGTCCTCATGCCCCCTCTGTGCCGAGGGGCTGAACCCGGATCCTGAGGGCAGAACCATTCATTCATCCACGGACAGGCTCTCAGGGCTTCCCCCACTCACACTGTGATCTCTGCCTGACTCTGCGTCCCCCTCCCAATGTCTGGTCCCCTTCACAGGGCCCCTCCTCCAACGGTGATCTCAAACTCCCGTGACCTTGTACCGAGAGCTGCATGAGCCTGGATGTGTTTCCTAACACCTCGGAGGGCTCACAACCCAAACTCAACGTCCCCTCTCTCTGAGCTCCTTCCGGAGACTGGAATTGGGGGTCCACTCCTGCTGGCCGACGTTGGTGAGCCCCTGGGTGGCCCCGGCGGCAGACGACTCGGGAGCGGCACATGTTAATATGGAGGGGCTCCTGTCTTTCTCCTCTTTGGGTAGAAACAGGCCCTGGGGGCTTTGCGGGAGCACAGGAAGTGGAGGGAGCTGGGGGACCCCCTCGGCGGCCGTGTCCTCATCACACTAATGAGGAGGAGAGAGTGTGTGCGGTGAAAGCCTCTCTAACGCATGTCCAGAGCAGCTAGCTCTAAATGAACTGACTCTCCTGGTCTTATTCCATCTACTGAAGGGAAAAAAAACAAAAAAAACCTCCTTTAAAAAAATTAAGAGTCGAAGGGAATTTGTCAAAAGGCCATTACCTGCAGACCCGTCTGCCAGGTGCCTCTCTGAGTACTTGTGCATAATTAATTAGCAGGCACAGCCTTGACCCAACATGGCAGCTAAAAACCCATTTTATAATATAAAAACCCTTCCATACTTTCTGCTCCGCATCACCGCCCGGCGGATTTCAAGGGAGACAGGTACCTGCATTCAGTGCCAGGCTGGGGAGTTCCCAGGGCGACAGACTTCCTCGGAGAACCACGGGGAGCTTCATCCTCCTCACTTTTGGGGTTCCACCCACACACCGTGGGCGAGAGACGCACGTGGGAGTCCCGGCATTTCCAGTGGGGCTGTGGCAGCCCTCCAAGCCCGGCAGGGTGTGCAACGGGCAGGGTGAGCTGCCCAGCGAAAAAATGACAGGTGACTTGTAGGTACAGCTTTGGACTAAGCAAGAAAAATAGACAAGGAGGAAGAAGAAAAGGAAGAGGAAGAGAAGGGGGAGGAAGAGGAAGGAGCATCTCTTTTGACCTTCTTGCCAAGGAGAGGCGGGCTTTCTGTGCAGAGATCCAGGCTTGTCTACTCCCAGGGCAGTGGTCGTATGAGCGAGGACATGGGGAAAGCTGGCCTGAGCTGTTTTGCAGGGGGAGCCCGTCGGGGTGTATTATCCTGGAAGGGAAGGCACTGGGGTCTGTGACTAGGGGAACGAAGAAATGGCCCAAACCTCGGACATGCCAATGCCCCGAGACCAGAAGAACGGAACCCACATGTGGTGGGCTCCTTGAGGCATGCAGGGGACCGGCCCCCCACAGCAGGTGCCTGCACATGAGGCCTCAGGGTCCCCTGTAAGAGGCACAGTGGTTGAGCTCGGGCAGAAGGGACTCCTGGGAATGGGGTCTGAGCCAGGAAAGGAGAGCAGCGGCTCCCAGGCTCTGTCTAGGGGCCGCCCAGAGCACCCCGCTCGAGGGCACACCAGACAGGGAGAAAGAGGCAACAGGAACGGCGGTGGACCCGTCTCCGATCTTGCTTCTAGAAGAGCTGGAAATAAATGCCTCTCAGAGATGGGATGCTTCTAATCGCACCTCACGCACCACGTCGATTCACCACGCACACTGAACACAGGGGTGGCAGCGGGTCAAATGGCGCATATGAGAGACTCAGGGGACAGAGCCCCTCTCTCGGGGCACAGTGCTCACACTTTGCAGAAGGAGGTCCACACACTTCATGTTTTTCATGCCTTCAGTCAGTCTGGCAAATCCGGGGCTGCACCCCTGCCCTCACACCGCGAAACCGAGGTTCCAAGAGGCGAACGATTTGTCAAAAATTTCACAGGTGGTCATTGGTGTCATCAAGGCTGACTCTTCCCTGTCTTTCAAGAATAATTCAGGATTGGCTCAGAATAGAAGGTTCTTTGGGAAATCTTATAAAAAAGGACTAAAAATTCAAGCACCGGGGGTTGTGGACTTAAATCCTGGGTGCCCGGTGAGCTAGTGGCATGACCCAGAGACGCACGTCATCTGTGCTCTCTCATCAGGAAAGTGGGGATGAGACTGGGGTCTCCCTCCCGGAGCTGGGCAGTTCAGAATGACGCAGCCGCGTGGGGGCAGAGGACGGGGCCCGTGCGTGGGTGCCGGCTCATGGCTGGGCTGGTGTCGATTTTTGTGAGACGCCCATGACACACCCCATACTCTGAGACTTGATGGAAGTTCCTCCCCCAAATCATGTTCCCAGACCTAACTTCCCCACACACCTACTACTTCCCCAACCTAATGAGACATCTTATCGATTTTCCTGTAATGGTCAGTTTGCTGAATCAACCTGCCCAAGCTTTAGAACCCAGTGATTCAACCCAACACTAACCCAAGTGCTACTGTGAAGAAACTCCGTAGCCACGGCTCCTATCTACAGTGAACGGGCTCTCAGTAAGAGATCCCCCTTGATAATCTGGGTGGGCCTGGTCTAATCGGTTGAAAGGCCTTCAGAACAAAGCCAAGCTTTCTCTTACTGATGGCCTGTCCCGTGGATTCCAGACTTGCTTTGTCAGCCCCACCGCTGGGGAAGCCAATTCCTTGGGAAAAATCTATGGGCGGACATCCATATATCTGTCTTTCGAGAGCCATATCCATCTTTCTATATCTTTACATCTATTGACATGGATCGGCCTCTCTAGATCAGTACATATCACATATATACGTATTTATAGCCCACATATCCTTAATCTATAGCTACGCATACATCCACAGACACATAGGAATAGAGATGTCTGCACAGATGCGGAGGTAGACATGTAACACGGGAGTGGATAGACGGAGAGGTGCAGGAATGGTGTGGATAGAGCTGTGGATGCAGGTCTCTCGCTGGCTCCCTTCCCCACGGAGGGAGGCACCTCGTCCATCAGCAGATGTCGTCAGTAAGCTCTGCAAGCTCTGGAATCGGAAGGAACTCCCTTCAGATCCTCATCATTCTTCACTATGGTGCCTCGGAAAGGCTCTTTTTCCTGCCGAAGGTGGAATCCTATCGGAAAGAAGCTCCGGGATGTCTCCGCGTCCGCAAGTGACCGCTGCGCGCCCAGCAGCGCTCAAAAGCGGGGACCCGTGTTTGTCTTCGTTTCCGGTAGCTGATCCGGCGGCCGCCCCCACGGCCCTTCCCGAGCCAGAGAGGAGAGCCTTTCCTCGGGTGACTCACTTGGATGGTGAAGAACAAGCTTCCACATCACGCCTTTCCATCAGAACCGTGTCCCTGTTTCCCCGCGTGTGCCGCGGGGGGCAGCCACTCTGCCTGTGTTTATAAACACGCGTTAATCAGGGGCGTAGGGCTCCCTAATTGCCATCCATCTCTGCAACCCCACAAGGGGCACAGTTTTCTTCCACGTTACTTTACATCTGAAAAGGCTTGTTAAGGCCTCGCGCGTCATGTATCCGGGCAGAGAGGGATAAACAGGCACGGTCGTTACTGTGAATTGTCACCTCACGGCGCGTGGTGCCGCAGAATACGCAGTAACGAGAGCACAGGTGAGCGTCTCGGGGTGCTCAGGCACTGAATGGGGTGTCATCAGGGATGATAATGTCTGCCTGATTCACAATTACAGAATTTACCGTAACACAGCGCCACGCCGCCGCTCTTAATCAGCGCCTTCTGTGCCGTGTGCCGTTGGCCGCGGTGACGCGTCTGGGCTGATGTGACTGTGGCTTCCTTACTCTCAGGCTCCTCAGGGACACGCTCGGCCACGCGGTGTTTCATGAGGCCGGCTTGGTGACCCACGAGTTTCTGCCCCCACCACAACTGCACCCGAGGGCTCAGCAAAGCCCTTCCTTTAGGGAGCGAACGAGCCCCGCTTTCTCAGGCTGGCGCGGCACACGCGGAGTATGTTTTCAAAGCGTTGGAGTGACGCGCTGGGGCGGGACCTTTTTTTTTTTTTGATGGAAAAGTCAAGGCTGGAGCACAGCACATGCAGCTCTCCGGGGAGCTGACTTGGGGAAACATGATTGCAACCCACGCGCTTTGGTCCGCTTTTGACCCCTAGTTGGAGGAGACAGTTCGCTGCTCACCGATGGTAGCCCTTGAATTTTGTCGATGATGAGGACGAAGCCTGCAGGAGTCTCTTGTCTGCAGAGATCTCTCACGTACATTGCCTGAGCGGTCCTCACGTCCGTCCACGGGCTGGGGACGGGAGGAGGAGGAGGAAGCCAGCCTGGTCCCGGCCCCAGCAGACGGCAGTCTGCCTGGGGGGCTCGTGTGCTGGCTTCAGATGCACTAACAGCCCCAAGAGGTGATTTGACCCCCCCCACCTCCACCCTGTCTCTCGGCTGTGGGAACGGAGGCTCCGGGTGTGTAGCCAGCCTGCCCAAGACCCCACCGACATTTAAGACTAGGCTTAAAAGCAGAGAAGAGGGAGAGACCTGTATCCTTAGGAGCGCGTGAGTGTGCGAGGGGTCGTGGGACCTCTCGGTCGTGGGGCCGAGAACCACAGGGGGGCTTGTGCGGAAAGGCAACCAGCACATTCGTCCAGGGGGCCTGGTGCCCACGGTCTGTCTGCTGAACTGGCGGCTGCTGGCAACACCTGGGGCCACATTGTCACAGCAGCATTGGGTGAACCTGGGAAGGGATTACTTGTGCGGCTTCTCCTGCGATCTGGTCTCCTTTCGAGACCTATTAACCCTCCTTTCCTCACACTGAAGCCCTTCATGCGGAGAGACTTTAAAGTTAATTTGAAAATACTGTTTGGGACAGAAGCTGCCCACGAACTGACCACGGTCGGGGGACCTGACAGAGCAGTTGCACCCAGGAACGCCCAGGTGTAACGCTCTGTTCAAAAAGCGAATGGCTGGGGTGCCTGGGGGGCTCAGCTGGTTAGGCCTCTGACCTCGGCTCAGGTCATGATCTCATGGCTTGTGAGTTCAAGCCCCGCGTCGGGCTCTGTGCTGACAGCTCGGAGCCTGGAGCCTGCTTTGGATTCTGTGTCTCCCCCTCTCTCCGCCCCTCCCCTGCTTGTGCTCTGTCTCTCTCTGTGTCTCAGGAATCAATAAATATTAAAAAAATTAAACAAGTGAATGGCTGGACAGGTCGAAATGATTCCTAACTGAAGCTCAGAGATGTTACGTAACTGTCCTCCGAGAGTTGCCAGTTACGAGGATCAGAGCCTGAGCCTCCCCCAGGCCCACCTCCACCCATCCCCATCCTGACTCCCCATGTTGTGAGATAGAGGTCACATGCCACGGGGCACCCCATGCCCAGGCCGCTTCGGTCAAAGCAGGGAGCTGTCAGCTTCCACCAGGGGGAGTTCTTTGTAATTCCGAACTGGTTGGAGGCAACCCTTCCCGTCAGTCCCCGTCCCCATCAGTGGAAGGAGGCTCCCTGGAAACCAAGCTCCGTAGATGTCCTGATGCTTGGAGAGTTTGAGCATAAGGCTGTGTTGGTAACTGTGTGACACGCTGGTGCGCTTGACCTTCTGGGCACCCCCCGGGCAGTCTTTCCTGCAGACGGACAAGGGCTTGCGTCTTCATCAAGCACGTCGGCAGAGGGAGTGGTGTGCAGTACAGGCTGTGGAAGTCGGGAGAGCCGCTGTGCCGTGTGCACCGACCCAGAGTGCCCACAGAGCACAGAGGACCCGCCTCAGCAATCAGCCCAGATAACTCCTCTCCTCGTGACCCACACCGGGGGCCAATGCTCCCTGGGCTCTAACTACATACCATACACTGCCCTGAACACTCCGTCTGCACAACCCTAAGCCTCCTGTTTACTCTATGCAGTGGGCACCATCCTGTTTTTATAGATGAAGCCCAGAGAGGCTCAGTAACTAGCTCAAGTTTGCAGAGCTGGGAGGGGAATCCAGGAAGTTCCCTAAATCTTGAGTTCTTGACCACCACCCCCCAGTGCCAGCGAGTTAGTGAATGGCAAGATTCTAGCGTCCACCTACAGAAGAGAGTCTCGTTCTTCTGCTCGTCTCACAGGAGAGGCAGGGAGGCTGGCTCATCCTTGCTGCCATGAGGAGGGAAGAGCTGGCATTCTCTGGTAGGAACCAGGGTGGGAAAGCAGAGCCAAGTGACGAAAGTTCTGAGAGCTTTTTGTTTGTGTCTTGGTTATAATTCTGTCTAGAGCTGAATGCGTCCCAAGATTTGCAGTTGCATGAGCCAATAAATCCCCATTTTTGCTTAAGACAGTTTCTATCAAGTTTTGTCACTTTCAATAGAAAGTATCTTAACTGATTCAATATTCTTTCCTTTTTTGCAACTTCAAGAGCATGTGAAATCTAAAGATGAAGCTGGCCTCTTCCTTCCTCAAGATAGAAGCTGAAAACACGACAAAGTGGAACAAGACGTTTGGCGTCTTGGGGCTGCACTGTGACAACAGTGAGGCATGCTGTCCTTGTCCAGCAGTCCTTGGGCTCAAGCTATGCATTTTCCTCCAATGTCGGCTTTGGGCATCCCCGCCCTGACTCTCGGCATGTGCAGGAAGGGGGCTGCGGCTCTGCATGTGCCCTTCTTGGATTCTACTACTCCCCTTACGGGCACACAATCAGATTTCAGAGGAAATTTACTTTGATACATTTTCAAACTTCAGACACGAATATGAGCAGGAGCCTGGAACAAAAACAGAGGTGTGTGAGTGTGAACTAGCTGTGTTCTTTACCGACAGCGGGCACGGCATCTTTTCAACTATACGCGAGGGAAAACAAGACTCCGCAGTGAGTGAGCCCTACCCACGGGGGACCAGGCGTCTAGTGTTGCTTGTTATTAAATTATTATTGCTTATGCATGCTCCTGACAACATGATATGCCCCCAAACTGCTTCATCCACAGCTGATTAATGTGTTTTCGAATTTTCCTCTAACTATCAACATGGAGGAGTTGATTAGCTCATTAAAATTTTTCCTCTTCCTTCAGAGTCCAAGAAAATCACATTTGTTGTAATTCATTGATTTAAATAGAGACAGTTACCCTCCAATAATTCCTAATTTCACAGAAAAAAATAATTTGAAAAGTTATTTATCTTAACGTCAGTTGAGGCTAGCTAATTAGACATAACTTCAGTGGTTTGTACTTACTAAACGCCGGGCCCATGAACCCTGAGATGGTGTTTTCATATTTGGAAGCGTTTTGAGGGACAAGGAGTGGAAAGGAGTCAGGAATTTGGGTCCCGGCTGGTCCTTCTTCTCACCTGGTTTTTCAGTTTGTGATGGTGTCACTCTCTCTCTTCTGTTCCTTACCATGGAAGCTGCTTCGGATTCTGTGTCTCCCTCTCTCTCTCTGCCCCTCCCCTGCTCACACTCTGTTTCTCTCTCTCAAAAATAAACACTAAAATTTTTTTTAAAAAAGAACATGGGTTGGAGTTAAGGGCCAATCACACACACGGAAACCAGTCCTGGCATCACTGGGCAAGTCACTTGAGCCTGCGTGTCACCATCTCATTTGTAAAGCAAGGACGACAGGGTCTAGTTCGTGGGGCCATTGGCAACGCTGGGAACTCGTGTATTTGGAAGGTGTCTGGAGTGGGGAAACTCTCCAGATACGGAAACATGCGCATGAATGTGATGGAAAATTGCTCTTGTGATTAGGATACATTAGAAGGCCAAGGTGAAGGGATTTTGCAGGTGCCATTAAGGTGTCTATGCAGCTGGCTTTGAGTTACTCAAATGGGACACTATCCTGGGTAGACCTGCGTTATAGACAGATAGATAAATAGATGCATAGAGAGAAAGACAGAAGCAGAAAGAGTTTGTTCTATTGTGTATTAGTTTTCTATTGCTGTGTAACAAAATACCACAAATTGAGTGGCTTAAAAAACCACAAGCCTGTAATCTCATAGTTTCTGTGCTTTGAGAGTCTGGGTGGAGGTGGCTGAGCCTCTGCTCAGGGTGTCACCAGGCTGACATCAAGGTGCCAGCCAAGGCTATGTCTCATCTGGGACCCGAGTTCTTTCTAGGCTCACTGGTTGGTGAAATTCTGTTTCCTCCTCTGCTAAGACTGAAGCCCTCGGCTTCTAGAGGCTGTCGCTGTTCCCTGCCATGGGGCTCCTCCATAGGGGGACATCTGCTCCTCATCTCCTTCAAGGATCACCTGCTTAGGTCAGGCTCACCCAGGATCATCTCCTGGTGGATTAACTGCTTTGGACCTTAATGACATCTTCAACATCTTCACCTTTTGTCATATGACATAACCCGGTCTGTCATGGGTGCAATATCTCATCATATTCATAAATTTGGCCCACATCCAAGGAGAAGGGATATACAGATCGTGTACGCCTGTGTGGAAACTGTGGGGACCATCTTGGAATTCTGCCTACCACTTACTAGAAGAAAACTCAAGTTCATTTTTTTTCAAGTTTTTATTTCTTTCTACTTGTGTTTTGAAATTATAAAAGCTTTCAAAAGCACTTAGAAAGACCTTGCTACTAATACAATGTGAGAAAGACTGAAAAATAGTTCATTTTTAATATTTATTTATTTTATTTGTTTATTTATTTATTTAAATCCAGGGTAGTCAACATACGGTAGAGTATTGGTTTCAGGAGCAGAACCTCAGTGATTCATCTCTTACATACGACACCCAGTGCTCAACCCAACAAGTGTCCTCCTCAATGCCCACCCCCCAGCCGGCCCATCCCCCACCCACCACCCCTCCAGCAACCATCAGTCTGTTCTCTGTATTTGAGAATCTCTTATGATGTGCCTCCTTCTCTGTTTTTATATTACGTTTACTTCCCTTCCCCTACGTTCATCTTTTGTGTTTCCTAAATCCTACATATGAGTGAAATTATATAATATTTATTTTTCTCTAGCTGACTTATTTCATGTAGCACATAATACCCTCTAGTTCCATCCACATTGTTGCAAATGGCAAGATTTCATTCTTTTTGATCGCCGAGTAATATTCCATTTTACAAATACATGACATCTTCTTTACCTTTGATGATTTCTAGCTCTGACGGTTTCCAGTATCATTTGGTTAAAAACCTGAGGCCTCCATGCTCATCTACAAAAAGGGAATAATTATCTGCCCTTCCTACCTAGCTCATTGGGGTCACTTTTCATTGCAAGATATTAAAAAGAAAAAAATACTAAAAAGAGGGGGGGAAACCTCAGATTATGTAACAATAAGAAAAATCCAGAGATGACTGGTGTTCAGGCATGGCTTGATCAAGGATCAGGTCCACTTCCCTATAATAATCTTGACTTTCCTCTTCTCTGTGCAAGGACTGGCTTCCCCATGGAGGGTAAGTAACTGCAGAAAGTCTGTGTGCACATCTGACTGTCCACAGCCACCAAGCAGCAGAATGCCTCGTCACCCAGTTCACCAGTGCCCGGGCCAGGGCATTGCCCATCCTGAGCTCATGTCTGTAGTAAGGTGGGTGGGACGTCCGGCTTGACAAGGACTAATCAAAGTCCACTCCTTTTTTTTTTTTTTTTTTGAGAAAGAGTGAGACAACATGAGCAGGGGAGGGGCAGAGAGAGAGGGAGACACAGAATCGGAAGCAGGCTCCAGGCTCTGAGCTGTCAGCACAGAGCCCAACGCCGGGCTCAAACCCACGAACTGCGAGATCATGACCTGAGCCGAAGTCGGACGCTTAACCGACTGAGCCCCCCAGGCGCCCCTCAAAGCCCACTCCTGAGCCCCGAGCCAAGGGTGGACTAAACCTTGCTGCAGAATGGGGGGGCTGCACAGGTTACCTGAGTGGCAGTCCCCCAAGTGTCACAAAATCGTTGCCGAATTAACAGACTCATCAGGTCCTCCGCAGTCACCAAGCTCTTCAGTGCTGGGCTGGGTGCTGGGGCAGAAATGAAGGACACAACCCCTGCCCTCCAGGCACTGGCCACTTTCCGGGAGACAAGCCACTGGCAGGTGAGTCTCATAGAGCAGGAGCTCACACGGGGAGGCACTTCACATGAAACCCTCATGTTTCATGTCACAGGGACACCCAGGTTAGTATAGGGCAGGGGGGCTTTGTGGCTCCGCAGAGGGAGGGAGGAAAGGTAGTCCAGACCCTCCCCACCCTGTCAGCCATGCATCTGTGGGTGGCTGTGAGGGTTCAGGCCCACTTCCTGTCAAAACTCTGTATTAATTAGCTAAGCTGTGTATCAGTGACCACACACTGGGCAGCTTAGAACACCGTCTGTTGATGATCTCGGGGTTTCCAGAGGTCAGGAGTCTGGGTTCTCTCCTCTGCCGTCCACAGGACTGGAATCAAAGCTGGGTGGGACCCCTTTCTGGGGCTCAGGGTCTTCTCCAGGCTCATGTCGTGTTGGCAGAATTCAATTTCTTGCTGTCGTAGGACTGAGGTCCTTGCTTTCCTGCTGGCTTGTGGCCAGGAGCTGCTCTCTCGTGGCTCACGCCATGGCACTGTCCTCTGTTAAGGCCAACAGGAGAGCATCTCTGTGGCTTTGGGTCTCTCTGACTCCTTCTTTCTCTGATCTCTAGAATTTCTGTCCAAAGGGCTCCCCTGATTAGGCCAGGCCCACCCACACAAGGGAAGGAATTCTACAGGGCATGCAAACCAGAACCCAGGGTTCCCGAAGGCCATCTTCATATTCTGCCTGTCAGAAAGTCCCGCCCTGCTGGCGAAGGAAATCTTCTAAAGTAAATGGAGGCTTAAAATTAACCGAGTAATTCTTTTTAAAGGAGCAATTTTCTGGAGGCCACATTCATGCGTAGTCATGAAGCAGCAGACCCAAAGCTGGAATGTTCTGCTCACTAGAAAGACTGTGGGGTTGGGGGCAGCATGGTGGCCCCGTGCTGACTCCAGCCAGCCAAGGGCCACTCAGCACAGTCCTGACGCAACGGGTGTGTGAGGTCCTTTCTGTACGGACTCCCTGACCCCATGCTTTGCAGCTTCTGCAAGATCCACAAAAAGCCTCTGCTTGGGAAGCCCCCAGGACCTACCCGCCATCCCTCCCTTCCACGTCTGCAGAGGGGCGGGACGTGCCCTGTGGTCTTGCTGCTGATGCCAAAGGGCACACTGGTGCAGAGCTGGAGCCCCGCGCCCCAGGGAAACCCCGCTGAGGTCAGGAGATGTCGCCCTGTGCAATCAGTGTCCAACCCCCAGTAGCCTGAGTTCAGAAGACAACCAGCCGTTGAGTTTGAAAAGACTAATAAGCTCCTCTCAAAGCAACCTGGGTGATTTCCACGCTCTTTTCTCCACACCAGCTTTTGCAGAGAGAGGCTCCCAATTTGTGGGAGGCGGAGGAAGCCCAGGGAGACGATCAAAGGGGTCCTTCCTCTCCCTTCATTAAAAATGACACCTCTTGCTCATTTTGAAGGGAACGGGGGCTGTCTTGAGGTTCCTATCCTGACACTTGGAGATTTTTCTCTGTTAAGAACTTGAAACATATGCAAATGCCTTGCCTAGAACCAGGCACACTCTTTTCTTTTTTAATGGGTTGGTTCTGATGAAGACTGATGTTGCCCAAAAGTAGCTGGTTTTCTGGAGCTCAGAGTCTATTATCGTTCTTCTGCCTTAAATGAGTTTCTGCCATATTTCAACCCTCTGCCGAGGGAGATTGCAGGTGGGAACGGCTTATTACAACAAATTACCGTGACATCAGCTCTTTCATAACATTAGCTCCTTACTAAGAGCTCCCCTCAGCCCCAGGTGAGCCACTCTGGCTCCGGAGCAGGAGGAAGGCCCTGTCTCAGACGCTCAGTGTCCCCGACTCAGGGGTTTCAGACTTGGTTGAACTAATACACACTCTGTCCCCTGAGCACAGCAGATGGTCGACTTTCAGAGGGAACTCCTTCGAGTAGTAACATGATCTTGTGCGCACACACACGCACACATGTGCACATGCTGTCCACACGCATACACGTGTGCAGATGCCGCACACATGTGCTCGCTCCGCCTAAACCACTGGGGTCAGTGCCTGAAAGGAATGGGCACACCTGGCTGCCACATGAAAGCCCCCAGGTTCTACTCTTCTTAGAGGGAAACCGATTGTCATCTAGCAAACATCCTTCCTCCTTTCTTCCTTCCCTCTCTTCTTTTTTCCATTCTACTTGTATCAGCCAGGGAGACTGGGTTATGCCACTGTAACAAGCATCACCAAAGCTCAGGACTTCAGCATAACCAGAGTCATTCCTCATTAACTCAAGGTCCTTGCAGGTGGGCAGGAGACCTGTGATGAGTGTCATTCCTTGAGAATGGAGGTTGGAGAGGCTTTATGATGGCACTACTCCTGCTATCCACAGATGACAGAGAATGTGCTGAACGCACATGGGCTTGGGATTGTCTGTCAGAGTTAACAGAGTTACAGAGTTGTCTACCCTGTACCGCACTGACCAAACCACATCCCATGGCCACCCCTAACTGAATGGCACAGGGCGTGGTGGTCCCAACGTGTGCTCAGAAGAACCAGAGATACTTGGTGAATGGCACGAATCCCTACCCTACCTCTCGCAGGAGTGACTATGGCGGCCACGAGAGAGCACCGCCGGCTAGGGCTGTAAGCACCAGACAGCTATCTCCTCCCAGTCCTGGAGGCTGGAGGGCCAAGATCAAGGTGTTGGAGGGGTGCTTCCTTCTGAGTCTGCAAGGGACAATCTGTCCCAGGCCCCTCACGGCCTTTGCAGCCCAAGCAAGCCATGCAGGTACCACAGAGGATCAGCAGCAGAGCATGACTTTGGAAATACGTGTGCTTGGGGACTCTCTCAAAGTTTCAAGGCCTCTGTTCTCCTTAGCTATGAATAATGGATACAAAGACTGCGCTTTGGGGTTCTCAAGAGAGTGAAATTAAAATAAAGCGCGTAGAGCGCCCAGCCTGCCGTGAGCAGGAAGGGTGACGGGCACTCTTGTCCCTCCAGGGGTGGCTCTGTGAGTATGCAGCCTCCACAGTTGCTTAGAAGGGGCCAAGTTTGGTTTAATCTCTTGCCATTTTGAATTTTTTTAAGGTTTATTTATTTTTGAGAATGAGAGTGCAAGTGGGGGAGGGGCAGAGAGAGAGGGCAGACAGAGGATCCAAAGTGGGCTCTGCACTAATAGCAGAGAGCCCAGTGCAGGGCTTGAACCCACGACCAGGAGATCGTGACCTGAGCTGAAATCAAGAGTTGGATGCTTAATTGACTGAGCCCCCCAGGCGCCCCTAGAAATTCTTAATAATTTATGAACAGAGGGCCCCACATTTTCCTTTTGTCCTGAGCCTTACACATTATGAAGCTACTTCTATACCAGTGAATGGGCTTCTGAGCAAACACTGACGTTGTGTTGTTTTCCTGTGCAGGGAAGACTCGAGGGAGAGGAGATAAGAACCCAAAAATGAGGAGGGGAGGAAATGCCCATGTACCCAAAGGACATTCCATCCTGGCTGGCTGTCCCTAAGGATGAATGCCGACTGGTGGCAGGAGGGAGGGATTGGCAGGTGCCCTTGGAGAAGTGACCACTCAGTGCTCCTGTCCTAGGGGACATTGTGCCTTACATGGAATCCTGCTCATCTGTGCAGAGCTGGGCTCTAGAAGCTCAATGTCGCTTGCATATCGCCCTCAGGACAGACTGGCAAGTTGGCATCATGACCCCAAAGTTACAGATAGGGAAACTGAGACTCGGCAATTAACCCCTGCCTAGGGGCAAGCAGCTGGCAGCTGGGTCAGAGCACGACTTCCTGGGCTGCCGCGTCTTCCTGTTTTCTCAAGGCCAAGATGTCGATTGTTCTATAACCACAGCTAGCTGGTAAATAATGCATGTGTGAAGGAGCCCTACCTTCATACAGTGTTGAGCAAAATTGCTCTCAGATGTCACTTTGGATATTTTCAAGTAAATAAAATAATGGGAGAATTAGGAGAAGAAATGGAAGAGTCAGGAATCTGGAACAGTAATAAGAGGGACTCACAAGAACAAATTATGTCACACATTCTTTATTGGTTGTTTCCTCCCAGTAGGATTGAAAAAAAAGATGATTAGACACAGTTGGTGCTGTATATTTAGACTCATAAAATGTTTGATAGCATCTTGTGGAATTTTTACTGGTAGAATTATTTAAATTGGCTAGGATCAGAACATTGTCACAAAGATTGAAGGCTGGATTACTGCCGGTGAATATAGGGTCATAATAAATGGCAAAGAGAGAACATTTGAAGACTGGTGTTCTGGGGCTTGCAGAAATTCCATGTTTTAATTAACTTCTCTATCAATAATTAAAATAAGTGAATCTGACTCTCTGGTAAAGGGGGCCATAGTGGATGTGCTTGGAGACAGATATAGTCCAAACATCAACAGATACAGTCCACACAACAACAACCACCACTACCACCACCACCACCACCACAACATCATTAACCACCACCACTACCACCACCACCAACACAACATCAACCACCACCACCACCACAAAGACAATATCAACCACCACACTACCACCAATACCACTACCACCACCACCACCACCACCACCATCAACAACTCCACCACCACCATCACCACCTCCACCACCACCATCACCACCTCCACCATCATTACCATCATCACCATCACCATCATCACCATCACCACCATCACCATCACCACCATCACCATCACCATCACCATCACCACCATCACCATCACCATCACCACCATCACCATCACCACCATCATCACCATCACCATCACCACCATCACCATCACCATCATCACCATCATCACCACCACCATCACCACCACCACCATCACCACCATCACCACCATCATCACCATCATCACTACCACCATCACCACCATCACCACCATCACCACCATCACCATCACCACCATCACCATCACCACCACCATCACCACCTCCACCATCACCACCTCCACCTCCACCACCACCATCACCACCACCACCACAATTACCACCATCACTGCCACTGTTACAACTGCACAACTACCAGCACCACCACCACAACTGCACAACACAGCCAATGGCTGTAACCATCACTACCCCCACCACCACATCAACAGTAACCACAACAAGAAGGCTGGTTTGAAAATTAGGATGGACCTGGGTTGAGACCACTTGGTTGTGGTGCATTCTGTCTTTGACTGACTCCTGGCAGAATGGACTGCAGCCTGTGACTGTCAAGCAGTGAGGAAGGGCTGGTCCAGTCAATCTCGATCCCCAGGCTTATTCCACAACTGAATCACAAACTCCTTGAAAGCAAGGACTTTGCTGGCCTCTTCACCTCTGTAATGCTAGAATTCGGCACAGAGCAGGTGCTCCAGACATATTTCCGAGTTAATGAACGATGGGAAAAGATGAAAAGGGGCTTTGCAAGTGGCAATGCCCAGACAAGTAGCCTCTTCATGCCAAGGTCACCCTGCTGGTTGATCGTGGTGATGGAGGGGGCTCAGCAGAGGCTGATACCCACCTCTCCCCCACGCACACCTGCATCAGTAATATTTGAGCTCCTAGAACATGGCATGGTTTACAAAGCACTTCCTGCAGTGCTCAGAGTTCTGATCCTCACAGCGACTGGAGGAGGTATGTGGGTCCAGTGTCTTCACTGCCTTACTTTGCTCACCAGGAGAAGGGGCATGCAGAGAGGGGGGGTCTCAGGGAGCCGAAGGGGAGGAGGGGTCCAGCCTCATCTCCTGAGGCGAGGGCACCTACTTTTCTTTCTCTCACATCACCTTTGAGAGCTCACGTCATGGGAACATCAGCTCCGAACCTCCTCAGTTCCTCTTCTGTATCCGTTAGTTTTTCCCGCTTCCTTACATAAACAATTGGTGGGCTTCTCAAGGGTCACATTGTGGTGTGTGTTTACAGGACCCACAGAAGACATTGTAAGCATTATTGTGAGCCCCTCCAACTTTCCCTGGTGCGTTTCCCCTCCTGTCTGGAGATGTTGCAGCAGCCACAGAGGTGTGGCTGAGCGGCAGTTGAGTCAGGGAGGCCCTCGGGGTGATGTAGGGCTTGTGGGCTGTCTGGCGTGGGCACTGCTTCTAGAAAGCCCCCTGCTGCCCATGTGCCCACTCACCACGAGCTGTGACTTAGAATTGCATCTGTCAGGCGCAAATCCGTAGGGCAACCAGTGTCAGCAGTATCTGTATGTGACGTGCGGGCTTTCCATGTGCCAAGATCCCGGATCAAGTCTTGATACCCGTGGTCTCTCTTGTCTTAACCAAGTCTAAGATTTTTAGCTGAGGAAACACGCACTGCCACCAAGTCCAGTGAAAGGTCTTGATGCCAGAAATGTTTCAATGACAAAACTGTCCAAATTCATCAGTGATTCAACCTAAATCGCGTGGGATCCTTTGATTACGCACTGACACAGCTCAGTACAATGTAGCAACAGCAGTGAGATGCACTGGTTTCCGACTGTTTTTACAATTCTTCCACAATTATGGATTACACCCAAACTTCAAATATGAGGAAAAGTAGTCTAGGTGAAGCCCAAACGGTAGACCGAAAGGAAATGTATTTGTCGGCCTTTTGATATTTCAAAGGCATCATGATTTTTTCTCATTGTAAATATCCATCCTATAATCTAAGTTTGTATGTTTATATTTATATTATGCTCTCCGGGAGCTCTCCGTCCACTGTCCATGGCCTTGGCTTCACCTCTGGGCTCCCCGGTGCCTCTGGGGGAGGGGCTACAGTGACACCTTCCTCAAAGGCTGAAGCCTCGGGGAGATAGGGCTTCCTTTAAGGTCCACACAGTCATGGCGTTTGCAAGCAGAGCTTGCCTTCTATTTGGCAAACCAGGGTCTTCATGATCCCGGAGGCCTGCCCTGTGCTCCGGGTCTGAGTAATCGCTGACAAAGTCCTTCACGCAGGAGGCTTAAGGCTGCAGCCCTTTTTCATTTTCGGGCCTCTGGGTTTGGCCCATCATCTCAGTGACAGCTTCTCTGAGACCATTGGAAGCGGGTCCCACCCCCATCTGCCCACTGCCCACCAGACTGGCTCTACCATCTGACCAGGAAGTATTAACGGGGGAGCCGTGTGCAAGGCAGAGGCCCCCACATTTACACCCAATTGTCTGTGGTTCAAAGCAGTCGACTTTCCAAGCCAGCAAGGTCGTGGGTTCTGAAGGCTTGGTGGGTGGGCACCGGCCGGGCGCCCTCCCCCAGCGGAGCTGCGACCCTTCTCCGCACCCCTGCCTGGGCTCTACTCCTGTCAGACTTTGTTCCAATCAGCAGCAAGCTGCCCACTTGTTCTAATTTTCTCGCTCTTCCCAACCACTTCTTCTCCAGCAGGTGGTCGACTGTCACTGGTGTCCCCTGTGTTCTGAGACTGCCCTGCAGGATGCCCTAATGGGCCACCACTTCCAGCCTGCAGGATCTGGGGCCTCCCTGAGTGAGCCCGCATGCCTGAGGTCTAAGAACGGCAGCTCCCGTTTCTGTATTTATCAGAGACCAGTGTGCAGTGACTGATCCCAGTAGAAGTGTTCTAGTTCAGAAGTAAGCAACCCACGGCCATCGGGGCAGGTCTGCCTCCTTAACCCGTGACACCCTCTTATGGGCCAGGGGGGGTCACCAACTCTCCCACCCCCAAGCCGGCTGGGGGGGGAGAAGGACCAGGGGAGGGCATGGTGGATGCGTTTCGGGGAGAGATTCTAAGAAGCAGCGTGCCTCACTCCCGTTCATGCCCACTGGCCCAACTGAGTCATCTGACCTCACTGTGTGCAGTGGCAGCAGCCCGCCGGCTACAGTCTTTTTCTGATCTGAGAAAGCTGAGCCAGTCGAGAGAAGTGAGGGGATGGCCAGCATCTCCCACAGGGAGCCGGGGGTCCGTTTTCCCCGCTAAGTCCCCATGATGGTAAGAGCATCCAGCACAGGAAGCATGTCAGCTGCTTCTCGAACCTGGGTGGGTCAAGGTTGTCATCCTCTCAGCTCCATTCCCTGGGGTCATGGGCATGGGGTGGACCCCCGTGAGGGCTGCTGGCACCTAACGACCAGAACCACCACAAGGAAGGGGACTGCTCGCCATCACGGAGGCCCCAGGACTTGTGCACGTGCCCAGGGCGTGATGACATGATGCCCAGGAGAAGGGTGGGTGACGGACATCTCGGGGCCTCGTCTCCTGTGCACCTGGAGGTGTGCGGGGCGCATGTGGCTGCGCGGGGGTGTGCACACACGTGCGTGTGTTTATCCGGGGGACTCGGGGTTCCGTCCTCAGGTGAGAACATGAAAGTGCCCAAGGCACCGCGACTCTCATCCCTGGGAAAAAGCCGCGCGTCCCTGATCTGCTGGAGGTGACTGAGAGGTTCCCAGTGGGGACCCAAAGACCCTCCCGCACGCCCAACACCTGAACGGTCTCGGCGTCCCACACGTCCCACGAGAGCACGCACCCTCTCGCGCCGCAGGTAGGCACAGACCCCACGCCCACCTAGAGCCCCTCCTTCAAGTCACCGTGTCTGCTCTGGTTAGCGACAGACTCTTGGTGGGCCCGGCCACATGCTCATGGACACATCATCACCCACAGAAGTCACTGCCACGCTCCCCCACACAAGTGCACGCACACACACCTACGCACCCGTGTTCCCGCAATGGCATCGGGTGTGTGGACACACCCGCACCTTCTCACACCCTCACGGACTCGGGGGTGCAAACCTGTGCGAGCCCTCCGTGATCACATCTCAAGGGACACCTTTATCATCAGGAACAAACAGGAAACAATCCCCACCCATCCATATGTCGCTGCATTGACATTTATGTCCAGTAGGTGTCAGACAGATATTATCTGCTCCTGACTGACAGCAGCCCCTATGGTGAGTCCCCAGAGGAGAGAGAAAGATGTATTAACCCAAGGGACACAGGTGGAAAGAAGCACTGAGGCACCGGACTCTGGCCCCGGGGCTGGGGAGGAGCCTCTGCCACCTGGGCTCTCCTGGGCTCAGGAGTCCAAGTGTGAACAAACCCCGGGGGGAGGCTGCGGGAGGCCGGGTGCTGGGCGGGGCTGGGGAGTCAGGCGTACCTTCTGCATACAGGGCTCAAGACAGGTGGGGTGTTGGACGGGGCTTCCCTGTGCATTTGCACCAACCCTGCTGAGGCTGTGTGTCCGGAGAGCAGCGAGTGTGAACCGAGCGCATAGTGGGAATGCACTGACCTGTCCACGTCCCCATATGTGGCCCGGGAGGTCAGTGTAAGGTGACAGCCAGCCTGCAGGGGGCTGAGGGTGGGCTCCACTCACCCCCGGGTCACCCAGGGCAGCACCGGGGACCCTACACGCGCCCTGGTTCCCCCCTGTGCTGGCGGCCACTCGGGTCTGAATAAGCTGAAACTACTGCTGAGAACCAGGGGCCCCCGTGGTGATTTAGGAAAGAAGTTGCTACATCTTTTCGGGGCTGCTACCCTCAGCTTCAGAATCCTGCTCTCCATTTTTCAAAATGATATGTTGAAGGCTGCTTAAAATATCCCAGACATTCCTCTCTGCCTTAATTACAATCATTAGGTTTGGAAAACGGCTAATGACGGGGGATTTTGTTGTTGTTAGAGTTTTGTGTTCCTTGCTTGGCTTTCATAATGAGCCAGCTGACCTCCAGCCTACGTGGACCAGACGCACTGTGGCCACGGGGCATCTCAAGGCACGGTCTCTGCTCTGGGGTCCGATGGCCCTGGAGGGCCACGGAGAGCCCCGGGAGGTTTCTAGTGTGAGCCCTAATTCTAAGTGAGTTGTTCCTCCCGACCTTGGAGCTCCTGACCCACAGTGAGCGCTCAGTAAACGTGAGCTGTTACTTTGTTATTATTAATAATTTACAAATTTGTCCTCTCCTCCGTCTGTCTGTCTCCTCCTCCTCCTCCTCCACACCCCCCTCCACAGGGACACGAGGAGGAACGCGGGCCTTCGCAGGAGTCAACCTGGGCCTCTGATGGGTCGGTGGGGGAAGGGGGAATCTACACCCTCCCCTTAAAGTACTCGGACAATTCTGGGCTCACATCACCTTCTGTAGGGCAGGGGCCTTGGCTTTTCTCAAACTCACAAAGCAAAATTCCAGGAGCAAAAAGGCCGCTTCACTGACTTTTCTAGGAGCTGAAGTTTCTTCCCAGAAGACACTATTATCATGCAAAATGTTAACCCTCCACAATTCTCCCCATCAGGAATCCTTAACCCGAGTTAATCCGCTGAATTAGAATAAGAAATGGGAAGCCCCCTGGGGGCACCGCCTGACAGTCCCCCGCCTTCAGCCTGAGGTAGGTGACCTCCCATCTCTGGGCCTCGGTTTGCTCCCCCATGAAATGGGTCAACACACCAGGCCGTGACAGGCAAGGTGACATAAGTCCCCATTTGCAGGAGAGGATGCACTTTTGTGGTGCCCTCACTCACTTCCTCCCTGGGACTCTGACCCCTGAAGTTCTGATCCGGCCGCCTCTGGTCTCGGGGTGGATTCTCGGCGGTGGCGGGAGGGACAGAGGCAGCACCCACTCTGGAGGGAACCACTCGGAGGAATGGCTTCTCAAGGGCCTTGGTCTCTCCTGCTGATGAAGTTTTGGGGTGATGGTGGGGTTCGTGGGGTCTGGGGCCGACGGCCAAGAAAGAATTCTTGAAGACGGCTTTGGTGCAAAAAGGTGATTTTATTAAAGCAGGGGGACGGGACCAGGGGGCAGAAAGAGCTACACTGCAGTTGTGATTAGTGACTGCTTCAATACCAAGGAGTTGGGCGGCCTCCGCGGGGACTCTGATGTGCTAAGATACGGAGGCCTTGCTGTCCTCAAGTTGAGGCTGTTTTCCCTCTAGTAAGACATGCTTTTGCCGTTGCGGCTGCTACACTGCAGCCACCCGAATGTGTGTCCCCAAACACCATACCTTAGCGTTGGCGTTGCTGCCGCTAGGGAGGGCAGGAAGGAACACAGTACAAACTGAATCGTGCCATGTGTATCTGGAGTCTGGTTTCTTCCACTCAACATTACATTTGTGAGATTCATCCATGCGTAGCGATGTACTTTGTTCACCTTTATTGCTGCTTAAGTATTTCATTGTAAGAATATACCTCCCTTCGTGTATCTATTCTACTGCTGATGGAAGTCTGGCTTGTTGCCAGCTTGGGGCTATTGTAGTCAGTGTTGCTATGGACAATCTTGTACACACGACCAGGTGCATTTATGCACAAGGCTGGATGCCTGGGAGCGTGAAATCAGCAGGTCATGGAGAAGGTGTGTGTTCAATTTCAGGAGATAAAGCTCACGGTGTTACAAAGTTGCTGGAACAATTAATGTGTGTTTCTTCTGTTCTGCATCCTCAACAAACAGCAGATAATGTCGAATTGTTGCCAAACACGTTAAGAGCGAAAGGGTGTATTCTGGGATTCCGTTGGCAGTTCTCTGCTGATTAATGATATTGCGCACTTTTTCTTATGTTTATCGGGCATTTGTAGATCCTCCTTTGTAAACAGTTCAAGATGGTTGTCCCTTTTTTATGGGCAATTAACCTTTTTTTAAAAAAATTTGTTAATGTTTACTTACTTTTGAGAGAGAGAGAGAGAGAGAGAGAGAGAGAGAACGGGGGAGGGGCAGAGAGAGAGGGAGACACAGAATAGGAAGCAGGCTTCGGGCTCTGAGCTGTCAGCACACAGCCTGATGTGGGGCTGGAACTCGCAGACCGTGGGATCATGACCTGAGCCCAAGTGGGATGCTTAACGGAGTGAGCCCCCCAGGTGCCCCTGGGCTATGTACCTTTTAAAAAATTTTTACTTGTTGATTTTATTTCAGTATTGCCTCTGTCTCACCCCTCAGCAGATCAATTTCCAAAGCCACCTACTTCTCACTTTCTGTGCATTTTCATGTTTGACTTTGGACCCATGTCTCCTGTGTGGCCTCTTACAATTTACTATCCACGCGAGTGCCAGATGTGAGCATGGAACCCACGTCTTCGTATGTCAGTCTTGCATAAAACCCTTCAAATGATCTGACTCT
Organism: Cryptoprocta ferox; assembly: GCA_028646485.1. Classification (NCBI taxonomy): domain Eukaryota; kingdom Metazoa; phylum Chordata; class Mammalia; order Carnivora; family Eupleridae; genus Cryptoprocta; species Cryptoprocta ferox. The sequence goes on from CM053570.1 coordinate 98,673,779, forward strand.
TAGCCGCTGTGGGAAGACCTGTAGGTCCTGCCTTCCCCACCTCGGGAGCCTTGGCTAGTCTTCTGCCCGCGCTGCAACACCGGAATGCTAAGCCCGCTGCAGGTGCCCCAGGGGCTGCTGTGTGCTGGCCCACTAGTCTCTGACACCCAGCTACTTGTCCCTGGAATGTCCTGCATACTTTGGAAAGTCAGCGTTGTTGAGGTTAATTTACATACAACAAAAAGCACTTCCTGTAAGTGTAGACTTTGGTGAGTTTGGACAAATGTGTACACCACTACCAAAAATAGAGAGAGAGACTATTCCAATCCTGCATCGCCACCTTGCGTAAAACTGCCCCCTCCCAGCCCCTGGCGCCGGGACTCTGATAGGCTTTGTGCTTACGTTACAGGTGCCTGTTCTAGAATTTCACATACACGGACACATCCTAGTGTGTGCTTCCTCTCTTGTTTCCCTCATTTTGCTCATTCACATCATCCTCTATCAGCAAGTGGATCCTTTACAGCACTGGGCATTCCGTGGTGTGGACATACCACAGTGTCACAGCCCAGCCACCTGTTGACAGGCACCGGGGTCTCTTCCAGCTGGGACGACTGCAAATAAAGCTGCTATGAACGTGTGTGAATAAGTCTTGTGTGGACACGTGTTCACCTCCCTTGGGTAATTGCCTAGGAGTGCATTGCTGGGATTTAGGGAAAGTATATGTTGACCTTCTTGAGAAGCTGTCAAACTATTTTCTGACGTGTAGGGGCACCGACGGCAGTACTTTGAACATCCCAGCCGCTGCACACACTCACACTTGTTATCTTCACAATGAATGTAGCCATCCCTGAGCTAGAAAGTTGTACCTCTTCTCACCAACATTCATTTGCATTTTCTGATGACCTGGAGACTGAGTGCGTTTCCTGTGCTCATCAGCCACGCATCTCTCTGCTTTTGTGAAGAGGTTGCTCAAGCCTCTTGTAAATTTTTTAAAAAATCAGTTTCTTGGGTTCTTCCGATATACACTGTAGATACTTCATCGCAGTTTGCGGCTTACTTTAATTTGACTAGTGTTTTTTTTTGAAAAGCAAAAGTTTTTAATATTGAATGAAGCCCTATTTATAATTGTTTCTTTTCTGCTTTGGCTTCTTTGTGCCTTATGAATCCTTTGCTAACCTCAAGATGGTGAATATTTATCCTCTATTTTATTCCAAAAGTTTGTTCTTTTAGCTGTTATGTTTAATTCTGAGGTCCATTTCATATTAAGTTTTGAATATGGTGTAAGGTAAGACTCAAAGCTGAAGTTTTTGCACAATGGGTGCTTGGTTGCTCGAGCACCGTGTTTGAAAAGACTACCATTTCTCTACTAAATTATCTTGACGACTTTAATGGAATTTAATTGACTCTATAAGTGTGATCCCATTTCTTGAATCTCTATCTATGCTGTTCCTTTGATTTATATGTCTCTCCATATGGCTGCACCACACTGTCTTGATTACTGTGGTTTTATTGTAAGTACTGAAATCAAGCAGTGGTAAGACTTCCAATTTGCTATTTGTTATGGATCCACGTTTGCATCCCGTCCCCAAGTTCATGCTGGAACTCTAATGTGATGATGGTATTTAGGGATGTGGCTTTGGGGAGGTAATTAGGTTTAGATGGGGTCATGAGGGTGGGGCCAGTAGGATAGTAGGTTACCGTCCTGCACCAGAGAGCTCTTACTCCCCTCCACCTCCCCAATCTCTGCTCCCACCCTCCTTAGTCCTGTGATCTTGAACTTGAACTTCCCAGTCCCAAGAACTGTGAGAAATACATTTCTGTTGTTTAAGCCGTGCAATTTATGATTTTTTGTTACAGTAGCCCCAACAGACTAAGACACTGTTGTGTTTTTTATTCCAAAATCATTTTGCCTTTTCTAGGATTTTAAAAAAATTTCCAGGTTAAGTTTAGAATCAGTTTGTCAATTTCAAAAAAGTCTGCTCAAATTTTGATTGGAATTATGTTGAAGCTATAGATATTCCTCTCCATTTATGTAGGTTTTTATTTCTTTCTTCAATATTTGGAAGTTTTATTAGTGTACAGTCCTTGCATATATGCATGCAAACATACATATATTCCCAAATAGTTATATAATATATAATATGTATATTATATACTAGGTATATATAACAGTAGTGAAAAAGCATATATCTTTAAATATTTCACTTTCGTGATGCAATTTTTCAAATTTTATTTTCCATTTGTTTGTTGTTATGATATAGGACCAAATGGATATTTATATATTGATTTTGTTTTCAGAGACCTTGCTAAATTTGGTTATTTGTTCTACCAATGCTTTTTTTAGCTTTCCTGGGAGATTCTGCATTGCAAGTTCGTGTCATCTCTAAATAAAGACTGTTTAACTCCTTCTTGTCCAATTTGTTTGCCTTTTATTTTTTTCTCCACGTATTACTGTCCTGGCTAGGGGTACCAGTAAAACAGTGCGAAGGACTAGTGGGAATGGGACGTGCTTGCCAAGTGCCTGTAAATCTTCAGGCTTTCACCGTTAAATGTAATCTTGACAATGAACTTTGTTTGGTTGGTGTGAAAGCCCCTTATCAGTTGTGAATGTTTCCTTCTATTTCTACTTTGCTAAGAATTTTTTAATATAATTTATTGCCAAGTTGGCTAACGTACAGTATATATAGTGTGCTCTTGGTTTGGGGGGTAGATTCCTGTGATTCCCTGTTTACATACTTCGCTAAGAATTTTTAACGTTATGAGGGGCAGATTTTGTCAAAAGCTTTGAACTCATCCATTGAAAGGATCATATTGTTCTTTTTCTATCACTATGATGAAGTATCTGTTGAGTTTTGAGTATTAAGCCGACCTCCTTTCCCTGGGATGAACCTCAAGCAGTATCGTCCTTTTTACACCTTCCTACATTTGATTTCTTGAAACTAAAGATTTTTGCATGTATGTTAACAGAAGACGTCAGTCTTAGCATATCTTGCCTCTCTATTTGTTTAACTCCATCGAACACTATAGTTTGCTTTTCTAACTTAAACAGTAAATTATCTTTTTAAAAGGCAGGAGGAGAAGGGCTTGTTTTAAATTTGCCCGCGTATTTGCCATTTCTGGTGCAGATCTGGGTCTGCCCATTGTTATTTGCTTTCAGCCCGAAAACCTCCACCGTTTCTAATACAGACCTACTGGGCACAAATTCTCTCAGGCGCGTTGTCTCTCAAAGTGTTCATGTCCTCTGTTAAAGATATCATTTCCGCATCTTCTGTCTTGCACGGTTTGTGTTGAGACATCAAATATTGGTGTCTTCACTTTGTTTCCCTGTATAGGATGTATATTTCCTTTACTCTGAATATTTTTAAAATTTTCTCTACCGCTGGTTTTCAGGAACTGGGTGACAACACGCCTTTGTGTGGTTTTCTTTATCTTTGTCCTGTCAGAATCTGTTAGGATTCTTAAATGTGTGGGCTGTAGTTTTCTCATATTAGGAAGATTTCAGCCATTATTTCTTCAAATACTTTTCTAGGGTGGCTCAGTCGGTTAAGCGGCTGACTTTGGCTCAGGTCATGATCTTGTGGTTTGTGAGTTCGAGCCCCGCGTCGGGCTCTGTGCTGACAGCTCAGAGCCTGGAGCCTGCTTCTGATTCTGTGTCTCCCTCTCTCTGCCCCTCCCCTGCTTGCACTCTCTCTCTCTCTCTCTCTCAGAAATAAATAAACATTTAAAAATTTTTTTTAAATCTTTTTCCACCCCCTTTCCCCTCCTTGCGGGACCCCAAACATACATATATTACACTGCTTGGTTTTTATCCTCCAGGCCCCTAAAACTTGTGCAATATTTTCTGGCCTTTGTTCTTCTGTGTTTCAGCTGGATAATTTCTACTTCTGTGTCTTCACGTTCATTGACTCTTTCTTCTTAAGCATTTAATCTGGTGCTACGCTGATCCAGGGAATTCTTTTATTTGAAATATTTTACTTTTCAGCTCTAGAAGTTCCATTTGCTACTTGTTTCTATCTTATATTTTCTCATTATTTTCCTATTTCCCTGTTACACCCTTGAGCATACGTGTGATTACTGCTCGAAAGACTGGTTGATAATGCCATCATCTTCGTGGCTTCTGAATCCGTTTCTATTACACACATTTTCTCTGTGTAATTGGTCACATTATCCTGCGTTTGCACATATGTAGTAATTTTCTATTGGATGCTAGACATCTTGACTATTCCATTGTTGGATATCTGCATTGCATGGCCCTTTAGAACACACTGAGTTTTATTCCAGCTGCAGTTAGGCTACTTGTGGATCAATGTGATCCTTCTGGGATTTGTTTTTATGTTCTTATAGGACAAGTCTGGAGTTGCTTTAATTTATGACAGTTCAGCCTTACTAGTGAGGTATAACTCTGAGTCTCTCTGGAGAGTCACAGATGTTAAGCAGCTCCACTTTGGCCAATTGGAACTTGGGATTCCAGGCATCCTGTGTGAATTTCAGGAAATGTTTGCTTTGCAGTGTCTTGGTAGTTCTTTAGGAGCCTTGCAGAATGTCACCCTATGCTGCCTCGTGGTTGGTGATAGATTCCTGAGAATTTCTAGGCAGGTTTTTGAGCCCTTTGTTCCAACACAACTGTCTTCTCTCCATTATTGAGCTCCTTCGACTTTCAGAGTCTCCCTCCTCACCTCAATAAGCCTGCTGCTGTCTGCTAACTTCCCCTCTCTATGTGAATGCACCTCCGGGGAGCAAACAACCACCTCATTGGTTCCTTCTTTCACAGACCACAGTCCTACACTGCCAGTTCTCCAATGTTTCATACATTCCATCCAGTTTTCTAGTTTTTTATTACAAGAGTACAGGTCTGGTGTCATTTACTCTGGATTGGTGGAAGCGGAGATGGAATTTTCTGCTGACTCTTGAGTCAGTAAATCCAGCCCAGCCTTTCACTAAATGTCTGGCTTCTCATCTCTAATTACCTAGAAGACATGTCCTGCCCTGCCATTATCTCTGAGTCACATGTTCCAAATGAATTCCTTATCTTTCCCTTCCCATCTCTTCTTCTAGTTCCCCCTTGTCTGCTCAGCTCAAAATCTTGGTCATCTTTAAACATTAACATAATTGTCCATCTCTTTTTGAAATCAATTTTGGTTTCAAGCCATGCCAATTCTTCAAAGATCTTTTAAATCTACTCTATTCTCTCTGTTACTACTTCATCCTTACTAGGACAGGCCCTCATCCACCCAGGAATAGCTTTCTAAATGGGGGTAGGGTGGGTGATTGCATATATGCCAGAGGCAAAAAATACCTTGCAGTGGTCAGCAGGTCTCTTCAAATATGTCCAGTCCCTTCCATATTCTCCCCTTGGCCATGTTCTCTCATATTCCCACATACTATTCCCTCTTCTTGGAACACTCTTCTTCACCACCACCCCCACCAGCTGTACTTTGTTTCCAAACATCTACACATCCTTCAGTCCTCACATTAATATGCCTTCGTTCAGAAAGTCTTCCCTTCTCTCCTCTTCCACAGACGGGGTTTGGTGGCCTCTCTCAGGGTTTCCTTCCCTGTGGAGAATTTCTCCTCTTGCTCAGTTTCATAACTGTCTACATCCTCCATTAGATCCTAGGATGATGTGCGTGTGCCCCAATATTCATGGTGCTGCTACAGTCACCGTCTTATCATCAGTGCTTGGTGCAGGATCTGGCTCCTGCAGGATGCTCAGTACATATTTGCTGAAGAAACCAATGACCAGATAAAGAAACAAGAATGCTGTTTCCATTGTAGTTTCTTGATCCCATTAATGGATCCAAAGTAGAGGTAGAGTGTTATAGAAAGTCAAGGCTACAGAAGACCTAGAAGTAACTTAGTGAATCTTCCATCCAGTATACGTATCCCCTTGCTACTTCCTAGAATAGTCAGATAGGCTGTGTTGAACCCACTCATAACTGGGAACTTAGTCTTTTTCATAACAGTCTGTTCTATTTCTGGACTATTTTGTTATTCCAAATTGCACTAGAAATGTCTTCTACATAGCTTGTACCTATTGGTCTCAGTCTTCCCTCTGTGTAGGCAAGCACTGTCTTATATTCCAATAATAGCTATCGGATGTCCAAAGACTTCCTGCAGCCTCCAAATCTCCCTACCAATGATAACTATTATCACTTAATCAACTGGTATTTCTCAAGTATTTACCTCCTCATTTGAACTTTACAACAATCCCACGAGATAGGTCATATTATCATTACCATTTTAGGGACAGGGAAACTGAAGCTCACAGGGGGACCACACAGCGATAGAGAGAGATGCCTGAGGAACCCAGAAGTTCAGAGCTCCCCACCTCAGCTCCAGACACATATGTGAGGATTCCAGAGGATTCCAGGTCCATCCGCCATCTGACTGCAATCAGGTGAGAGACCTTGAGGGACAATCGCTCAGCCTAGCTGAGTCAGTGCCCAGATGAGTTAGAGATAAAAGTGAAATGAGCATTTTTGTTGCAAGCCACTAGGTTTGGGGTGGCTTGTTACATAACAATTGGCAACAAGACCCCTGACCTCATCTTGTGCTGCCCATTCAGGCCAGGGTCAGGGAAGACTCTGGTCTAGGTGTGTACAAGATACATGCTCAGATATCACCTACTGCTGCTGCCGCTTCCTTGAGTACTGCTGTGTCAGAGACAGACACTACTGTACACATGGCCCAATGCTATGGGAGCACGGGGCAGAGATGGACTAACCCCAAAGGCCAAGGCATGGGCTAGAATGGCAAGGAGTTGGAGATGGGTGTCTGAAGAAGAAATGAGAATTGAGCTGTACCCTGGAGAGTCTGAAAGACTTTTCTTGGGAGAAGGACAATTTAGGCTGAGCACACAGCTTAAGCATGGAGCCCAAAGATAGGTCACACTGGAGGACCAATATTTTGAGGCTTGGAGTTAAAACATGGGATGAGTAGGGAAGAGGGATGAAAAGGCTAGAAAGTTAGGGATGAGCCCATCCAATCTGGTGCCTTTTGAGGGATGAGGGAAGCTTCTCATTGGAAGAAAGCATCCAGGTCTTGGGGACCACCCCCCTGCCATTTTGTTCTTCTGCGTGGGATTATCTTATCCAAGTGTCAGAAATGAGAGAAATAGCCTCACCTTATCTGAAGACTAAACAGGGGATTTATGAAATGCCAATGGAAGGGCTGCAGCGGTAAAAGATAGGACCCTGATCTGTCCACTGCCCCACCATACATTCAGAAGTTGACATTGTAAGGTCTTGTTTGGGCAGATTCTCCTTCCGGCTCCTTCCGTACTCGGCCCAGCACCCCCAGTTGCAGGCACATGCCTGTGCTTCTGGAACACAACCAGGAAAGAGTGCAGGACCCCACCGGGTCCCCAGTGCAGGCCCTCCCCCCTCACCGGGTCCCCAGTGCAAGCCCTCCCAATGCCTGGCGGGTTGATTTGTATGTTTTCGGTGACATTTGATATTCTTACACCCATCCCCAGCCAAAGCCCAAACCTTACCAAAAGGGGAAGGACAAAGTCCTTTCCTCGGTGGTGGGTTTCCCCTTGGCTGGCTCTCAGACCAGCACAGCTGACAGGAGACACCCAGAGCACAGCTTTGGGAGAAAACCACAGGCCTAACCATAATTACAGTAGATCCAGAGAATCCAGTGCGACTGAGAAGTAAGAATCCACCATCAAGGGGAAGGTAGGAGATACCCCTAAAATAATTAGGCTTTGTCTTTTATTGAATAAAATATAACTTCCCCGGCCGTCGATTTCCAAAGGACTGCTCTTTTCTAGGCAAAAAGTGAATTCAAGGGTAAGCATTCCCCAGGTGAGGAGATGAAATGAAACCCAGCTGGTTCCCAGGACTAACACAAAGACCGAAAATGAATGGGTTTGGAGGCTCTGTGAAGGTATTTGGAGCCACTGGAGACTTTTGCACAGAGAATATTGAGGCCGGCTTTGTGATGGGCAGAAGGGGTGGGACGGTGGGCAGACCAGTAAGGCTGGGTGAAGGGTGATGTGGCTTGATCAGGATGACGCAGGCGGGATGGAGAAGGGGCTGCGGCAGAGCATTTCTGAGGAAGAAGGGATGGCCTGTGGGGAGAACGGAGCTCCCCACTTATGGGGCCTTGGTGACCCCCTCACCTTCCTCAGCAGCGGGCAGCACCCACACCCTGCTCCAGCCCCCCATCTCTGTTCACCTGAACACACACAAGACCCTTCCTCACTCACTGGCACGAGTCCCTTCCTTCTCTGTGGCTACCCCCTGCCAGGCAGAGACCAGAGTCCTAGCAGATGATGGGTGACAGGCAGGGTGATGAGCCATCTTGGGGACAGTCTGGGACAGTGGGCCTTGCTGGGTGACCGGTATCTGTTTACTCCAAGATCACACCTTCTACCCCACCCAACCCCATCACCTGAGGGATCTGTGCCTGAAGCAGCCTTGTGTGTGGACATTTCCAGCACAGACAGATAGCTTCCTGGCAAGCACCCCAGATGGTGGTAGAGATAGCTCCAGGTTCTGTCCCTCCCACAGGTGCTCCCCCTGGGCCATGGCTCTGCCTCAGGTGACCTTTCTCCCTGGATGACTGTTTTCATGTCTTCCCTCTGACTGCTGGCTTGGATCTCATTTCTCTTCAACCCAATGCCCACATCCTTTTCCCCAGACTCTGCTCAGTCCATGTGAGCCCTTTGCTCAAAGCATCAGTGGTTCCTCATCACCTGAAGAAATGATTCTGCCCCAGTGGGGGACATCCGGCTCCCCTGGGACACTTTCCCAAACCAGAGCCATTCGGTCTGAATGTGAGCCCCTTGTCCAGGTGACCCAATGTGTGACAATTGAATGTGCTCGCCACTGGTCCACAGAATAAAGTCTGAATGTCTGAAGCCATCCTTCAAGGCCCTGACCCACCTCTATAACCTTGTAGCAATTATACCCTGGACAAACCTCTGTTGGCAGACTTGTCTCCGTCAGGCTCCCTAATGTTGTCGCCAGGTTAGGAGGCCTTCCCACCCTCACCCTGCACTCGGAAGCCACGGTTTCACTCCAAGATCCAGCTTTGTCTTCAGGTGGATTCCCCAGAAAGCAGCCTGTGCTGATGCTTCATTGGAGGGGGTGGATTCTAGAAGGGCAACAGTTGTGGGGTGGGGAGAAGGGAGGTCACATGGAAGGAAGAACGAGGGCAAGATGGCGGGGAGTTACTGCGCTGGCTGCAGCCTCCCCAAAACACACAGTGGAGTTGTTTGGTCTGATGGGGCTTCTGCAGAGACACACGGGGGGAAGAAAGGAGAATTTATCCCCCAGCCCCTTCTCTCCTTCCTTCCCCCATAGGTTGTTAGCTCCTGTGCTCCTGGAAGGCAGCAAATGCCCCACTAGCAAACCTCAGACAGGTGACCAAGAGAGACAAGTAAGTGAGGTGTGGCATCCTCATTCCCATTGGACCCTCTGGTCTCCTAGGTCCACTTGTCTGTATATCTCATATGCATGAAACACACGCTGTCTTGGGGTTTGCATTTTTTTAAATGTTTATTTATTTTTGAGAGAGAGTGAGAGAGGAAGAGAATGAGTGGGGGAAGGGCAGAGAGAGAGGGAGACACAGAATCCGAAGCAGGCTCCAGGCTCTGAGCAGTCAGCACAGAGCCCGACGTGGGGCTCGAACTCATGAACTGTGAGATCATGACCTAGGCTGAGTTGAACACCCAACCGACTGAGTCCCCCAGGTGCCCCTTGGAGTCTGCATTTTGACTCTCTCTGACTCAGTTTCCCTCCTGCACTTGTCACTGAGTCTTCTTGCAAGAACCTACAGATCCTTCAGGAATGTTGGGCCAAGAACACTTTGCCAGATCCACTCAGCCACCACTATCAAGTGACATTCTGGAGTGGCCTCCTTGGCAGGTGGCTCAGCAGAGTGGTGAGTATGTAGGTGTTAGAGTAGGTCCGCTGGGTCCGGGTCAGCCTGCATGACCGTGGACGAGTTGCTCACCTGGCACTGCCTCCGTTTCCTCCTCTGTAAGGCTGGGACGGCACTCATGCCCCCTTCCTAGTGTTGTTTGGAAGGGGTAAATGAGGCAATGCAAATGGTGAGCTTGGTGCTGTGGTCAGGAAGGGCTCCGTCCCTCTTGTGGTGGCGCCGTGGAGGAGGAGGGGGAGCTCTGGTCTCCTCAGAGGCCTGCATGCCCTCCAGCCTCAGGGCAGTTCCTTCCTTCCCTCCTTGCCTCCGGCAAGTTGCTCCACTGGCATGCATTGTTTTCTTGATTCTAAATGATAACATTACACAGAAGGTGGATGCCAGCCCTTGAAAGATGCTGCTCACTTTGGGAGCCACACCCTCGGGAGGTTGGCAGAGGCTTGACTGTAGGAGTCAAAAAGAGCCCTTCATCAGCAAGACTGACACATCATCTTTGATCTCCTTTTCAGAAGAACAAGTGGAATATTCTGATTTGTAAGTGAAACACCCGCCACCTGGGTTGGACAGGCAGGAAGAGGTGGGTGGGATGTGTCCAACACGGGGGTGGTCTGGGGGCCAGTGGGACCCAGCTGGGAAAACTTGGGGCCGGTCTCTCTCATATTCCCTTGGCTGGTTCACCTTCACCCCTTGGCCGCTGGCTATATGCACCACCCCTGCTCCCCAGTCACAGGAGACAAGTCTATGCCTGTTGACACTCAGAGGACAAACCATGGTGTCACACTTCCCACCCACCGTGACCACATACCTCCCCTCCATGTGCCCCTCCAGCCTGACATGAGCCGGGGCTTCCACTTGCAAGATGCAGAACTCCCCTGCTGCCCCTCGTGCTCTCCCCCAGCTCCACATCCTTCCAAGTCTGTTTCCTGTGTCACTGATTCCAGAATGAGATGTTCATTTGCTCTTTGAAAATAGCATTCGGAGCCATTCAAACAAGCCTCTTTGGCTCAGATAAATCACAGGGAATGGAACGGGAGCTCGGAGTTGTTTTTCATTTAGAGGAGCCCCACTCTCTTGGAAAGCACCCACAGCTCCTCAGCTGAAATACAGCCTCCTCCTTAATTTCATTCCACAAGCCCCCTGCCCACTGTCAGTTTGATTTAAGCGGTAATTCAATCCCAAAGTGAGCAGCCTCTTTCAATGGTTCCCATTATTTTTCTGCATAATGTTATCATATATAAGGACCTGGGCTGAGGGACGTTCACACCCCAGCCATTACTCATGCACAGTGCCTGGTCTGGGAGCCTGGCAGGGGTCTGGTTCAGGGAATCAGGTGTCTGCTTCATTCTTGGGGCAACTGTGGTGTGACTTCCTCTCTCACGGGAAGAACAGAGCTCAGCTCATGATAACACTTCATTATTTTTTCCCTCCATGACGCAAAGCAATATAGCATAATGGGGGGAGGCGGTTCTTTGCTGACCGGGGAGGTTGCAAAACAACCTGGGTCACAGACTGAACCACCTCAACACAGAACAAAGACTTCCATAAAACAAGGGTGAGGCATTCTCGTAATGCTCGAATGCTCTCCTGACTCAGCTGCTTTGGCTGATGACAAGCCCCACCAAACCTGCTGTTATGAATGAGACCCGTTCGAGCTGGTTTGTGGTTCTAGGAAGATCTAGCCCATGTCCACAGCTCATTCCGTGTCAATACAAAAGCCCATTGTCCTGTAGTGTTCCAGAAGTCCTTGCTTGTGTGGAAGTGTTCTCAGAGACCACGCTCCGGGTGTTGGTCTCTACAGCAATCGGCAGGATTTCTACACAGCTAGTTCTTGCCAAGATGTGTTATCAAGCCAAAGAGAACAACAGAACTCACCTCAGCATCTCAGCACCAAGGAGAGCTCTGGGGACCTCCTGGGAAGGTGACAGAGCAGAGGGCAAGAACCAGAGAGGCTCAAGTGCAGACTCACTCAGCATGCAGCCAGGGCACGGCTTCCTCTGCACCATCTCACCCCTGCCTCCTGCTCTGGCACCTTCAACCCCACTCCCCCAAATCCTGCAAGCTTGGAGAACCACAGCCTAAAGGGCCAGAGATGTGGCTGCATCATTTCTGCCAAGTTCAAAGCCTAATAGTTAGGAAGCACAGACAGCTGTGGAGAAGACAGTGAAAAGCACAGAGTCTGGGCAGATCTCAGAGGAGAGGGTCGTTTCCATGTCCAGGCTCTCTTGCCGGAGGTGAGCGGGGTGGGAAACGTGGGCAAGAGCCCCCCGCGTTACAGGGAAAGGGGCCAGAAGTGTTTGCCTCCTTCCTCGACTGGTGCAGCAGATCTTACTGGGGCACAAAGCTGCAGGGCAGCGCATGCAGGAGCTGGATCGGGAGCTCAGAACATCGCGGACAAAGTGAAAGGAAATAAGGAATCACAGATGCAACCACGGAGGGGGGCGGGGAGGCACATCTCCGCACTGGCAGCTGCTCCCTGTGCAGAGTGATGTATTCAGAGCCACCCTGTTTTCTAAGTTTCATGACGACCTATAGCCACGGCAGCTGCTTCACCTTTGTCTGGCAACCTGAAACCAAAACCAAAACACTATTCTGGGGACAGTCACTTTAGAAAGGAAACTGCGTATCCCTCAGAAGCCAAGCTGGGCCTCCAACTAGAAACCCAGCTGCCACAGAAGGAAAAGATGGTGCCACCACTGGTCCTGTCTTCCCTGGACCAGCCCCAGCTTCACACGGGGAGGAGAAGGAGCTGGGACCTCCTTCTGGATTCACTCACCGGCCCCCCACTCTTTCTTAGGGCAGATACAGAACAAGGACGGGGGATCAGGTTTCAGGCTAGTGAAGGCACCTCCCTCTGACTCTCCAATGCTCTGGGCTGAATTGTGTCCCACCCAATTTCACAGGTCCAGTCCCAGCCCCCAGTAGCTCGCAATGAGATCTTCTTTGGAAATAGGGGTACTGCAGGGGCACCTGGGTTGGTTAAGCGTCCGACTTCTGCTCAGGTCATGATCTCACGGTTCGTGAGTTCGAGCCTCATTTTGGGCTCTGTGCTGACAGCTCGGAGCCTGGATCCCACTTCGGATTCTGTGTCTCCCTCTCTCTCTCTGCTCCTCCACCACTCATGCTCTGTCCCTCTCTCTCTCTTTCTCTGTCTCTCTCTCACACACACACACACACACACACACACACACATGCACACAAAGAGAACACCATGGAAACATTGGATTTCTGCCACAAGTCAAGGAATGACCAGAAGCCAGGACACGCCCTGGGACAGATCCTTCCCCTGCACCTTCTGAGGGAGCACAGTCCTCCCTACCCCTTGATTTTGGACTTCTGGCCTCCAGAACCGTGGGACCATACTTCCTTATTGTTCTCAGCCACCCAGTTTGTGGTGCTTTCTTCCAGCGGCCACAGCAAATCAATAATCCGGGTTAAAAACCCAAACACCAAAAGCAAAACCAAACTAAACAACAACAAAACAGACAAACAAACAACAACAACAAAAACAGGGAAAAGGGAGCCTACACGTCATTTCCTGGGATGTGGTGACAGCCCCCTGACCAAGTTGCTGTTTTAGGAAAGACTCAGTGGGGGTCAGTCTGGAGAGCTACCCACAACAGACCAGATGTCTTGAATGAGCAACATCCAGTCCATTTGAAATTACCCTCTGCAGAGAGGAGGCAAACTACAATTCTCCTAAAGCAGGGCTTCTCAATGTGGGCTCTGTTAACATTTGGGGCCGGATCCCTCTTTGCTGTGGGGACGCTGTCTTATGCGTGTGATGTCACAGCATCCCTGGCCTCCACATGCCAGGTGCAGGCAGCACATCCCTCCCTAGCTGCAATGACTGCCAAGTCCAGATGTCTCCTTAGGGGGCTGATGGGGTAGCAACGTCCACCCTGGTTGAGGACACTGTCCTAAAGGGGCCCATCACACTTTCTTAGACCCCTTGCTTCTGAAGCTAACACTCAGGAGTAAAGCCCAGGAGACACGTCTGTCTAAAAGGCTCTTTTTAGAGGTGAAAACAAACACCTGCAAACCAGAGTCCCAGTGGACTAGTGGGCTGTGGGATCTAGAATCTTGCAGTCTTTCTCAGCCTGGATCACTCGTGTGGCTGGTGTTGCAGCATTCCTGACATGCACCTTTGACTGTTAGACTCCTGAACTGGCTTTCTCTTGAGGGAAGTACTGTGGGGACCTCCCAGCTCTCTGCAAACCTATGTTGCTGCCTTCTTTGTCCATCCAACGGTTGCTGGAGACACTTGCTAAAGAGATCCTGGGTAGCATGCCACATCCCTGAGACGCTCAGCCCATCTTCCCTGTGGCTGGAGAAGAGCCTCACTAGCCACTGTCCAACACCAACAGGCTTCTGCTGTGTTTGTATATTTGGAAAACTGTCACCATCAACTCTACCAAATTTATTCAGCGATTTTGGGTCCCTATATTTATTTCCTTGGCTTCTGTTCAAAAGCAAGAGCTCTATGCTCTAGTAAGTGGATACTAGAATCCCAATTTCCTCCTCTCACTGGTGAGCAAATTGAGTTTATTTTAATGGTATCCAGGCTGTTGATTTGTTTAAATCAATTAAATGACCAAAGTGGTATTGTTTTTTCTGCTTGTTAAAGGCAGTTATGTATCCCATTCATCAATGTGTCTCATGGCATTAAGCCCCTCACTGATTCAGAGGAGGTTTTCCCCAGGGAGCCCGTGGTCACTTCAGCCACCGGCCAGCTCACAGGGGCTCAAATGGAAGCTCCCGGGGTGCAGCGTATGTGAGGAGTAAAGGCAAAGGCGCCCCCCCCCCCCCGCAAGCTAAGACAGAAAGAAAGCATGTGTGTTACTGCGGGTCCTGTGTTGCTCGAGAAGGCAACACATAAATTGTCTATCGATTCTGCAGTGGCTGTGGGGTGGGGGAGGAGACAGACCTGCTTTCCTGAGCTAATTAGGAGGAAAGAATGCTCAGTCCTAGTTGCAAGGATGCTCTCAATTGTTGGTCTATCTGCATCTTTACACATTTTCCTTTTTAAGAAAAGATGGCTTAGACCTTCTTTCTCCAGTGCTGCAGACCTTTGGCTGGGGTCCTGATGTGCACGTCAGCTCTTTTATGACGACGAGTCCTCCGGATCCATACCTCTTATCTTTCCGGAGCTAGTCCTTGGCTTTGGCAATGGCTTCACCCAGTAAAGAGGACCAGAAAACTTAGCAGCAGAGTATCATGGCATGGACTCTTTTCTTTCCAGGGGGATGAGGTTGTTGTTGAATGGGAGTGCTCTGGGTGCACTGCCCCGCCCATCCTGGGCTGGAGGCAGTTCACAAAGCTATGTGCCCCCATGGTATCTTGGTCTGCCCCATCCATTAAATGGGGACATTGACGATGCATAGGACTTTGGTGCTATGTTCAAAGAATTCCAAATATGTGAAAATACATCAGACATGTCCAAAAGTGCTTAGCATGTGTCGAATGCACCGGGGCCGACCAGCGTGGCTTTACGCAGAAGGCTGCCTTATTGTCCTTGCTTTCTTAGACTAAGCACTAGTACCAACCGGTCTAGGCATGTGAAAACCTGAGCAGTTGGGGCAAGGACTTCACCTTTCAATCTAGGATGAGCAAAGCCCCTGCCTCCTTTCAGCATCCCCTGAAGGTGGAGAGCAGGGTTTCTTAAACTTGGCACTATCAACATTCTGTGCTGTCTGATTCTTTGGGGGGCTGCCCAGGGCACGGTGAGGTGTTGAGCAGCCTCTGAGCTTCTCCCCAGCAGACTCTCAAGACATTGCCAGAGGTTCCCTGGGGACCAGCACTGTGGTTGAGAACCGCCAGGCTGGCTGCAGGGCCCTTACCACCCCATAAATAGCCCGATCTGAACCTGTCTTTTGCTCTCTGTAAAGTCTTTTCATTCCATGTATCCAATGGCTCCAACAATGGAGTCCCTTTGGAATTTCTTGCCTTGGCAAAGGCACACAATTGTGAGCTTTTGGCTCATCTTTTCCCTTGGAGGTGGTTTCCTCTGCAGGAGTCTCTGCAGATGCGAGTCGGGCCCAGACTGTCCATAAAAGAGTGACGGGAATGCCCAACCTGCTCTCCTTGACATGTGCAGTCTCAAGCACATTGTGGGATGGTCTAAGTTGGTCCAGACTTCATTACACCCAACCCCAGGACCCCCCCCCCAACCCCCATGGAGACTTGGGAATGTTTCCTTGCTGGTCAAAGTAGGAAAACGTTGTCTTGAAAATAATGAAGATCCAGGGAGGAAATTTTAGAATCTATGACCTACGGCACAGAAACATGAATGCTCAAATCCTTAGAGTAGGTCTCCGGTAATGTTGTTCAAAAATGTATAAATGAACAAATAATATTTTTTTAAAAAAGTCCTTTTGAGGTCATGGCCTCAACTCATGGCAATTCTTTTCTTATTTTTTTCATATTATGTTTTTTTTAATAGCAACATCAGAGTAGTAAATATACACAGGAAAGTTGATATAGGTGTTGCATGTACAATGTTTTTCCAAATACATAGCTTTGAGATACAGAAACAACTTAAAAAAAATCTGGATTAAAAGTTCACCTGTATGGAAATCACACCCAGCCCCCCACCCCCACTGAAATATAGCGTGTCATTTCTGTTTATTAACATGATTATGATATGCATTTAAGGAAAAACACAACAGTAAGCTACAATAGTTTAAGTCTTGCAAGAAGATGGTATATAAATATGTCTATAAGGACAGCTGTGGTATAGACTGATATATGCATAACACTTACACAGAGAGGCTTTTGTTTTGCTGTTGAAAAATAACAAGTGCTCCATGTAAAAGTATAAATAAACAGTTAACAGTTTATTGTATCAGAAAATAATTTAGGAAAATCAAAATAAACCCAGCTTTACTATACATGAGTAAGGGGGGAAAATAAAGTTTTACAACATTTAACTTAAAACCTGTGGAAATAGGCCCAGGGGCCATCAACATTTAATTTCTCATCTTGTGGTTCAGGTTCATGGTCTGTGAATTTTCCAGTTCCATGGGTGAGCTGGGAGGAGGAGAGAGATGGCCCCATCTTTAAATTTATAGAACTAGACCTGGTGATTTCAAGTGTCATTCAAATGTACTAGGAATGCGGAAAATGGAAATGGATCCTTCTGTTTCTCAGATATGTGGCTCTCACAAAGATGCCCCATATGAAAAATCCAGCCGATAATCTAGATGTTTCTCTGGGGATTCTATTTAGCCCACCCTAAAGCCCAGGTGTGCCCAGTGGCTTGATGATGTGAAAGCAAAACATGCAAATGGTTTGCCACCTTTTCCTTTTGTAGTGGTGCTCACCATGATGAGATTAGTCAATGACAAGTTAAACTGGCAAAGAGGCATTCTAAAGCTAATTGGACTTCCTTTGTAGAAAACAGACACAGAAGCCAGATTTGTCAACTGTGCAACCAAGGAGAGATCTCTGCAACGTGTCCCCACCGGTTTTAGCATTGAATGGACAGCGTCCACTGAATTAAACAATAATTGAAGGGTTTCAGACGTTTCCCTTCTGTTGGTGTTGGTATTTTCTAAATGTTTTGCAGTAAACATTTATTCCTTTTGGGGAAAAAAACTGTAAAAATAATTTAAAAAGAGAATCCATGCTTCTCCCTCCAATGTCCAGTTTAACACCTTCTGGGTCTAACTCAAGTTCAAGAAGAGTCCTGATCAATAGCAGTGTATAGAGTCTGAAAGCCTTAATCTCTTGCTGATCCATACCTCAATCACGAGTTAAGTAAACTCAATCAACAAGGTTATTAAAGCTCAGGGAAGGCTTTGCTGTTGCTGTTCTGCTTTTCGTTTGAGTAGATTTGAACTGAAGGGTAACCGAGTCTGGGCCCCAGCACCCGCCATTTTGCTTCTCCAGGGAATGTGGGAGGAGGAAAGGATCCAAATGGGGTTGCCAGAACAAAGGGAAATCAAATCAAAACAAAACAAAACAAAACTCTAGTCTTTAAGAAAACAATTACCTGGAGCCCACACGTTTCCCCCAAGTCTCTTTCATTCCAAAACTTCACAAGTTCCCACGTGTGTCCCACTCACCACAACTGGCGGTGAGTGTTTCAGGGAGCAGCAGATGCCGTGGATGGTGTCCTGTCTTCCCACCAAGCAGTACAAACACGGGGGTCTCTGAAATGTTCGCTGAAGCTCAAGCTGTTCCATGTCATCTTAGGCTGGGAAGTCATCTTTTAGGATCAATTTTATGGTCAGTGACTGAGGACCCGCTTTGTTAAGGGCCTTTCACCCTTCTGGCTTCTGAGGAAGCAATCCAAATGCAAGTGAAAAGCAAACAAAAACCGTATTTTTTAATGAGTCTGGAGGTCATGACAGTTCAGTTCAAGGAGTGTGTGGCCAAATATGGGATCTCTCGTGCCAGCTGACTTATCAAAGCCAGCTGCCCACCCCTGTCTTTAAGGCCCTTCACTGGGAGAAGTTTGTGCTTGTATTTGGAAGTGGCATAATACCCAAGAGCACCTTAGCTCCCTCCTCTCCGGGCTTCCATGCAAGTTCATGTTTTCCTGCTAGAAACGCATCAAGAAAAGCACTCGTGTTGCTTTGTAGACCTTGAGTTGTAGGCACTCATATAATATGGTATTATAAATCCATATGCATAAGAGACAGGATGCAGGGTGGAGTTCCCAGCCCAAAATAGACTCTGGAGGCAGAGGGGGAGGGGCCCTTCCAGTGGAAAGCCTGGTCAAGAACAGTGCTGTGGGCTTGCTGTCGTGCCCTTCCATGGATTTCAGCAGCCTACGACTTCAGCAGAGCCCCTCTCTCCTACTCCTGCTGGTCCCCCAAAATTTGGAAATGGAGGTTAGGGTGTTACAATGGCTTTGAGATTGGCCCTTTTGGTTTGCAGTGATTGAAGAGGAAAGGGCAGATGGTTCTCTTGGAAATGGGACAGTGGCCCAGGAGGTTGGTACAGTCACATTTGCCTTTGCTGTTCCCTGTGTAATGATTTGAAATAATTATATGGGGGTCCTCAAGGGGTCCCCCTTCCTAGATTTTTAGTGGCTACAAGTCTTCATGGTACACAATGGTGCCAAAAAGATGTTAGTAGGGTTCTTGCCTCTCCCATGGCTAACGTTCTCCCTGATTCCCCGGAAACAACAACTTGCCGGATTCAGTAGGACTAGCACTGACAGTTGCCAACCCAAAAGCTTCAAGCATCAACACTAAAGCATGTTATGCACAATCTCAGAAATCTGACCAAACTAACCAGTGTGATCAGCTGAGTTAATGTCCACATAAGAATGAAGTTGTAGGGATTTGTTATTTGGTGTTGCAGATACCGAGGTGTTGATTTACGTGCGAAAATCCAGGTCTCCAGGGGCTTCTATTTCAAGAAAGAGACCACCTGGGACAAAACTAATTAACGTTCATACAGAATTTCCTAAAATCTGATCCCCCACATCATTCCTGCCGCACGTTACTCAGCAGATGTTTTACGTGAGATTGAAGATATCGGCAAGGGTTAATTCAGCCCCAGGGGATGTCTTAGCAACTCTCATGGCTCATTATATTAACCTACTTAATTTACACTATTCATGTATAGGTGTGTTCTGATTCTACCCAACGCGGATGAGATACGACTCTTTATACATCCACTGACCCCTCGCCTCACTACTCACTAACTGTTTAAACTACCCCACCCCAAGTACTCATAAACCTATGTGTCCCATATTCATAAGCTTGGCCCAGTTTAAACCATATCTCTTAAGCTGTGGTTGTTCCATACATGACTGAGATTTATGGGTTCATTCAAAACTGTTCTCTTGATTCTATGCATAGTAGCTCTTGGAGCATTTAGCAAAGAATCCATCAAAGTGGGAAATCCAACAGAGCTACAGGAAAGATTTATTCTCCCATTCCAGCTCCAACCCAGACACATGGTGTAGCCAAGTTGACCATTCTCTTCTATTGCCTTTAAAACTGGGCATGGGCTGTGCACTTACAAGGGTGCAGTGTAGACCTGTCACTGGCATGTGTCTGAAAAGTCATGGAGAGAAGCCCCTGTCCCCCACGCCCCTACTGTCCATGCACCACTGTCTTAAGGAGCCCATGACAAGCATCTGTCCTCTTGTTCCTGGGTTGTTCTATGATCATAGTGCCATCGTGTGCAAGCTTTCTCATCTGCTTTCTCATCTGCCGCCTATGTGTTTCACTCCCCTCAGCCGAATGGAAATGGAGTGCAGGGGAGGATGTTGTACAAGCATGTCCTAGCCTGGCTTTCTCTGCTCTGGTGCGGAGGCTCCTCTGGCAAAGTGCAGGCACTACTAATGGCCCTTTGGCAGAAAGGGAGATTGTCTAGAGTTGAATAATCCCAGTTAGAGATTGCCTGATCACACGGTGACCGATTTGTGTTCCAGAAATTGGTGATAGTGTGTTTGCTGGTTTGGGATCTTTCTCAAATCATTTGAGGTCAAAAAGACGATTACTTCTGTCTGCTTGGTGGCTGAGGTGATCTAAACAATGATGATTCTCTGCCTGCGCCTCTATTTACCCATTCCTTATTTTCAAATGCAAAGTCTAACCCCGGAAATGCAAAACTGTGCACATCCATTCTCCGCAGTTTCTGGAAGGAAGGGCTGGCAGCATATTTCCAAATGTCAAACAGCTATTTAAGACCTCGCCAAAACCCCACGAATAATGCCGAGTGCAACTAACACACAGATCTTGGCTCAGAGTACGAGACAAAGAGCAAGTTTGTCTTCATAGCCGGAAGCACATCAGTGTAAGATAAGTCGGGAAGAATAATCAAAAACTCTCAGATGGTGAGAGTTTTGCTCATTTATGTGGGCTGTGCTATTTACATTGGAAAACAAACAAACGATCAAAAAACAGTATGGCATAGCAAATTGACAAACTGCACCAAAATAACCATTCCAAAATTACATGAATCATGGCATGTTTTGGAGTATCTGCTTACTTAAAAGCAGATGTTGTTTAAGAAGTACATTGCTAAGTGTGATCAGTATTGAGGGTGAGCTTTGGAGAAGGCAGCTGCCTTCTTTTCTCTTACCAGGAGGGCTGCCTCTCCCTGGGGACCCCAGTGCTCTGTGGGCTGCACCTCAGTCCTTGGATTTCTTTGTCCTCCTTGAGCAGATGAATGGTGAATTCTGGCAAGCCACAGAGTGGCTTCTCTTCCCCCTGCATCTGTGAGTAGTGTCTTCTTAAGGGACTCGTGCCATGAAACAAGAATGCCCCCGGAATCTCGACAGAATTCAGGATGCTCAGTGCCTTTCCCCGCTGTGATGTAGGGGTGACTCCGTGGAAATGAGAGGGAAGATGGCTCAGGGCAGCACAGACACTCAACTCACACTGGGACCTCCCTGATGAAACAAAGTCACGGTGTCATAATATGGACAAAGATAGGCATGTACTGAAGGCATGGGAAGACCCAGCCTGACCATGACATTGCTGCAGGTCCTGACCCTGAACCTCAGCCCTGGCTCCTTGTCTTATCTCCCAAAAGACTGGGGTCAGCCCAGCTTCCCAAGCTGCTGATGATACTGGACCATCTGGGAGAAGAGGCAAAAAAAGATAGAATAGCTCCATGGGCGATGAGAGTCAGATAGAGACCTTTTGAGGCAGAAGGGTCAACTCTCTGATGTGTGGATTTCATAATATGACAAATGGGAATGCACATCCGCGCACAAGGTTCCTGAAGACCAAATCCGGTAAGGAAGAGTCTGGCTGAGGCTGAAATGTGGCTGAGAAACAGCAATATATCTGTGAGATGAAAGAGTGCTCCAAGATGTCAAGGTCACAGGAGTAAGCACTCAATTCGTAGGGGTCAAATTCAGAGTTGGTGGGATTTGCTGATGAGTCCAGGTTCCTAAATGCTCCATGAAGGACTGGGATGGACTAGTCAAATGCAGCACAAGACGTGCACCCAGACTCAGGATGGAGAAAGAGCAGAAACACTTGGAAGAAAACACGGGCTCTCTCCACGGCAAGAAGGACACTGACTGTGGACACTAAGAGCCCTCCGACGTGCCCCGGGGGTCCCTATGCTTCCACACTGCGCGTGAGCAAGCTGGGGCCGAGTAGGGAGACGAGGTGGGCTCTCGGCCGGGCTTTGCCCTGGACCCTGCTGGAATCCGAGCCCAGTGCGGAACGACCAGGAAGCTTTCCCGGCTGAGCCCGGAGCCCCTCCCCCTTGGCATTCAGAGCTTGTCAACAAAAGTAATTACATCCATTCTTTCAACCAGATAAAAATGACATCAAGTGCACGACGATTAGAAGTAATTAAGCCCAGAAACAGACTTGACCGGACAGCAGAGTGCCCGACGCCCAGCCTAGCGGTTCCGAAAGCGTTAGTGGTGGATGACGGATGGCAGTCTGTGTGCTGCAAGTGGGGGTGGGGGGGCGTGACATCAGCGTCACCAAGGGACAAGATGGAGGTGGACAGAAACTGGGGCATTTACCAAACCATAATGCCCTTCCTCTGAGTACCTTTCTTGAGGGAGGAAAAAAAAAGCTACAGCAAATGTGAGGACCCAGCAGATGGAACTATGGCAGAGAAATGAAAGGCTGCCGCCAGTGAACTTGAACTCCGGGAGGCTGAGGGGAGCAGGGGCTGATGCAGAGCACTGTCCTAGGGCTGCGTGCGGGGGGCGGCCTGGCCACACCCACCACGCCGACGCGCAGGGCGGCTGCACCTGTGTGCGTGGGGCCTGGCTCAGAAGACGCCGGTGCTTGTCTCGCTTTACAGACTTTCTCGTGGGTGGGGCCGCGTTTTGTAAATCGGCTTCCTTCCCTTCATTATCCTCTCGTACAGAGATGATGCTTCTGCGTGTGTCCGGGTGACCACCTAAAACCTAAAATCCCTGCACGCACTCCCTCAATCACCGTGCAACAGTAGCCTCCGAGGTGGATTTGTTTTGACCGATGTCAACTCAGAGCCAGACTTCCCAGGGAGGAACGTGCGCATTCCTGGGGCATCTGCAGGTCCTGGGTGTATGCGGTGCTCTGCCCTGCGTGTGTGCCCGAGGGGCTGTGTTTGTTTGGTGGGGGGGAAGGGGTTGTTATTTTAAGCTTCCTTCGAAAGCTCAGTGTCACTTGGGGCTCTGGAAAGGGTTCAGGCAGCCCGAGGTCCGAGGACGGGGCTGAGCAGCCGTTACACCTGAGGTGTGGACACCAAATTGTGTCAGGAATCCTGGGCTCCTGTTGTGGGTGAATGAACAGACCCCTGGCATCCCCTCCTTCCAGGTCGGGCTCCCTGGAGCTCAAGGTGTCAGAGAGCAGAGAGTGAGGACAGCCCTGGCCTTGCACTCACACCGAGCCGTGCTCACCTGAGTCAGGAAGTCCCCCGGGGCCACCTCCAGCAATCCGCAGGTAATGAGATGCATGTGCCGGGTGACGCACGGAGAGAGGTGCACCCTCCAGGGCCATGCAGGTGAGCCCCAGGAGCCCGGAGATGCCAGTGGTTGGGGGTTTCTGTGCTGTCCTCCATACAGGCCAGAGCTTCAGGGGAAAACAACAAAACGGAAACCCAAACCAGAAAACGGACTTTCCCACGTGGTGAGCAATTCCAAGTAATACAGACTTGACACTAAGGTTTCTTCCCTCGCCTGGCATCGCTTTGCTTTCCAAGACAGAGGTGCAGAAGCAAGCTTGGCAAGCACATTTTAAGATGTTGTAGGGGGAGACTGGGCCCGGGGGAAGCATCGTGAAGCCACCAGCCCAGCCAACAAGGGCGGGCAAGGTTAACCTGGTCGGCGGGCCATTTCAGAGATTGGCTCACACACAAGACTGGTGCAATCAAAACACATGTGGGCCATTCATAGAAGCCAGACCACAGGCACCTAATCTGGGGTCCCCAGGAGGAGAAAACAGCTTCTTTTACAGTGCCCCCTACTGACGGCCGGATGGGGCACCAGGGCACCGTTAATTACATGGCTGGAACTGGGGGGGAGTTGCCCGCCCCGGACACGGCAGTATTTTTAACGAATTATGTGTGGTTGGATTCGCTGTAATGAGGCTCCGGCCTCAGGCCCCTATTTCCACTGGGAAGCCCCACATGCGATTCCTCACAGCAAGACACAAACGTTGACCAACCGGCGGGTCCCCATCAAGTTTCAGAGTCATGCGCGGGCCCCAGAAAGAGCAGGCAGCCCTGTCCACCACCAGCATGTGGGAAAGAGACGCGGAACACGCGAGGCGCACAGCTCCCACGGGACACACCCGGGTCCTCTCAGCTCACGGAACTGTTTCTCATTTTCCAACACACGGGGGCCCTCCTGTATTTTTGGGTTCTGTTCTGACATACGCACACACGTGATAAGGATATATTCCTTTAATTTTTGGAACTGGAAAATTTTCTTTAATTCGGTCTATGTTTCTTTAACACAAAGATGGCCAAGAATCTGCCACCCGCCCGGTCTGATGCTCCGCCCCCTTTGTAAGCAGCCGGCTACATAAATGTGTGCATGGCTGTTAGGTAGCTTCTTCAAACAATTAAATGAAAAACGATCATATTTATGTGTCTATATATATATATATATGTATGTATATAAAACCATGGCATTCTTAATTCTGGCCCAACGTAATACATTATACATCTAGTGCCACTCACCAAATACCAGCAAATGCAGGATGTGTCATTTAGGGGTCCCTTTGCGTGGGTCCAGACTGTCCCCTGGGATGGATGGCAATGGGGTACCAGGTCACCAGAAAGAATATGCTCACTCGTGGAACTGCGTTTCCAATATAGGCATCTGTATGCGTGTGTTTGTTTGCGTGTGGGTGTATGTGTGCATGTGTGCGCGCGTGTGTGTATGTTGCCAAAGTAGAAAACACCGGTTTATCCTGTTCGTACTAAGCATGTTAAATAAATCAGATTTTGGAACCGATAACATTTTGTTTAAAAAGGAACATTGAAGATCTTCAAAAATTGCTACAGTACAAAAAAAGTGTGTGTGCGTGTGTGTGTGTGTCCGTGTGTATTTATATATTTATATATGTATATTAACCAGAAATAGCGACTCTATCGGAAGAGTCCCACCCCTGTTTTCTGTGAGACTCCTACGCGTGGTTCGCTTGGCTTCGGCTCTGTCACCAAGTCTTTCGGGTCAGTACATGGCACATAATGGTATTATTGGCACAGTTCAGAATCAGTACAAATCCCAGGCTCCGGGTCCTTCCCGCTGGACTTCCTGCTCGCCTCCGACTTCTCTCTTGCTTTCCTTCTTTCCGTCCTCCAAAGAAAAAACTCTGGCAGAAGGCAGTTCCCCATAGGCGTGAGCATTTTTATAAAAATATATTTGGCCTATAGCGTCCTGCTCTTTGAGCTTCCCACCGCAAACTGAAGCGGTAGGTATGGGGACCTCCCCGTACAAAGTTGAGTTGTAGGTTTTGTGTGTGTGTGTGTTTTTAATTATTATTTTTTTTTTACAGGTTCACCAACGGAATCCTGTGTGGAAAGAAAACAAGAAGAGATTAAATAGCAGGGGAGCCAAGGCTGGAAGGACCCTGCGGGGCCGAGTGTCCCAGAGCGGGAAGGGCGTCTGCCAGCCCTGGTCACCAGGAAACGGTGCACATGCTGGGAGTCCCAGGGGCCTCGTGCTGATCACGGACTCAATGGAGGAGCCGTTTCTGCTGCCCGCCCCAGGGGTGGGTGTCACGGGCTTCCTAAGAGTGGGGCTGGGGCCACCCAACTACGAGGGGACCACGCACCCCAAGCCTGCAGGTGACTGAGTGCATCCAGCGCTCTGCGGGCTCTCTTTCTGGCTCCTACCCCCCAAGGGCAGAGGTGCCGCCCGCTCCGTCCCTGGATGGTGGGGAGCCTCCAGTCCATTTCAGTCCTCTGCTCAGCTGGAGGCTGGGACTGGGAGACACGAGTGCACTGCGTCAGAAAAACCACCTCCTGGGGCTCTCCGAGGGGTGATCTTGCTGAAAAAGCAGGTGAGTCCCATGCTTGCAGGCTGAGTCGGCTGGCTGCAAGGAAGGGGCGGCTCTTATGCAGCCCGGGCTTAGCCTCAGATCGTAGGAACCCCAAAATCTTCCCACGCCCGTGGCAGACCCCAGAGGCCAGCGTGTCCGGGAGGGTCAGGCAGCCACAGCTGTCTGGGCGTGGCCAGGGGTGTCAGGCCGTGTCACCGCTCAGCGTCGGGGCCCTTTTGCTGAAAGCCACAGCTCTAGCAGCCAGGACGGGTCTGTTTCTCTCTGCTGTCACTTGGACACCACCCCCTCCCGCTCCCGGATGCCGTAATCATAGAAAATGAGGACCCTCAACCAGTAAAAAGGGGAGGATGCTGCACCCTCATCTGTGCCCGTGATACAAACGAGACGGGGGTCAACGGCTCCCAAATGAAACCAAGAAGCTCTCGGCTGGAGCTCTGGCGGGTTCGCAGGGGCTCCTGGCCCAGCGGCTGGACCTGCCCTGTCCTAGTCACGTGTCCCCCTCTGGAGACCCAGCGCAGTCCTCTGGGCCGGGCCTGTGAATACGGGGCTCTCCGAACTCCCCAGGTGACTCTGATCATGGGCCAGGCTCGGCCTTTCTCAACAGGCCACAGCGTGGGCTCCTTTGTCCTGAATCAGATAAGCCTGCCGGTGCCGGGACCGAGGGCTGAGGCCCCAGGCTGGGGGGACACAGCTTCAGGCTGAAGGCCAGCATCCCCTCGGCGCCGTCTACAGTGTCTGCACCAGGAGCTTCCTGTCTGCTCCACCCAGGGCAGGGGCGAGGGGGCTCATTTCCTCTCTGGGAACCCTCCCCCCACCCCCTCCCCTGTATGTGTCTGGACAGTGAGGCAGGGCTCCTGGCTGCCCCCTCACCTTGCCTCCTACCTCCCAGTGACATGTTTGGGCAGCTCCACGGGGGCCTAAACTGGAACGCCTGCCACCCCCGTGGGGCGGCCCATCTGCTGTGACAGGGGGTCATCGTGTGCAAAGAGACAGGACCCCCTCTGTAGCTTTACTCCAACGGTGCCCTGCCCCTGCTCGCACCTACTTCCCAGGACGGGGTGGGGGTGTTCCTCAAAAGGAAGCCATTGGAACAGAAAGCAATGTCCCTCCTCTATATCGACCTTCCTTCTAACTTGTGGAAAGCTAACAATTTTGGAGAAGGACACTCTGTGACTCCACTCATGTGAGGTCCCCAGAGGAGTCAACCCCACCGACACAGAAGGTGGCAGGGTGGGCGCCGGGTCCTGGGGAGGGGTTGGGGGGTTAGTGTTTCATGGGGAAGGAGCTTCAGTTGAGAGACATGAGAAAGTTCTGGAGATGGATGGTGGGGACGGCTGCCTAACAGGGTGACTGTACTTAATACCACCAAACTGTGCTGTTAAAAATGATTAAAAAGGTCCATTTTGTGTTATGTATATTTCACCATTATTTTCAAAGCTAGAAAGTCAAAAAAAGTATGAGGACACTGAAGCCTGGGCCTGGCAACCCCCTGACCGGTTTGGGCAGCCTGGGAGCCTCTGTCCCCTGTCTCAGCTGTCCCCTGTCTCAGCTGTCCCCTGTCTCAGCTGTCCCCTGTCCCAGCACGATGACCAGCAGTGGCCCCTCCTCATGGACAGGGGGTCCTGGGCTGGAGCACAGCTCGGACAGTGGCCCCTCTAGGAAGGGAGGTTTCCAAAAGGTCGCTTTGCAGTCCCTTTTTCTGACCTTAGCC
Organism: Cryptoprocta ferox; assembly: GCA_028646485.1. NCBI lineage: Eukaryota > Metazoa > Chordata > Mammalia > Carnivora > Eupleridae > Cryptoprocta > Cryptoprocta ferox. Next base: position 98,701,286 of record CM053570.1, read on the forward strand.
AGACAGGTGACAGGTGCCGCCTGGCCCCTTCCCTCGGGCCAGCCATGTCGTGGGCGGTTTTCCGAACCGACAGTCTCCTGCCACTTCTCCACTGAAAGGCTTCAGAGCTTCTCACACCAGACAAGGTCCTGCCTCCTCTCCCCACATCCTCCTGTCTCCGCGTTCCAGGCAGCTCCTTGGCCTCAAACGGCAAATCTCTGACTTCATATCCTTCAAGTTTCTGGGGACGGTCACATCCCCGGGGAGGCCTTCCTGGACACCCCCTCCTTTCCCACACGTGTTCTCGATCTCATTTCTTTCAGAGCATGCTGCTGCAGGACTTTTTAGGTACAGGACGAGCTGTAAGGTCAAGGGGTGCCTGTGGGGCCCACCTTTGGCTCGCCCAGGCTCCAGGCCTGTGCCCAGAGTGGGAAATCCATACTGGATGCAGCTAAGGGAAGAGGCTTCTGTGTGAACATAGCCGTGTCCTCCCGCCCTGAGACCAAAGTCTGAAATGACCTTCACATGCTGCCTGCAGGTGGATTATGACGGGGAGAGCCACATCAGAGGACTGACAGAGGGGCCCCTGCGCTGCTCGGGGAGCCTCTTCCAAACCTACGGGCATCTGTTTCTAACCAAAGTCTCAGGATGAAAGAGGCAGAGAGAGAGGGAGGGAGGGAGGGAGGGAGGGAGAGAGAGAGATAGAGGGAGGGAAGGAGGCAGATGGCGCCAACCCTGTGCCACTTTAAGAGCAATGCCAGGCTTCTGCAGAGGTGGGTGGGTTCCCTGCAAGGGGCTCCAGCAAGGGTGGCCTCACCCCATCCGGACAGGAGGCGGGGCTCTGGCCTGGAGGAGGGGTGTAACTACCCCCAGCCACTTTCCAAGTCTGCCCTACGTTCCTGCTGCTTGTACTCAGCTCCGGGGAGGGCTTGTGGCTTTCTGTTCCAAGGACTCTGTGCAGGGACCTCTCAGCTGGGCACTAACCCCAAGAGGGACCAGAGAGGGATGCGCATCCCAGGCCAGTTAGGAAAGACAGCCAAGGAGGGCCCCCCAGCCTCCACGTCCTGGCTGGGGAGAAACAGGGCGAGGGCGTCCGCACCTGGCTCTCGGGCCAGAAAGGGAAGCTCTGTGTTGCAAAGTGATGTGAGAGATTGGGATCTGGGATAAACTGTGACTTTGGAGGAACTAGTGCCCTCTGCCGCCTGCCGCTGACACACTCACTACAAGGCGGGTCCTGGGTTTAAAGATCAGTGTCTGCATTTTGCAAAACAAAGAACAAACAGACTAGGGCAGGAGCGCCCCGGAGCCAGCGGCTGGTGGGCAATTTCTGCAGGACCGGACGGAGGTGCTTGCCCACGGACCTCGCCTGCTGCTGGCGCTCAGCTTGGAGATGTCAGTGTGCAGACAGGTCCGCATGTGGCTTTGAAAAACCTGTTCCTCCGAATTACAAAAGCCGGACGTTCTGTTAATGTATTTTTTCTAGACTAAAGCGGGAAGGCTCAGGTGCACTGCTCGGTTTCTATTCGTTATGTGTCTTCGGTGTATTTTTGAAAATAATAATAGCACATGATTTATTTCATACTGACTTCCGATGCAAGAACTTTTATTGCTTTTCGGGCTCCGCTGGGAATAAAGTGGCCTTGGCAAATGCAAAGGATCTGAACGCTAATGAGGTTTCTGAAGTTTACTTGTTCTGTGAAAAATAACAGGAGACTGCCCACAAGCCAATGGCAGGCCTGTGTCTCCATCTCCTTCCTGGGTGTTGGGGAAGGTCAGCCTCACCATGACTCATCCAGAGCAACGGGGTGCCCCTGTGGAGGTGGTCGGAGGCAAGAATTTGCTGGAATCTTCTGTAGAGGCCGACTCAGGGAAATAGGGTGAACATGTGCCCACATTGGGGTGCTTGTGTCCAGGAGCCCAGGCCTCACCAACAGCCTGCCTGTAGGGAAGTGAACTTAACCACTTTTGGGTCCCACGTGTGCACAGGGGTTAGCGTGAGCAGACAAGATGGTGTGGTTACAAACTGCTATATCATCATTAAAAATGCATTTGGAGAGGCTTAACAGCTATGCAAGAGATAAATATCTCCGCTGGCTCTTAAACCTTAATTAAATGTTTTAGTATTAATTGCTATTTATTTAAGGGACAATAAGTACCCTAGTAAATCTGAGCGAACTTCCTGGCCATTCTCCGCTCGATGCTCGTGTCCGGGCATTAATTGCAAGAATCAGGGATACTTAGAATCCAAATGCTTTCCTCCTACTGAGTGATAAATAGCCTGTCCGGCACGTGGAGACGGAATCTTTAAGCATTTATCAAAGGCTAACAAGACTGTTTGCGAGCCTGCTGGTCCGTGTCTCCCGGAAATGAAGGTGGCCTGAGTGTCACAGGTGCATGGCCGGCCTCGGGGCAGGTCCTGGCGGCTCTTCTCACCTCCCCACACGGCCCCCTGGGATCCGCAATGAGTGGGTCCAGCTCTTTGGACACAGAGGCATCCTCTCCCGCCCACAGAGGTGGTCCTGAAACAGCTTCTTGGGCGAGCTGGCAAGTGGGGTCCCGACGTCCCGAAAGGAATGTGGTCCAGGCGGGGCCCGCTGGGAAGTAGAGGAAGGGGAGCGCCCACCGAGCTCGTGGGGGTCCTTCGATGCCCCCTGTTGCTAGGCGAGCTGAGGTAAGGAGACAGCAAAGCTTTCTGGAGCAGAAAGCACTTTTTTTCTACATTTTGTTTTTTTTAAGTCAGGGCTACGGCTCGGGGCTTAGTGTGGATGAGGAGGCTGTAGGCTCAGGCTGCCGGGCACTCGCCTGCGGGGCTCCCACTCTGCAGAATCAGGCTGAATGTCCCAGGAGGCCGATTTCGTGGGAAAGCCTACCTTCATCGGCCACCAACTCTCTTCCCACTTGGGGCCGGGCGGGGGCTGGCACTGGGGACGGAGGCATCATAGCACTGGGGGCACAACTGAGGCTCTCAGATGGTGGGCAGAGCCAGGCCACCTTGAGTCGGTCCCGCCCCACCACTTACAACCTGACCTGAACTCAGGCAAGTCACTTAACTGCCTCCTGCCTCAGTTTCCCTCTGTAGGTGCCACTTCCGGGAGGACAGCATGAATCCCTAGCTGGAAAGAGTGTTCCGTGAGTGTCCCCTGAGGGTTCGCATTAGGGAAACTGACCCCCCAGCGGGGGCTACCTGGAGGGTAGGGTAGGCCCACCCCCAGGCTCTTGAAGGTGGGGAGCTGGGATCCTGACGTGCAGAACCAGATCAATGCCTCATGCTCTTACGCATTTTTAAAATCCAAAGAGGCCTGATGGAGACTAGCGGGCAGTCCTGAGGAAGTTCTACCAGGAAGGCGGGGACTCTGCTCCTAAGAAGCTGCCAGCCTGGCTGGACCTCCAAAGGGTCCTCTGTCCCTGACCTGAACAAGATGAGTCACACGGAGACAGACAGAGGCACCGGCTTCTGATGGATGGGCCACGTAGGCGCATCTGGCCCTTGAATGGCCTCGGACAAGAGTGCGTCTTCCCTGACTTGCCAGCACGGTCTCTACAAAGGCCGTTTGTGGAGGGGGGGGAAGGGAGGGGTGCTTTCTTTTCTAATCTAATTACATCTTTTTGCCCGTTGGCTGAACATCACGCTAAGCAGGTCATTTTGGCTCCAGGACAGGAAGTGAGGGCTAGAGATTTGATTTGGAGCAAACACTCGATTCATTAGGGCTGGATTAGGACAGATCCATTCACTCCCATTTCTGAAAGCCACGGGCTCCTCGAGGCCCCCGGCTAACGCGCCACGAACCGAGTTCTCGAAGGGGCACACGTGTGTCCCGAGGAAACACCTTCCTGCCTTCCGCCGACTCTGACCCCGAGCCCCGCGTGAGGCGGTGAGCCGAAGAAGCAGTATTTTCAGATCCCGATAACCCATCCCAGAAACTGGGTTCCCTGCTCAGGGAAGGGGAGTGACGTCACAGAGTATCTGGACGAGAAAAGCCCAGCCTCAGCAAGAAAAACAAAACCAAAGAGCCCAAGCCTCGGGCTGCATCTACTGACTGTGCGTACAGAGTGTGCGGTCACGGGGACGAGATGCTCTTTCTCCCCCAGCAGCCCGAGCGTTCGGGAGACTCGGTGCAGAAGAAAGCAATTTAACGTTAGCATTAAAGTTAATATCACTGAAAGCAAAGCAAATGTTCCTATTCAGCAGAGCGTGGAAAATTCATCCTGTTTTGGTGCCGGTCCCCGGCTTCAAATTAGTAATGTCTCAACTCTTTGCTTCCTTCTTTTATCCCTTCCCTTCTTATCTCTTTTTTTTTATATTCCAAAATTGTATTTTAATTCTGCTTTGTGTCCCCCCCACCCCGATGTAGAGACAGTCGATGCAGGTGCGATGCCTGCCCGTGTGGCCCGCCGCCCTGGTCACTGCCTGGTGGGGGGCCGGGTTTCCCCGCCGGCCGTCCCTGCGGGTGTGACAGCACTGACGGCAGCCCCTGTGCTGGTCAGCGTCCCTGCGTGTCTGTCCCTCCCCCCCACCCCGGGCGTTTCTAACAATACAGCAGAGAGACCAGAAGCCCAGCCCTCAGGCTCGAGTTCGGGGACGGCCACACCCCTGCCATGTCCAGAAGGCCGCCCACTTATCCCGGAGTGGAGGCAGGGGTGGGGAAGGTGAGGCAAGGGGGGGAAAAAGAATCAATCAATGTCTGGAAAAAGAGGTACGTACCATAAAATAGACACATGGCGTCTGCCCTGCCCCCAGGAGGTAAACAAGACTTCGGCCAGTCAGCAGGAGATTTCAAACCATTTCTCAGACACAAAGGCCACAGGAATAAGATGCCGATCAGAAGAAGAGGGTCTGCAGTGAGGAGAAAAACGGGCTTGCGCGTGCTGCAGCGGGAGTGGACAAGCAGGCCGGCTCGGGCCTGCTGCCCACCACCCGCGTCTTGAGTCAGAAAGAACCCAGGAGACGTAATGCTCAGCTTGGATCCCCCTGGCCTGCGGCCACCCGGGAGGCCCTTGGAGGACGCACAGCCCTAGGGCCCCGCGTGGCATTCTAGATTTCAGCGTTTCGATTGGCGGGACAAGCGCAAAGCTTGGGGTGTCCGCTTCCGAGGGCAGAGAACTGCACAGGATGGAGCGGGCGGGCCTGACCCCGGAAATGGCTCTCCTGTAATTCGTCACCTTTGAGACCTGAGCTGTCATTTCCGAAGGCCAGTGAGACCCCGCAGAGCATGACCTTAGGCCCGAAGGCAAGAACCTTCTCCACCCAATGCTTCCGAGCCACGAAGCACGTGGACATGTGGACAGGGCAGGGCCAGAGCAGGTCAAGTGGGAACAACGATGGCCAGTCAGGGACCCCGCGCCCCCGCTGCTTCCCCAAAACAGAAGCTCTGGTTGGCCAGGATTCGTATCCAAACTGACGCACACTCGGTGAAATGGTTTGAAAATGCTTTCGCCAATTCTTTGTGAACGAGGCCCTCGGCAAGGCTGGAATGCAGCCAAGGGGCCCCCCAAATGTCGCCAAGTGTAAGCAAGCGGGCAGAGGACACTCCTGAGGCCCTGCTCTCCCCATCTCTTCAGTGGGGTGGGGGGCAGCTCAGGGGATACTGGGAGGATCGCGGAGTCCCACGCGGAGATGCAAGACGAGGACCCGCTGGCTCTGGGCACCACAGCTGGATGTCACCCCGCGTCTCCCTGACCATGGTTCTGGGAGAGACGCTCTCGGGCCCCTTGGGATTTACCCCAGCTGCTTCTCCTGCCGCGGACAGGGGGCCCCTCAGCTCTGCCTGCTTTCTTACTCCTTGCTTCCTAAGACTTTTAAGTGATTGGGGAATGAATTTTCTTTTCTTAATTTACAAAATGATGCGTAAGTGTACGCTCACTTAAAAGAAATAGCTTATTGATGTTTTACTCTAACGATGGGTAAATCCCCGGCAGCTGACGCGAGGGTTTCTTCAATGTTCCCAGGGATGGTTTTAGGGTCATGTCTTCCTTGAAGGATTACACATGATTAATAAAAAAAGAGCATTTAATAACCCAAGAGTCTGGTCGGTATTTGATATTTTGGCTACATGCGCTGCTGACATTTTATGGATGGGGGCTCGGAGACACTGACAGTGGGGGTGGGGGGGTTGATATCACAGGACACGGCTCTGGAAAGCCGGCCGGGTGCCCGCTTGGCCGCCCCCACGCGCTGTCCAGGGTGGCCTTCTGCCGTTTCTCCAAGTGTAAGGTCTGGGAGTGGATTCTCGCTGCTGCTGCGCTCTGTCTCGGGGTGGTGACACACCTCTTTATGTCTCGCCTGCCCCTTATTTCGCTAGATCGGCTGTGTGCATTTGCTGCCCACCCCCCCCAGCCCTTGTGACGGCACCATCCCGCCCGGAATCTGCGGAGGCGGCAGGGACTGGCCGGGCCGAGCTTACCGGTTCCCGTTAAACGTGGACTTGTACTCCCCCGTCGGATGCAGCGTCTCGTCGGCGTACACGGGCACGGCCGTCCGCACGCACTCATGGGAGCACTGGAGGGTCTCGTTGTAGGCCGTGAAGATGTCCAGGCTGCTGGGCACGCGGGCAGGGGTGAAGTCCGTCAGGTTCTGGCAGCTCTCCTCCTGCTGGTTGATCTTCCGCTGGTGGCTGGTCCTGCGCGTGTTCCCGCTTTGGGCACAGCTGGAAGAGAGGCAAGTCGGCGTGGGGGCGGGCCGGGCCGGTGCGCCAACCCAGCGCCGGAACTGTGGCGCCTCCGTCTCCAGGCATTAATTATCCGTCATTTAATATTAAAGGGTAATTCCCAGCCTCTTCAGAAAGATCAGCCACAATCAAACAATCAGCTCTCTTTTTTTGTTGCTGTTGTCGTTAATAAGATTTGAATTGTAAATGTGGCCATTACTGTAAATGTGGCCATTACTGCAGGGCGGATTACAGGTAAGTGGCCGAGCTGGTTTATCCCGGAGCTGAGGCCCTGTCTGGCCAAAAGGATGTCAGCCAGGCAGTGGCGTGGGCGCAGTTTCCCCATGAATGGGTCCAGCGGTTTGTTCTGGAAGGGCCGATGTAACTACCTCTGGGGAGAGTAGTGAATGGGGAGCCTTGGCCCTCAGCCCTGCCCCTGCCCCAGCTCTCAGTTGGAGACAAAAGTGTTTGGTCCATTCTTCGTCACCACCAGGTCTATGCAGAGGACTGTCCTGCACTCCCCGTGGACACCTTCCTGTTCCACTGGACCACAGAGCCTTCCCAGCACCGCCAAGGATGGATATGGGCATCCCGCCCTTGTCAGCCAAGGGATCTAACCCAGAAGACAATCGGTGACCCCTCCCAGTCTCTTCTGGCAAGTCACAAGAAGGATGAGAGCCCATGGAGGAGGGCTGCTAGGAGGAAACCCCGTTCGGGGAACCTCATCAGGGCACCAGTGCCCCATTTCCCCCTCCCTGCTGTGCTCACAGCCAACGTGGAAGGAAGCGGCTTTGAGGGGCGAGGGTCCGTGAGACTGTCACGGGCATGCTCTCTCTCGGTTTTGCAACAAGGGGAGCCCTGCGTCCTGATGCAGGAGCCCCACCCTGTAAGCAAAGGTGAGAAGAAAATTGCAAAAGCCAGGGGACCCCCCTCCCAGGTCACGAAGCCCCCTCATCCACTGCCTAGGTTGTCCTCCCCAGAAGGACCCTCTGAGGCTTTGCTGTAAACCCCAGTGTGGGAAACCAAGAGGGAGCTGGCCTGTGTGTCACACAGCAGGTGACAGAGCCCTATCTCCTTGGGGGAAGTCAAGAGGGCCGATGAGATTTGCCCTGCCATGCACCCAAGCGCTCCTGGGCTCCAGAGTCCCTCCTCTGGCCGGCAGTGCCCTGCCCAGGACTGCCCTGTGGTGAGCTGAGTGTGGTCCTCAGTGCAGGTCCCAGAAAACACCCGGGGTCTAGGGTTTGCTGGCCTTCGGGAGGCCTCACTGTTTGCTGCGAGGTCTGTTTGGGGGGTTGGGCCAATCCCCACCTCCCACCTTTACTGACCCTGGAGACGGGCTCTCTCTCGAATTTCTGCTGTCTGGACACTCAGGGGCGGCTGTCGCCCATGAGCCTGGTAGGATCTCCTCTCCCCTCCGGCCAGCGGCAGGCGGATTATCTGGGTGTGTTACTCTGCAAGGGACTTTGAGCTCTAATGCTGAAAGGAGATGCACTGGCTGGAGGAGCGGCGCAGGCGCACGGGGCCTCGGAGGTGTGTGCGCAGCAGGGTCGCCGGCAGTGCCCTGGTTTTCCCGGAGGTGTAGCAGGTGCGTACACCCAGCCAAGCCAACCTCAAAGTAGGCCAATTTCCAGGAGGAAATAGGCAAACACAGGCCGCCTAGAGCAAAGCAGTAACCTAGTTCAGCAGACACGGAGCGGCTGCAAGAGAAAGGAAGGATTCAAGGCGGCCACGCCTGGACAGCTGGGGGCAGCAGGGGTGGGCGAGGATCCGCCCGGGCCACCGGTGGCGGGTGGGTGACATTGCAAGGTACACTCGAATACAGACGGACAGACAGGGACACTTGCTGCCTGAGAAACTGTTGTGGAGGCTGGGCTCGCCGCAGGAGAAAGGCACGGTGGGGGTGCTCCCCAAGGGCGGTATCAGGGAGCGCGGCACCGAGGCCGGCCGAGCTACTGGGGCTGAAGGGGAGCAGGGTGCTGCACCCAGTCCTCTGACCCAAATGAAAAATCAGTTCCCTGGGGTGTGATGTAGGACCGGGTTTGAAAACTAGGCAAGTCTCTGCACACACTTCCCAGGGGACCCCCGCGGCCCCCATTTCCAGGCCAGAGGGGCCGAGGATCCTTACCAGTTTTTTAAGACAAGAGTTGTAATCAGAGCAGCTATGACCATGATGAGGGAGACGGTGATGGTGATGATCTGATGGACAGCCAGACCTGGAAGAGAGGAAGTGGGGGGTGGCCATGAGACCGGGGGGTGAGACAGAGGAGCTCAGGAAGGGCAGGGGCCTGTTCCTGCCAACTCAGGTCTCTCCATCCCCAGGTGCCCTGCCTCCCAGCGCTGTTGTCACCTCAAGTCCAGGACGCAAGGCCCCAGCCCCGGCCTTTCTCGGTCCCCCAGCTGTGACCCACGGGCAGCTGTGTCCTTTCTTGCACCTACCTGCCAAGCCCGTCACCTGGCCCAGGTGAGCTCTGGCCGAGGCATTCCTCCAGGACCTGTCACCTTTCCTTTGCCTCCTCCCCCCTGCATGAGTTCTTGACTCTGAGCACCTCTGAGTGGCAGCAGGTTTGGCCTAATGCAGGCAGAGCCAGGACGGCCCAGGACTTGTTGGGAAGGCGGGGGAGAGTGAACACGGGCTGACCCCCCCCCCCCCAGCAGACTCAGGGGTACGTGGATCACTGGGGAACATCTTCCTCTTTCTAGAGTCTTCTCCAAGATGCTCATTGCCTGTTGAGGTTCCAGGAATAAGAGACCCAGCCCCAGGGCTGACACTTCCCAAAGGTCCAGTAAAGCGTCTGTAGTCTGGCCTCTGCCCCGTGTCTGCTGTGTGTGTATGTAAGTCATAGGGGGATGCAGGGGTGAGGAGAAGAAACAGCAAGTCAGGGACAGAAGCAGGGCAGCCTGAGCCCCTCCTGAGAGCTGTCTGCTAACCCCACACAGGGACAGCAGAGGATGAGGATACTCTTCCCCACTGCCCCTCTGCCCCCACCCCTGCATCATTTTCCACCAACCACAGAAGGGGGTTGGGAGGAAGGGCTCCCACTCCGGTCCTTCACCTGAGGCTCTGTTCCTCCTGACAGCACATCTGTCACAACCTTCCTAGAACACGGACACTGGGGGCATCCTCAGCAGACTCCACTGGTCCCTAAAAGCCATCTGCAAAGGCTTTGTCCTCCTCCAATCAGAAAGAACCCTACCTGAGGGATCAGGGCCATAAAGGGCAGCGCCTTGCTCCACCCAAGTGCTCATCTCCCCCGTTGAGTTCTTGCACCTGGGTGTTGAAGCACCTGCCTCTCTCCACTCCTGGAGGCCATCTACAGAGGCCCACCTATCACCCCAGAGGAACCCAGCAGGTCCCGGGGGGGCGGGAGTGGTTGAGAACAACACATGTGTGTGTCCCAGTGTGGAGGATTTCAGAGTATAATATTTTTCTGGCGGTCTCCCAAGAACACAGTCTCGCAAACAGATGTTACCTCTCTACTGAATATGATCCTCGTGGGGGGAATCGCTAATAAATGATTCAAAGTTGGCATGACCAGAAAACAAGCTTTCTCTTCCTGTCTGCCCATCATCCGGGCTATTTCTGTTTGTCGTGAGGGATTCCCATCCTGAGCCCACAGGATAAACGCCGCTAGGAAAACTGGAGAAGGTACATGAATGTTATGGACTTCCCTTAATTTATTCTTTTATCCACTTATTCAAGAACCAGTTACCAAGCACCTCCTGCATCCCAAGCAGTGTTAGCTCTGACCAGCTCAGCCATGGTGCCCACCTTTAGCTGCTCTAGTGCCCATTTTTTAAAGTGGCAGCATTCACTGCTGGTTCTGGATGATGGCTTAACATACACCTATGCCCAAGTGGTGGCACCTGCTATAAGCCTCTGGGCCAGTTTGCTTTCTCATCTATAACTGACAAATCAGCTTTCCAATGGAACTGATGGTTATGCCGCAGGAATCACCCCGTCTCACCAACAGTAGCGTGCTCACCAGCTTCAGTAATCCCTAACTGATCAGCAGTTTCCCCAACACCCAACTGAGACCTTGTTGGCAGAGGAAGGGTTGAAAAGGATGCTGATGGGGATGGTGGTGATGAGGATGAGGATGATGGTGATGGTGGTGATGGTGATGATGATGATGGTGGTGATTATGACAGTGGTGGTGATGATGGTGATGGTGATGATGGTGGTGATGGTGATGATGGTGGTGAT
>CM053570.1:98712612-98789988 GCA_028646485.1 Cryptoprocta ferox
TGATGATGGTGATGATGGTGGTGATGATGGTGGTGATGGTGATGATGGTGGTGCTGATGATGGTGATGGTGGTGATGATAGTGATGATGATGGTGATGGTGATGATGGTGGTGGTGATGATGATGATGGTGATGATGGTGGTGATGGTGGTGATGATAGTGATGATGATGGTGATGGTGGTGATGATGGTGATGATGGTGGTGATGGTGGTGATGGTGGTGATGATAGTGATGATGATGGTGATGATGGTGGTGGTGATGATGATGATGATGGTGATGATGGTGGTGATGGTGATGATGGTGATGATGGTGATGATGGTGGTGATGATGGTGATGATGGTGGTGATGATGGTGATGATGGTGATGATGGTGGTGATGATGGTGGTGATGGTGATGATGGTGGTGCTGATGATGGTGATGGTGATGGTGATGATGGTGGTGATGGTGGTGATGATAGTGATGATGATGGTGATGGTGATGATGGTGATGAACGTGGATATGATGATCATGATAGTGATGATAGTGATCATGATTATTTCAGGCATACTCAACAAGTCGTAGCAATTGTCAGATGTGCATCATCCCATTTATTCCTGATTAACAACTCTCAAAGGTAGATACTGTCATCATCAGTTATGGAAGTGAAAACTCTGTGGACCAGTTTGTGTAAATTCCCTGCATCACATAGTATCTATTGGCTTCAAAGTTCATAATAAGAGCAGTCGTATATGATTCTGAGCTCAGACTTCATAAATCTGTTTTTGCTCTGACCTCTTTAATCTCAGTCTTGGTCTCCTTCCTTGTAAGACTGAGGCCAGCACTTCTCTAATCTACATTGCTGGAGAAGAACATTTGTGGAGGCAGGTTCCTGAGCCTCACCACCCCCTCCATGGATAGATCCCTTGGGAAGTGCTCTGGGCCCAAGCAAAAAGATTCTCAGGCATTTGTTGGCAGATTACACCCCAACCCCCACGGCAGGAACTGAGTCTTTGTTTTTTGGGCTAAACCTTCCAACTTCTAGGTCAGGAGAATTCAACTTATGGAGGCTAGTGATGTAAAAGGATACGCTGAGTGGGTGAGCCGAGGAGCAGCAGGGGCTGGTTGAACTGCCAGGTGAGGCCCAGCTGGAGGCATGGAGAACTCCTTGCAAGAGCAGAGCTCTGTGCCGTCCATTCCCCAACATCTGCAGGACCAGGGGAGGCACAGGGCACTGCCAGATTTTGACCTCTCATCTTCCTACTATGGGAATTCTGTTGGGTTGAGTATCTGCAGTGACAAAAGCCCTTGGAAGGGAGGAGTACCATGCCCAGCCTCATCTTACATGTTGGACTGCCTCCCATTCCCCCTGCGGGTTAGGATGAGAAAGCACAGATTCTCCTCATCTGATAGATGTAAGAAACTGAAGTCTGGGAGAGAAACGGTTGGCTCAAGGGACTCCCTTCCTCACTGATGACTCTCAGAACGGAAGATCAGTCGTTGGCTTGAAGTCCTCAAAGTCCCTCATAAAGCCCCTTAAGAAAGGGGCATCATCATCTTTATATCCACTCCTACCTCCATGCACGCTCTAACATAGTCCCTTACAACTGTAGCTATGTGACATATTACATTTATAACTGAAAAATAGAAAATCCAAACCAAGGGAATAGGAAGAAAAATATAATCCCAAGGTTTGCCTTGTTCTGGAGGCCCTACTCCTGCCTTCGGTGTGAAATCCCCCCACAGAACTTACCTAATTAAAATTTGGAAGAAAGGATATGTGAGTTAACAACCAACCAGATCACCTGGGTAAAAATACAACAATAATAGAATGGCTATGTTTTCTGGAAAGACTTCTCTAGGCCAGGTACCTTGCTCAGTCTTCACACATGACTGACTTAATCCATCAATTTCCTGCACTTTTTCACCTGCCTGACCAATGAGGAGCCTGATGCTGAGGAGTAGAGTGACTTTCCCATCATCATTTGGCAGAGCCGGGATGGAAGGCAATTCTCTGCTCTGGGGCCTCAGAGAAAATCAAATATCTAACGCCGAACTAACCCATCTGTAGCCACATTCTGGCCATAAATTTGGCTGGAGGCAAACATCTGACTACTCCTCACATACTTGACTTGCAAGGCGCGCAACCTCATGCTTCGACACCTGGCCCATAGGTTTTAATGGGACCCTGAGCTCATGCATAAAAGACCAATGGCTACAAGAAGACCCCAGAGACCCCATGCTCATGATGGTTGAACAAGGATCAGGCCTTTTACGTGTGGCAAGAATGACACTTGTAAGAAGCAGGAGGGAAGATAGATAATCCATAAGGATGCCTCCCCTCATTTCCTTTCTTTGGGAGGTTGGCTACTAAGAGAAAAGAACAATGTGTGAGAAGTGGTTCCATTTCAATCATCGGCCCTGTTATGTAGTCGTCTCCAAGTGCCAGGAGTGAGTGTTTCCTTCATCTGTGTAAATCCCTTCAGTCTGGCCATAAAGGGCCAGAGAGTAAATATTTCAGGTTTTGCGGGAAGTATGGTGTCTGTTGCAACTTCCCAACCCTGCCATTACAGGGTAAGGGCAGCCATGGACAATGTGCCAACAAATGGGTGTGGCTGTGTGCCAATAAAACTGTATTTACAAACACAGCGGCCAGATTTGGCTCACAGGCTATACTTTGCCGGCCTCTAACTTGGGTGAATAGCTGAAGGTGGCTTGTCTTACACATTAATGAGAATATAGATCTATTTTGAATGATTGCTTACAGCTAGAACTCCAACGGCAATCCTTTGGTTCTGAAGACTAGAACCTTCCCCCTCCATCATCAAAGGTTTATGGAGTTCTGAGACTTTCATTGGCCACTGCCAAGGTGATTTCAAAGACAGCCACAGCCTCCATCTTAGCAGGTTGGGCCCTAAGGGTCAGCAGTAGGCAGTTTCGCCCTGTTGGTTTTGTCCACGTGAGGTTGGCTTGAGGACAGATCATGCTGTATGACAGACAGTTCCCTGGAGAACTCAATTAGGCAGGATTCTAGATGTTTGGGAACAAAAACTCAGGGAGGTTATTACCAATGTAGTCCCTCCGAGGACCTGCAGAATTATTTTAGCCATATGTCTGCATTTCCTCCATTGGGGTTGAAAAGGAGCCACATTTTGTGAAAAGGCAAGAACCTTCAGATCCCAGAAAGTGGTGTATCGAGAGGCACCTTTCCCTCCTGGCTTTCCCTTCCCCACACAAATGACAGGGTTCTTAGGAGGCTCTCTCTCCCGCTTCTCTCCTTCCTCACTCATTTCTGCCAATACTTACACCTTAAATAATGTCCCCTCTGGTCAGGTCCCTTGTGGTCATTGCATAATGCAGGCAGTAACATCTGTTCCCCAATCCCCACTGACCCCCGGCAAGGCGATCCCCGCCCAGTGTCTGCAGCCACCTGTCAGGGAGGCTGCGATCGGGTGAGCAATGATGTCACCTTAAGGGGACGTACACTCTCCACCCCCCAGGAAAAGGAGCAAAACACAAACTTTCTCCTCTCTATTTACAAGGTCAATATTGAATCCATCTTCAAATTCTTTGCAATTCAGACATGGTCCCAGAGTGCACGGCGTGCCGTGCGGGATTCTGGCTTCCCCTTCCTGACAGGTGTTATTGTTCCTGCTAATTTAGGGGCTCTTTCTGCTCCTGGTAATTGCCACTGTATACTAATGTGCTAGGAATCCGCTGCCATCCAGATAATGAAAAATTATACCTGGAATAATGGATGGGGACAGATGGATTAGCAAACTCTGCATCAATCAATAGGGCTTTTATGGTTATATTTGTGGTGTTTTGTAATAAGATCAGGCCCTGGAGATTGATGTGGACTTGGTAATCCATCTCTGGGTCTGGATGAGTTTTTGATCAAATGAAGCTGAATCACACATGGGCCACTGTCCACAGCAAAAACAGAGCCATCGAGGGCCTTCTTGCCCAGCCCTTGAGGGTGTGTGTGGCACATCTGGCTGGCACACCGGGGGGAGGAAGGAACGACCGCCCTGGAATTTGCTGAGGCAGAGGGATGACCCATCTGGGTTGACAGTAGCTCATTTTATGATGCCGGGACCTCATGTGCTTGCCCCTCAGGGACTGAGACCTGTTGACCAATGGATTCAAGGACGTCTGTCTTCAGGGGCTTGACAGGTGAGAGGCGACAGGGTTTCCCAAAGTGCCAATCGCACTGCAAAAACACCATTCCTTTCCACAGAGGCTACAAAACACGGACTGCACAGCACATCTCTGACACAGTCCCTGGGAACACGGGGAAGCTCACAGCGTCCCCTGCAGGACAGAGGAGAGGCTGGCCCGCCTCCTTGAGGAGCAGGTGATCTGGGTTTGGGCTCATTCTGGGGCACCTGGCCCCCTCCCGGGGCGGGGGAAGGCTGCTGAGGGAAAATGCATCTTCCAAAAGCAGGGTGCTCCCAGGAAAACAAGGCTGCCCACTAAGGGGGAGCCGTTTTCTGAGCGACCCTGCAGAACGTCCACGCAGTTCTCAATGGGGGAGCCTCCAGCCAGCACTCAGTGGAGAGAAAGCTGCCTCCTGTTGAAATTCTTCCCAGCCTCGAGCAGGACCACCCCTCACAGAGAACGGAGTCCCCTCTGGAAACGGCTGTGCTAACACCTCATGAGAACAGGGTGAAGGTGAGTCCTGGAGGAGTCGCCCCCAAAGGACTCAAGTCAGCTTGTCCTCAGCCGGGACATCTGGCCGTGGCTGGAGACAGTTTTGGTCGTGACACGGAGGTGAGGGTCTGGTCCTACTGGCATCCAGCGGGTAGACACCGAAGATTCTGGCACACATCCCCAACCGTCAACGGTGCTGAGGTTAGTCACTAAAGAAATGCATGAATGACAGCAGGAAACAGGTGTCCCCATATGAAACCTGGATGGTCACACCATCCAAACTGACTTGCTGGGACACCATCGCTTGGGGCTGCCCCTGGTGGGTGGGTCAGAAATGTCCCGATCACACCCCGAGAGGCCACAAAAGTGAAATGCAGAGCCCTCTGCCCATCACAATGTCCCCTGTTTTCCCTTAGCCACTTCCTTCCTAGTAGCACCGGTGAGGCTGGGGGAGGGCGTACAGGACTGACCTCCAGCGTCTGCTGTGGGCGAACCCACCTTGTCATGCTCCTTTCAGTGACAGTGGACGCCTGGCATTGTTCTCAGTGAATCGGTTCACGCACAGCTCCCCACAACCCCCCGGGGTGGGTGCAGGGATGCTCCCCACTTCCACAGGGAGGTGAGGGGCCTTTGTCAAGGCGGCACAGTGTAATCCGGGAGGGCCCCAAGGCTACCTCAGGTTCAAAAATTCACTCAAAGGACTCACGGAACTGAGTGAAGCAATTGCACTCCATTTTGGTTGACTGTGGTGAAAACACAGATGAAGATTGGCGATGAGAAGAGGCGTAGGGGGCAGAGTCTAGGAGAGAGCAGGCGGGAGCCCACAGCCATCTTCTCCCAGCGCAGGAACGCGGGCAGCCCTACATCCCACCAGCGATGATGTGTGACAACACGCACAGAGTGTCCCCAGCCTGGGAAGCCGCCCTGAGCCTGGGTGTCCAGGCTTTGCAGTGTCTTGGTCATGCAGGCATGGCTGGTCTTAGCTCCCGCCCGACCAGAGATGGTGCTCACACCCTGTAGCCCGAGGCCCCCACCGTAAATCACGCTGGTAGCACAGGCTACGGTAAACCAAGACATACTTACAGGCAGGACATTCAGAAGGCTTATGGTGACCTCCCAGGAGTTGGGGTCAAGGTCATTCCTTTGAGCAAGGCTAACCCTTTGGTACATATATAGCTAAGACCCAGCAGACCTGGGACTCAAAGCCCAGCAGAGCCCACTGGGGGACACTGGTTCATTCTCCATGGAGGGGGAGGGGTGGCCAGCGGCCATGCTGCTGTGATCTAGGGAGAGCCTGGGCATCAGCGCACGTACCCCAGTGGCTAGGGCCCCCCAAATTGGGTTTGGTCTCCTGTCATCAGGCCCAACTAAAGCTGTCCCATCCACAGATGAGCCACATCGAGGTGCAAATTCCTCAGATGAGGACTTTCTCTGCATGTGAAGACTCCCCTGAATTTCGGAGCACTGTGGGGAGACAGAGGGAGGTGGGAGCCAAAAAGATCACACAGCATCTGGATCCAGACTCAAACAAACACACCGGGGTCCATGGAGAGGGTGGGACGTGGTGGGCGGAGAGACTGGGAAATCCCATTCGATTCCAGTGGTGTTGCCCTCATTTTACAGATTGAGCTGTGTCGCCCCAAAGCTCCTCTGTGGACGCCCTACCCACCGGTGCCTCAGAATGTGACCTTATTTGGAAACAGGGCCATTGCAGACGTACTTAAGATGAGGGCACACTGGGGTCAGTGGCCCTAACCCAATATGACTTATAAAAAGGGGGGATTTGGAGACAGGCACACAGGGACAAGACTGGACTCCCGCTGTCAGAGCCCATGAACCTCCAGAAGTCGGGACAGAGGCTGGAGCACCCTTCCCTGGAAACTTCAGAGAAGGCACGGTCCTGCTGGCACCTTAGTTTTGGCTTCAGGCCTCCAGAACCTCGAGAGAATAAATTTCTGTTGTTCTGAGTGCCCCCCCCACCCCCGTGGACTTTGCCCTGGCGGCCCCACGGGGTTCACACACTTCCTTGACCTCGTGTTCCTCATCAGCAAATAAGATCTCGGGGGAATCACTTCAGGGGATGTGGGAACACTGTTAGCCATGTGGCCGGCACACAGTAGGCCCTCAGTGAGGCAGGCGTCTTCCCTGCCATAAGCCACAGGAATCCCCTCAGGGCTGGGTGGCAGATGGGGCTGAGGTTTGCGTCTCTCCCGCTGTCTGGGGTCACTGACACCACGCTGAGCAGAGGCCTTGAAGCAGAGGTCAGAAAACTGGGGACTGATTCGGCCGAATCCAGCCCACCCTTGGACTTTTGTACATAAAGTTTTATTGGCACGGGGCCTCATCAAATTCCTGGACACAATGCCTGAGGCTGCGCTTGTGCTGCCGGGGCAGGGTCCGGTCGTGTGGCCCAGAAGCCTAAAATATCTGCTCTCTGTCCCTTTAGGAAAGGGCCGGGGACCCCCGAGAACGCCACGGTGGACCCTGCTGTGTGTGCCTGGTGAGGGGTGGGGGAAGCCAGGGAGCATGAGGGCTGCCCTCTGTGCCCTGCCCACCCCTTGTCTCGGGGCCTCTCCCGCCGTGGGACCCTGCGCACAGGGGCCCCTCCTGGAGGACGGCACAGCTGGATACGCAGCTCTGGGCTGAATTCACCAGGGGCAACAAGGGGCTACGCCTGGAGGCCAGGCCCCGTCTATCTGGTCCCTCGGACTCGCGTCCGCTGGGCAGCAGTGACCGGGATGCAGCAGCTCGGCCCCGGGAATGTGCCTCCCGCCTCGGGCCCTCGCTGCCCTCGCTGCCCCAGGGGCTGGCGCAGACCAGCTTCCTCTCAGGCAGCATCGCTTCCGAGCAGAAAGGCCGGTCCCGAGGGAAACCCAACTCCCTCCTCACAGGGGACCAGATTCTCAACCTCAGGGAGGCTTTCAAAGCGTGAGCGTCACGGCCTCTTCAATCCGCCTCTGCCTGCGCCTGTCCCCAGCCTTGTCTGCCACTGCCTCCCAGGATGCACGTGCATGGGCATGCCCACGCAGGCACACGCACACGCACGCACACTTGGGCACATGCACACACAAGCGCACACACATAAACACAGGCATGCACACACATGCACACACTGGCACATACACACAAGCACACACAGGCATGCACATGCACACAAGCATGCACACACAGGCATACTCATATGCACACGCATGCATGCACACGCGCGCGCACGTGCACACACACATGCACACACGTAGACAGACACACGCGCACACATGCACACACACAGGCACGCGCACACATGGACACAAGCGTGCGCGCACATGCACTGGCATGCACACGCGTGCACGCACATGCACACACAGGCCCGAGCACACACGTGCATGCACACATGCACACACAGGCACGCATACACATGCACACAAGTGTGCACACACACGCACAGGCACGCACAAGACACACACATGTACAAGCACACGTGCGCACGCACACACAAGCATGCACGCACGCACACATGCACGTGCACGCACATACACACAAGCGTGCACACACGCACACATGCACGTGCATGCACATACACACAAGCGTGCACACACGCTCACACAAGCGTGCACACACAGGCACAAGCACACACGCGCATGCACACATGCACACACTGAATTTATTGCTCATCTCATTCAAAAACAGCAGCTGCTGATACTCAGCTATGAGCTCAGTAGCCGATATGGAAACGACCCACTTCTTTCACGTAACTCCCAACAGCACCCACCAGGCCGTCTCAACAAAGGACGGCAGGCGAGCAAGGAGTGTGCAGGGGGAGCCAGCACTGCTCCGCGCTAACGAGAGCTCGGGGGCTGGGGAGGGGCCCCCCGTGGTGCCATCGGCCAACTTCAGGCCAGCAGAGGGGCTTCTGTTAGGACCGGAGCCATGGGTCACGGGCGAGGGCTTGGTGGCGGGGGCCCTGGGGCCCACGGGTCAGCTGTGGAGTCTGGCTCGATTACTCACCGAGGGCACCAGCCCCGCCATTGGGACGGAGTCCATATTTAGCCCACACAACGGTGACGGGATCAAGCCGCTAAGCCAACAGAGTGGAGCTCCTGCACAGAACCTGCTGCCCTCGCTCCTGGAGCACCCTTGCCACACGACCTGGACACTCCCGTCCCGCAGAGGACACGCCAGCACCGTGCGACGCTCCCGTTTGGGAGCCGGCACACCGTGGGCATGCAGAGGGCAGTGGCTCTCACCTCGGTTAACGTTACTCTATGTGGAGTGTGGACAGAGGCTCGGTCGCCTTTCTGGTGCAGGACCGCTGGCACTGGGTGTCCCGGCTCCATGCGTGGCCTGGAGCAGACGCCGGTGCATGCATCCTAGGTAAAGGGAGGGACCGGGACCGATGCCTAGTGCGTATGGGAAAGCCCAGGACGCGCCCCAAGGCCAGATTCCCACCCAGCAGCCAGTCCCGGAGGCCTAAGTCCTGCTCATCTTTTTATTTGGGGATTTCTTTAAAAATACATTCCCTGTGCCCCAGACCCCTACCCAAGCCTGAAGGACAGGCTGGAGGGGATCCACCTCCTGTGGCTTGTGCACTTGTCTCCTACTTATTTTCAGTGGCGTGTTGACCGTGGCCCAGGACGGAGACGCTGTCTAGCAGCTGCGCCCGCAGGGGCGGAGCCTGGCGAGTCCTCTCCTGTCTGCAGGGAGAGACACAAGGACGGAGGCAACAGTTCCCAGATGCCAGCCACGTACCGGAGGCGGACTCGTGGACCCCGGCGAGAAGACCCCTTACCTGTCAGGGCATCACAGGTAAGGACAGAACCGTGGGATGGCCCATGCCTGGAGCTGGAGCGCCTGGAGCGGGCTCACTGTGCCCTTCAGGAAGAGTGAGGTGGGGGGGGGAACGTGTCCCTGCTGCGCCTGCAAGGACCTCAGATGGCTGCCCTATCCTCTGTTGGCCCCATGAAGGGCCTGACAGCACCTGATGTCACTTGATGGAAGAGTGACACACCTCATCTCCAGGAGGTCCCTGTTGGATGGAAAAGTGCTACGTATCCATTCAATGGCTGAGGACCTACTATGTGCAGACACCAGGCTAGACACCAAGCCGAAGCCCAGTCCCCACCCCGCCCCGCACACGTCACGGTCTAGGGGGCTGAGGGGCGGGCGCTAACCAAACACACTCAGGAATTGCGTTGCGTCTGGGACAAAGGCTTCAATGACAAGAGGTACCATCATGGCCCAGGATGGAGCCAATCGTGGAAGTCGGGCAGGGTGTCCCGGGAGACTGAGACCATCACCCCAGGCGGAGTATGTCACTCTGGGGGCCCCAGGCCTTCACCCCTCCCTCTGGCCATACTCCTGGCTGCATCACTTGGCGGTGTCCTGTGCCCGAGAAGGGGGTGATCTGCCCTTGCTGTCGCCTCTGGGCCGTACCAGGAACGGGGGCAACCGGCCATGGGCGTGTTGGGGGACCGTCTGCACGTTTGCTGTCACCAGGAGAGCGTGCCCGGGCCAAACACAGCAGGGGTACATCCTGAGTTTGGTGCTGTTTGTTACTGGGATGGTAGCTAACTGACACTGTCAGCGAAGTGGGGCAGTCTTCCAGACAAAGGGAAGGAACCACATGGTCAAGGGTCAGAGGGGACTGCCAGGGAGGCCCCAGGACACAATACAGGAGATGACTACTCCCAGGGGAGCAGGGTGGCTTCCGGTCCAGACATTAGCAGGCGCCACATCTGACTCACTTGGTCACCACGTCCCTGAGCAGCTACTCACATGTGAGCCACGGTCCCGGGGTCTCCCCTTGGGAACCGAGTTCTGACACACAGGATGACAGGGGACAGACTGAGCTTGCTCCGTAGAAGGGTTTCGGGGGGTGTCTGTAGGCAGCCTGAAGGCGCCCACCCGCAGGGGCTAAGGTGGACGCAGACCGCAGCCTTCCCCAAAGACCCTTTTCAGCGTCCCAAAGTGAGAGTTTGTGCTGTTGTTAGAAGCGGGTGCTCTGCGCCGGGACTCAGCTCCCCACGAGAGACCCTGACGCACAAGCTGGAGAACTTACGTCCAGTAAAGAAGCCTGTTTCCTAAGGTCGGTTTGACCCAGCGGCCCCCTGACAACCCGACACGGGCACTGTCCTCCCACACGACGTGCGTGTCTGAGCCCGGGCGAAACCCGGTCCCCGTGGAACTCGGCAACCCACAGGCTCGGGAGAGGAGCAAGCCCCCGACCTGCGGTCCAGCTCCCTGCCGTTCCTCCAAGGGCAGCAAACCTCCCAGGGCACCCCAGGCCCTCCATAAACATTTGTGGGGGCAAGAGAAGAAACTCGGCATAGGAAACGCTGATCCAGGACGCACATTCCTTGTTGCCTGACCATGGCTTGGACAAGCCCCTGCTTTGGCGATCAGAGGTCAGAGGAAGGCTGTCCATGACCCACATGGGCTGTGAGCACCGCCCGGAGCATCCGGGAGCACGGGTCCTGCACTGGGAGCCAGGTGGCCTCGCTGAGCCAAGCCCCTGACCCCGGCCGGCATCGCTGCAGGGCCCTGTGGTGGCCACCACTAATCTGCACGCTGACGGAGCTGGCGAATCCTGCCAACAGCTGCCTTCCAGGGACCTGGCAGCTCGGAGTCAGGTCTTAGGGTTAAAGCAAGTCCGAGGGACAGGGAGGGGGGTCCAGTCTCGTCCCTTCAGAGCACTGTGCGGCTTGCAAACGGAGCCCGGTGCTCAGCTGGCCATCGGCCCTGCCTTCAGAATTGACTGACAGTGTCAACGGAGCCAGTGGGAGGGAGATGGCTATCCCTGAGTTCCATTAAAATCTCTGCAAAGCCCTAAAGTTTGGGGAAATTGCAGTGCAATTTGGACGGGGTGGGGAGGGGAGTGTGGGAGAGAAGCCCACCAGCTTCCCGCAGGGGTGCCCCGAGCACTTTTTAAAAGCTTCCTGGTGGGGAATATCGCCAATCCCCACAGCAGCCACTGGTTGCATGCTGCTAACTGCCATTTTATTAAAAACAATAAACACAAATACATGCATTCAACATGTCCAGATACCCTCTTCCCCACCCAGGGGCCCCGCACGGCCATCCCGCTGCCTTCAGGAAGTTGTCAGACCCTCTTCTTCCACCAGTAGGGGCCACTGGATG
Source organism: Cryptoprocta ferox (assembly GCA_028646485.1). Classification (NCBI taxonomy): domain Eukaryota; kingdom Metazoa; phylum Chordata; class Mammalia; order Carnivora; family Eupleridae; genus Cryptoprocta; species Cryptoprocta ferox. The sequence goes on from CM053570.1 coordinate 98,724,357, forward strand.
GGAGTCCCTCCTGTCCCCACCCACCCCAGCTCCAAGGCAGGGCGACCTGTCCAGCCAGCTGGGAAGGGCAGGGCAGGCCTGGGCAGTGGTGGCTCTGAGCACCGGTCCCCATGATGCCAGGAGAGCAGGGAGGAGGACCTGAGGGTGGCAGGCATAGGGGAGGGGTGGTGTGTGGCAGGTGACAGAGGCTGACGGGGGACAGCTGCAATTTTGCTTTGCCGTGTGGTCCTCATGACATTCGAACCCATGTTTGCAAGACAGCCTTTCAAAGCTCAAGACCGAGGCCCCAAGAGCAAGCAGAAACCAACAGAGGAATGTCCAAGCTCAGGCTGGGGGTCAGGAGCCAGGAACGCCCTGCGAGTCTGGAGAACAGAAGAGGCATTATTCTTTCACCTCCAAGATGACAGCCGTTTGGAGGCAAGGAGGCATGTGCAGACTTCAGACAGAGGCTGGGACTAAAGCCTTCCGAGGATGGCCTTCCAGAAAGACGGAAACCCAGCCTCCAGTCCTCATGATCCCAGCCCAGGTAGCTGAGGAGCGGCCTCTGGGGCAGGAGTCCCAGACGTTTCCTGGGAATCGCCAGGGTTAGCGGTTTAGGCTCGGAGGCTGGTAGGGTCTGCCCCATAACCGCTCACGTCTGCCCCTGCATCCCCGAAGCTGCCACACATACAGGCAAAGAAATGGGTGCGGCCGAGTCCCAGGAAGACTCTGCCTGGGGCCACTGACATTCGAATTTCAAATCATCTTCACGTCCTATGAAATATGATCCTTTTGATTCCCGCCCACCTCTGATCAACTTCCACCTGCCGCTTTTCATCCACAATGTCCAGCACTGAACCCAAGCTCACCAGGCACCAGGGGACAGCATCGAAGAGCAAAATCGAAGAGGAAACACCCAACAGACACAAGAAATGGTCTCGCAGAGTATCTAGGTATTGGCGTTATCAGGTGCTAACTTCAAAAGTGCAGGTGATTAATATAGTAAAGAGAACAGATTACAGGACTGAGAATTTTCGGAGGGAACTGTGATACGTATAAATGCTAATATTTTATGTACAGATCACGTATGTGAATAATTCCTCTGCGTCCATATAAATAATACATGTGGGTAGTTTTGAAGCAAATAGAATCTGTTCCCGCTAATTCCTGTGGGACTGGCCCTGGGCAGCTGTGGTTTCTGACTTGCTGAGTCCTGCTCTCCCTACTTGTGTAATGAGTGCCTGAGTCTACACTGGTGGCCCTCCAGTTACACTCTTGAGCCTGGACATTGTACCTTCACGGGCTGGGGGAGAATCGAGGAGGGTCTGGGTTCCTCTCTCTCTCCTTCCTGTGCTGTCCCATACAAGATTTCACTAGAAAGGACTTTTGAAAACCTTCGGATTGATCGGCACAGTCAGGCCTTCCCAGCATCAACGATCTAAGATTCTGCCTGAGGAGTAGGTCTGCGACAGGCCCCAGCTCGACTCTTCAGAGGAGGGACGTACCATCAGGAGAGGCCCTGGGGGGGACCTGTCTGGCGGCCGGAACAAGGGCCATGTGGCGGGGAACCACAGAGCATGATGAGGCCCACACAGAACGGGGCATTCGGCCTCTTCTGCATCAGGATGCGTCTTCCTGGGCTCCCCAAGTCCTCCGTCCTCCCGGGGCCCCAGCCCTCCTCTCACGCCTTGAATTCACCGTTTTGGTCCTGGTTTTATAGACGTCTTTTGAGAAGCAAACTCCTTGTAAGAAGAATAAATCATTGAGGTGACAGCGTAATTGGGTGGAGGTGTGTGGGAAGAAGGCGTGGGAAGTCAAGATCGTTTCTTATTGGCTGAAGGGGTTCAGAGCCACAAGAAAATCCTGATGCGAAGGGTGTCACAGAGAAGCGAGGGACGGATGGAGGCCGCCGTCCACGAGAGCTCCACGCAGGAGCTGTGTTAAGCTCCGCTTACGGATCTGATTTACACTCTACGACACAATAATCCTATCTGTCCTGCTATGTGCCAGGTGGCCCCTCGGCCTTCCCCGCGCTGCAGGGTCACGGACACGGGGCCACGGCGATAGCGATGCGTTCCCCCAGGCAATCCCATCGACTCTCAGAGCCACAGTTACCGTCTCTACCCGGACCGTGCCCACCGCATCTTCGCCGCCGGGACCTCTCTTCGTCCTGTCTGTTGGGACCTTCCCCTGGGGTAACTGCACCCCCAGGCACAAAGCAAACCTATTCCCTCCTTGCCCCTCCAAGCTCGTGGATGTCACCAGTGTTCCCTCCTCCTCCTCTCGGCCCCTCCTTTCAGGACATGCTTGGCTTTACCCTCCTCATCTGTGACGGTTTCCTCCATGCACCGAGCCCTGTCCTCTGCACAGTGGCCTCCCTGGCTAACTCGTCTGGTCTCACTCTGAGCACCGCCATCGCCAGGGAGCTGGCAGGTGCGTGGCCTGGAGGTGGTCTATGGCGTTAGGACAGGTGGGTGGTGGTGAGCAGGAGGCCCAGTCCAGGAGCCAGGCCCCCGCCCCCGCCCAGCCCCTCAGCCACTGTGTGCCCTCGGCGTCTGCCCAGGTCTGGCCGTGTGTCAGTGTCCAGTGACCCACTCTCATCATCCTGAAGTGGAAACACACCTTGCAGAGAGCAGGGATGCTTTTTCCCCTGGCTTTTGTCTCCACCGCATTCTGTCCTCTTGCACAAAATACTATCATCTGGTCTGCTCACCACGTCTGTCTTCTTCGGGTGACACGCCGGGTCCTGGCTAGAACCGGGGAACAGGTCCCCAGCAGAACTCGCACAGCCATGAGGACCGTGGCACACCCCAGCCGTGGACTGGGCAGAGAGGCCCCTGCGCCGAGGCTGAGAGTGCTGCCCCTGGGCTCATCATCTAGCCCACGTTCTGGAACTGTGTGGGATGGTAATGGTCCTTTGCAGTCACCCAGGTCCTCGAGGCTGTGCTGGGCCAAGATGCCCCAATCCTCCCCAGGTCACCGAGAGCTCTGCCAGATGCGGCAACCATGATACCGTCTCCGGATGGAGGCAAAGAAGAAGTGACCACGAAGAGGAAGAAACGGTGGTGTGGGAGATGCACCTGCCCAGGCGGGCCCCGCAGGTGTCACTGGCAATGGGAGCACCCAGGGGCAACGGAGGGCTGGTCACCACCGGCTTGGTGACCCTGGGCAAGGAGATGGGCTGACCACTCTGAGTCTTGGATTCTGCAACAGCAATCAGCAAGAGCTGATTCTGCCTCACTCGCCTCCCCGCCCAAGCCCGGGTCAGGGTGCTGGGGCTCTAGTCCCTGACTCTTGGCCACCCCATCTGATGGTGTTGTTGGAGATGAGCAGGCAAATCATTCTTCCTTCTCTCTCTCTCTCTCTCTCTCTCTCTCTCTCAGAAGGTTAGATCCTTTCCTCTCTAGTCCAATCAGACCAGACAGAGGCCCGCCTCGCCCTCCTCCTGAGATGACAGCAGGGTCCCCCCGTAGGGAAGGACAAAGGGGTCTCACGGGAGATTTCTGGGGTGTGGGGTGCCCCCTGCCGTAGTGCATGCCCCACGTCAGCCCCGTGCTTAGGGGACCCGCTAGCCCTGGTCTGCTGAGGATGACGGCTCCACGAGCAAGGGCAGTGGCTGCCAGGCACAGGGTTCACACAGGCTCAGAATCCCCTTTTTAGAAGACTTAAGAGGGTGGCGAGGTCACCTGTCAGGTCCCTTTGGTCACCTCCTAAGTCCTTGTTTAGCACAGAGGTCTGGAGGGCATTGTGAATGCCTTCACACCTCACGTCTCCTCTGGTGCACGCGCGTGCAGGCACACGGGCAAATACAAGCCACACGCACACACCCTCCCCTACACGCAGGGGACCCACACACCTCCAGCGTCTCAGTCGCTGTGTCCCTCTGTGTGGCGTTCCTGGTGGGGAAGCAGACACAACGAACCCTTCATCTCACTTGCAGCGCCTCGAATCCGCTCACACCTCCCACACGGCCTTCCCTCCCGGTCAACCCTGAGCGGCCCCATGTCCTGGGGTTGCAGCGTCCCTGCCCCCTACTCTGCAGAGGCCCCTAGGGTATCCAGTCAGATGTTATCTGAGCTTCGCAGACAAAAAGACCAAGGCTCCAGGACAAGGTGATTCCTCAAGGAGTGTCTCTGCCGCGCAAAGCCAGCACGGCTTGACGGCGGTGCTGGACTCCTGTCCCAGACGAGGCAGAAGTGGGGGGTCTGGGGGGCCTGGGGGCGTCCTGTCAGCTGCCCAGGCTCCCCGCGTTCTTCACAACCAAGCAAGGATGCAAAGTTAATGGGACTGAAATACCAGGAGCCTCCCAGGCTGATGCACACGCAGGGGTGGGGTGGGGGGTTGGCGTGTGCAAGAGCATAGAAACTCTGCTACTTGTCGAGTGCCCCCGCCCCAAGAGACAGGGTGGAGTCTCAACCCCAGAACCTCGCAATGTGACCCAGGGTCACACAGATGTGATTAGTTAAGGTGAGGTCACACTGGAGCAGGGTGACCTCTACGCTAATGTGACCAGTGTCCTTTCAAGAAGAGGAGGGGACACACAGAAACGCACACAGAAGGCAGAGGCCATGCGGCAACAGAGGCAGAGGTCCAGGTGACTCCCAGGACCCCCTGGGAATGGAAGAGGTGGGAAGGATCCTCCCCCACGGCCCCGTCCACACCTGGATCCCAGCCTCCCGGCCTCCCGACTGTGGTAAGTACATTTCTGTTGCTTTAAGCTCCCAGAGCACAACAGCCCCAAGGAACTACACTAACAGCAAAGTTTGGATTCCGTGGGGTCAGGCGGCCGAGGCTTCGTGGGAGGGGTCCTCTGTGGCACAGCCTCGCACACCCTCCCGCCCTGCGGAGCAAGGGCTCTTTGAGGCCATCCGCACCCTCTGCACCAACCAGCGCGTTCAGGGACCCAGGGACCCAGGGACCCGGCGCCTTCCCAGGGCGGCGAGCGGTGACCAGTGGTGCACCATTGTCTCATCTGAGACACCAAAGGTCACCAGCTGCTGCGTCAACTAAAATCCCAACTTGGGGGGCAGGCGATTTCTCAGGGAAGGGAACATTTCTGGAGGCCACGCCGAGAGCAGCCAAGCGAACAAGCGGAACGCAAAGCGTGGTGTTCCGTCTGCAAAACCACCACCCAGCTGGCGCCACCAAAGGACGGGAATTTGAAAGAACAGAGTGCAGTGCAAGTAGTTGGTACTATGCGACTGTGTTCATCCTGAGCCACACGCATATTCTCAGCCGAGGTGTGAAATCAGCTGGACGTCGCGTCCTCCCGTGGATGACGAAGGCCGGACGCCACTTGTTGGGCCGTTGCTACAAGCCAGGTGCCGGGCGGGCCCGTTACACACGGTATTGCTCATCCTACAATAATAATCTTAAAAAGTGGGGGTGCCTGGGTGGCTCAGTCGGTTAAGCTCAGGTCATGATCTCACAGTTTGTGGGATCGAGCCCTGCGTCAGGCTCTGTCTCCCTCTCTCTCTAACCCTCCCCCCCTTAAAAATAAATGAAATGTTTAAAACAATAATCTTACAAAGTACGTGTAGCAGGATGAAGAGTGGCCTGCCGAGGTCCTAACTCCCTGCACCTCTGAAGGTGACCTTATTTGGAAACAGAGACTTTGGAGACATCATGAGTTAAGGACCTCCATTATCCTGAACGTAGGATGTGTCCTAAATCCAATGAGAGGTGGAGACAAGAGGAGGACTGGGGCGCCCAGAGACGCGGGGAGGGGGAGGTCCACGTGAAGACAGGGCAGGACTTGGAGCGATGCAGCCCCGAACCCAGAGCCCCTGGAGCCCCAGCACTGGAAGAGGCAGGAAGCATCCTCTCCCAGAGCCTTCAGAGGGAGCACGACCCTGCGAACAGCTGGGTTTGGGACTCCTGGTCTCTAGACTGGGACACAATACATTTCCGTTGTTTTCAGCACCATTTGTTTCCTGGCGGCCCCAGGAAACTCACATGGTAGACTCTGCCAGCTTCACCTTGCAGATGGGACAGTGAGGCTTGTCCAGGTCACCTGCAGTCCCAAAAGGAGCAGAGCCCGTATTCAGACTCAGCTCGACCTGATTCCAAGCCCTCCTTCTCTCTACGTGCGCTCAAGTCCCAGCTGGACACTGAGGAAGGACACTGAGGAAGGCCGCTCGCCCAAGCAGGGAGGGACTTGGGAGGGGGACCCTGTCCAGGAGAATGTATTTCCAGGAACCGAGTGGCCTCCGCTGGCCAGACTCCCCCCTGAGATCCCCAAATGATCTGCCTATCTTGGACTCAAAGCTGAACGCAGAGAGCATACCTCCCTCACACCTTTCGGAGAGGATCTTCCATCCCCACCCTCCGTGCTCCATCACGGGTGCTCGGGAGAGTCCAAGACATGCATCATTCGAGCCTGAGCTAAATCAATGCAAGGAGCGGGCTGCTGGCCCACAGGGGGAGGGTGGTGCGAGCATCCGGCGGAAGGAGGCGGGGAACCCCAGAGGAGCGCTCCCCCAGGTTCTCTGCTCAGTGTTGTACTGAGATTTACTATTTTCTAATCAAAGCACCCCAGATCTGTACCTGCCGTCAAGGTTGGGAAGTGGGGGCGGCATGACTCCCCAAGACATGGAGAGAAGCCAAAGGCTCATAATGGGGACAAGAAAACAGCGAAGCCGGGACACCTGTTCCCTCTTTGGAGGAAGGGAGCCCGGAATCACACCGGAGTCGGCTTCAGTGCGGAAGCCCACGCCTGCCGCTTCCTGGCACGGGCTGAGCGGGAGGGCGCGGAACAATTAGTGCAGGAAATTGTCACCCTGGACTCTCCAACAAACTCCGGCTCTTGAGGGGGTCTCTGATGGCCCTCCGTTATTGTCATTGTTATTTAGCATGATTGCATGCGATGGTTTTGATTATTTCAATTCTAGCAGTGGTGGGCAAAAGTGGCTGGAAGCCCCGCTGGGACTGTCCTGTTCTTTCCTTCCAAGGAGACTAAGAGACTCTCTCCTTGGCGTGGTGGTGTTATTGGCCTGGGACGGAGAAGGCACAGGTAGGATCTGGACCCCTGGGTCCCTCAAGAGCTGCCAAGCACAGGACTCCGGCCCCTCAGGTTCGCCTCTCTCCTGAAGCCCCCACAACCACGTCTTTCCTTCTGCTTTCCGGTCACTCTTCGTGGTGCTGCCTCTGCCCCTGGGCAAACCAGTGTGCTTGGCTCAAACCTGGAACGTGTGTGTGTGTGTGTGTGTGTGTGCCTGTGCGTGCTGAATGCAAACGGCTGAGCCTGTAGGCACGTGTGCCTAAGTGCACACTTGTGTACATGTGTGTGCAGACGTCTTTTGTGCGAGTGTGGGGCTGTGTGCCTGTGCACGCACGTGCCTGCATCTGCATTCAGATCCACCCTCTCTCTGGCCAAGCTCAGTCAAGTCTGTGTCTTCCTCCATGGAGCCTCTTCTGTGGCACTCAACACCGCGCTCTCTGACAGAGCTCAATAATAGCTCTGTTGATTGATTCATTGACCTTGGACAAATCACTTAAATTCTCAGCCTACTCATCTGCCAGAGGGGAAAAAAATGTGAGAGTCCTTTACAAATCATGAAGCATTATACACACGTAAGGATTATGCTTAAGGCTGAACACAGGAGGAATGGCCACATCCAGCACTTGGGAGCCAAGTTTCCTTCTGGGCTAAACCCACGTACAAGTGGCTACACTGTGTGCTGAGAAGCCCTGGCCTGGCTTTGCTGCCCTTGACAAATGACTCAGGCACTCGAAGGGCCAGTTTGGACTTCCCTTGAAGTCACAGTGGCAGTGACTGGAAGTCCATGTGCCTCTGTGTGTCCTCTCTCCTACTCCCTACCTATAACCCCTCCTGACAGCCCCCCAGCCTGTCTGAATAGAGCCCATTCCCTCCCGAATGAAAATGCCCCATCACTTCACCTCCTGAACTGCAGTCCCTGCCGCGCGCTGTGATAGTCCAGGCCATGCCGCAGCCCCGCCTTCTCCAGTAATTATATCATCAAGCCTGAATCAGCACATGAGCCTTATTGAAGTCAGGAGGCCAATTATTCCCCAATCAATTTTGAGTAGGTAAGTCAGGAATTGTTCTTGGCGAGACCTCCTATAGATGGGGTTGAGCCAACCTGACCTTCACTTTGCAAATCTGTCCCAGCTGCACAGAGCATTTAAGGGCTCAGGTCAAAATGTAAAAGACAAACTCGTTGAGGGGGGTGGGGAGAGGAAGAAATGAGAAAACCACTCAGGCTTATCTGACTGTGATCTCTTGGCAAAGACTCAGCATTTATTTGAGGGCCTACAGCTGAATAAATGGATGGATGGACGGATGGATGGATGGATGGATGGATGGATGGATGCAAGGAAGGATAGATGGATGGATGAATGGGTGAATGGGAGGGTGGGTGGGTGGATGCATGGGTGGAAGGAAGGATAGATGGATGGACGGATGAACAGACAGATCAATGGATGGATGGATGGATGGATGGATGAATGAACAGACAGATCGATGGATGAATGGGTGGGTGGATGGATGGGTGGAAGGAAGGATAGATGGATGGATGGACAGAAAGATGGATGGATGGATGGTTGGATGGGTAGATAGAAAGAAGGATAGATGGATGAATGAATGGGTGGATGGGAGGGTGGGTGGATGAATAGATGGAAGGAAGGATAGATGGATGGATGGATGGATGGATGGACGGATGGACAGGATGGATGGATGGATGGACGGATGGATGGATGGATGGGAGAGTGGGTGGATGGATGGATGGAAGGAAGGATAGATGGATGGATGGATGGAGAGACAGATGAACAGATGGATGGATGAATAGATGGATGGATGGATGAAAGGACGGGCAGATTCACAGACACCGAGGTGAATGGGTATTCAGGAGCCGGCACAGATGATACCCGTGGCTTCCCATCTGTTTTCGGTGCTTCCGCACCCATGCTGTACCCTTCTCCTCCGAATTCCCTACAACCTGATGTGCCCCCTCATGCCCCCTAACTGCCTGCCTGCCCCAGCCCGGCCTCTGCTCCCGACCCTGTCACACATGGCCCCATCTTAGCAGAGCCGGGTGTTCAGAGCTTTGCTTTTGCAACCTCTGTCCCGTGTCCTGTGTGCAGGGTGGGCCTTGGGGAGTAGTAGAAAAGGGTGACGGGCTTTTAGATTTTGTGATTTGTTTTACTTCGTATTCGGAAATGATTTCAAACTTAGAAAAAAGGGGAGAGGATGGACAGAGACCCCTGCCCCTGATTTGCCAGTGGACCCCAGCCCACATGTCCTGTTTAGTGTCATCTTGTTTGCAATTTCCTTCAGTCTGGAACAACTTGCCAGCCTCTCCTAGACTTTCGTGACTGCAGCATTTTTAAAGACTACAGAATGTCCAGTCATTTTAGTACATTCGTCCACGTTTCCTCATGGGTGAAGGGTCAGGGGAGAGAAACCAGGAAGCTGTGCTGCATTCTCGGTGACTCCTACCAGCTGGAGCATGCGAGTGGCCCGTCCCCTCCTGGCCGGGGCCACTGGGACTACGGGCCTGGGCAGTGTCTTCCTAGGAAGGGACATCCCCTCTTTGTGGAACTAAGTATCTTCTGGATGCAAACGCCCAGCCCTGGCTCGGCCATCACCCACTGGTTTTACTGCCCATTGGTGTTTCTTGCCTGAGTTCATTGCCACGATAGTGGCAGGGGGTCGACATCCACCAGTCTTCCCACGCTGGCACCACTGGTGGGCACACTACTGTCCAGAGGGGCTCTCTGTCACTCTTTACTCGCCCAGGGCTCCCTACTTTACTCCACAGGCTGTAACCTCAGCTCTTATCTTGAGCCTGGACTCCTGGTGCTGGCTTCGGGTCTCTCTGCCACGTCCCCTGGGTTCTTGAGCACTGCCCTCCTTTCCGGACAAGATGCTGCCTTGTTATCTCCCTGCCCCAGCCCTGGCACCGACCATGTCTCCATTCTTGGAGACCATTCCCTGGTCCTTCTACGGAGAATGCTGGAAACCAAGGCCCGAGCGTTAGGCACGCTTGCTGCTACTGGGGTGTCACCCTCCTCAGCTGGAGAGCCCCGCAACGTCCCTATGAACAGACCCCAGGAAAACCGTGAGCGCACACCAACATCTCTGCGTTGCGTTGAAGAGTGCTCCCCCCAAAACACTCATCTAGGTGAACGTCAGAACGGGACCTTGTTTGGAAGCAGGGTCTTTGAAGATGAGACCGAGTTAAGATGAGGCCATACTGATTCCAACAGCCGGGTCCTTGTAGGAAGAGGAGAGGAAACACGGGGGAGACTCACACGGTGGGGTTGGGGGAAGGCCGTGCCAACACGGAGTAGAGGCTGGAGGGAGGCAGCCGCAAGCCCAGGGATGCCTGGAGCCCCCGAAGCTGGAAAAGGCGGACAAGGACCATCTCCTCGGGCCTCCAGAGGGAGCGTGGCGCGGCTGACACCTCGTCATGGATTCCTGGCCTCCAGAACTGGGAGAGAAGACGTTTGTATCCTTTCAAGCTCCCAGCCCGGAGGACTTTGTGACGTAAGCGCTGACAAACCTGTACAACCTCCGGTCACAACCCCACGCCAGGAGGCCGTTCCAGCTGCCCCTCCCTCTTCCCTCGGAGAGACGGGCCCTCACTGTGGCTTTGCTTCTCCCCTTCTCCCACTCTGCTCCGCCAGCCCCTGCCCTGCTCCCACGTCCCCTCGCACGGCCACCGGGCACTGAGCTTCCAGCCGGGGAGGCTTGCACTAGCAGGTGCCACTCTCGGCGGCTGGGGGCTCCGGAAGGGCTGCTTCGAACGCTGCCTCCCGAGGACGAAGGCAGAGCCAGACGCAAGTCACCCCGCCCTCAGCTGGACGCAGCTCTGTCAGATCTTTGTTGTTTTGTTGTTTATTAGTTAAATTTTAAGTATTTTTTATGTTTATCTATTTATTTTTTGGAGAGTGAGAAAGACAAAACGTGAGCAGGGGAGGGTCAGAGAGAGAGAGGGAGACTCAGAATCAGAAGCAGCTCCAGGCTCCGAGCTGTCAGCACAGAGCCCGACGCGGGGCTCGAACCCACGACCTGCGGGATCATGACCTGAGCTGAAGTCGGCCGCTCAACCGCCTGAGCCACCCAGGCGCCCCCCTGTTTTTTTAATTTAAGAAAATTGTAATAAAAGGACATGCATCACATGCAATCTATCCTTAGCCATTTCTGGGTGTACGGTTTAGTGGCGTTAAGTGTGTTCACACTGACAGTGGCTGAGCTGCAGCACTTTTCCATCTTGCAAAACCGAGACTCTTCCCCCCGTGAAACGCGAGCTGTCTATCCCCCTGCGCCGTCTCCTGTCTGTCTCCGTGAACTGACTCCACGAGGGAGCTCACGTGAGCGGAATCATACAGTGTCTTTGCTTCTGTGTCTGCTGTTTGTCACTCAGCACGCAGTCCTCATGGCTCATTCATACTGTAGCACGTGTCAGTGCTTCCTTCCTTTTTTTTAAAGGCTGAGTAATATTCCATCATATGGATCTACCACATTTTGTTTATCCATTCATCCATCGATTGGCACTTGGGCTGGTGACTTTTGGTGACTGAATCATGGTCCTGCGAACATGGTGTGCAGACACACATCCACCAGAGTCCCTGCTGTCAGTATTTTGGGGGCAGGAGACCTGTCAGAGCCTTTTCTCCTTCAGACAGGAGGGGGTCTGCGGGCTGCACCTGGGCGCCCGTGGGGAGGGGGCCGGCCTGGAGGCCATCTCAGGGGCCAGGGGCCAGGGTCCCGGAGTGGACAGTGTGTGTGTGTGGGGGTCCCTATCCCCAGGAGACACTCGGAAGCCAGAAACACGAGAAGGGTCCCTGTCCTCTGGTTGGGAAGCAGACACATGTGCGTTTGACCAGACACCCAAGTCAAAGTCAGAGTCAAGGGCTGCAGTGGCCACTCCTGGCCAGAGGAGAAACCAAAGTACAAAAGAAAATAGAAAACACACACACACACACACACACACACACACAACTCAGTCTGCTGCCTCCTCCCCTTCCTCAGATGGCTTCTTTTTTTAAAAAAGATGCCATAAGGGTCATGTCTGTGCAGTGAGAGGACATGAAAAATACCAACAACCCATGTGAAATACCAGCCGAGATGACTCAGTAAGAGAAGACGGAATGCAAATTGATCTCTGCCTCTTGGGAGCTGGTTTAAGAATCTGTTCAAAATCAAATTAACTTTTTGACTTCTTTCCCCAGAAAGCTCGGGAAGGCAGCAAGGAGACCTCGGGTCCACATTCTCGCGCGGGAGACACAGAAGTGAGGGGCCGTCACCTGCCGTGGGCGTCCACGGGGCCCGCCGTGCGTGCTGGGCGGACCCTGAGGCCAAGCACGATCCACCAGCGCCCCGTGTCACTCAGCTCCGGGCGGTACCGGGAGCCTCCCACGGGTGAAGACGGGAAACCCGGTCCCCCGTGGGACAGGGGGGCAGACAGCCGGCCCTCCCCACAGCTCAGCTCTGCACCTGGACGTGCCCAGACGTCGAGGCGGGCCCCACCCCTCCTCCATCGCGGCCAGAGAGCCCTCACCCGCCCACGGCTCGCAGGGCCGTGGCGGCGTCCCCCTCCTCCCACCGGGCCTCGTCACCGCTGACCCTCATAAGTCACGGGCTGCATGCGGGTCCTGCCCGCCTTCACCTCTACCTTCCACCTGCGTCCCAGCAGGTCTCCCCGAGCCCAGGCTGCTTCCAAGTACAGCAGGGGCGGAAACCCTGAGAACAGAGATCGGACCTTGTCTCTCCCCAGCTCGGACGGACCTTCGAGCGGCTTCCCCTCGTCTTCGGATTCCCCCGGAGCCCTGCCCACGGCCTGAACACCCTGTGCTGGCCCTGCCGCCCCCTCACACCTGACTCTTCCTCTCGGCTCCCCCCACACTCTGCCCCCTGCACCCCACGCTCCGTGCACGATCTGCCCCCAGCACCCCACGTCCTGCGCACACTGCTCCGCACACATCCTGCCACCTACACAACACACCCTTGCACACTGCACCCCCTGCACCCCACACCCCTTGCACACCGCGCCCTGCACCCCACACCCCCTGCACACCGCGCCCTGCACCCCACTCCCCTGCACCGCACATCCCCTGCACCCCACACCCTGCACACCACACCCCCTGCACCCCACACCCTGTGCATCCCACACACCCTGCACCGCACACACCCTGCACCCACATGCTGCCCAGGGGGAGGTTCTATGTCGCCTGCTGGGCTCTTCCTTTGGACTCTGTAACCGACACTCTTAACGTCTGATTCCCGTCTTCGGGCCTACGAACGCCCGGTCAGAGCAGCGCCCTCCTCTGCCAGTGCCTGCTTCCCAGCTAGTCCACCACGGCTTGCAATTTGGCACGTGGAGCAAACTCCCCCACCCCCGCCCTTCCTGGACTACCGGCTCACAAGAACAGGCCCCGGCGGATCACGACAGCATTTCTGGGTCCTGTCACCGCGGCCTATGTGCAGTAGGTCATGATGATCTGAGACACAAATGAATGAATGAATGAATGAATGAACGACCTCTGGGACCCTTCGTGGCCTTGACCTTCCTCTGCCCTGAGGCAGTCACCCGAGCTCTGGGTGGTCCCCACCTAGGACACTGCACATGGCAGGGACTTGGGCTTTGGGTCCTTTGCTCTTCTGATAGATGTGAGGAAAGAAACGCAGCTTGGAGGCTGAGTAGAATCTGTCCTCGGCACCAGCTAAAGGCCAGGCCTGTCTCCCCAGGCGGGCACCTTGCTGGAAGTGGGGGTCTAGGCAGCCCTGAGACACTGGGACCAGGTTACCTCCCACACCCAACGATGCCCCACTCAGTTCACTGCTCCCCGTGTGGCCCCTGGGCGCAACTAGGTAGCTGCTGTTTCTCTGGTGACACCCAAGCCCCCGAAGGCCGGGTCCCAGCACCCAGTCCTGACCCCGTGCGGCGATGCACCCAAACCAGCAGCTGCATCCCAGAGCGGCTCATCACAGTCAGGGTGAAGAGACACAGCACGCCCACCCCTCCCACGCCAGGTGATCAGCGCTGCTCGATTTCTGCACGACGTGAGGTGCTGACCTCTGGAGGGACGGGCTGGGCCAGCGCACTCGGCAGAGTTCACCGCAACCTGTGGGGCTCTGCCTTCCAGGCTCCCCGCCGGGCCTGTGCCTGGGCTCCAACAAGAGCGTCCGTGCTCCACCCGCCAGTCACTACAGCTAGGGAAGGGGTGGGCTCTCTCAAGAAACAGCTTAGGATAACCCTGTTCTACCCAAAGCATCCACATCAACTCAGCTCTGCCAGGCTTATCCCGTCCTTCCCAGGATGGCCGCGTTGCTTGACCAGACCAAGCAAACAGGCCATCACAGGATGAGCCTCTGGGCCTCATTCCACACCCAGGAGGGAGCCCCAGGACCTCACGTCCAGGGAGAGACCTGGGGGAGCCCACCTGAGCTGTATATCCCAGGTGGATGTGCTCTCTCAGGGTGCTGGGAACAGCAGGCCTTTGGGGCCGGGCTGGCCCAGCTTCAACCTCTGGTTCTGCTGGCCACAGAGAGTGCAGAGACACCTTACTCTCTTGTTCTCCACAACCTCATCTAAAAAAAAAAAAATACTATATACCCCAAGTTGCCGTGGCCAGGATTGAATGGGATAAGGACCAGAGCAGTTATGTGCGTGACAATAACATCCCTGAGGCCAGGTTCAAATCGCAGTTCTATCCTTTATAGGCCGTGTGACCCTGGGCAAATCACTTAACTTCTCTGTGCTTCTGTTTCTGCCAATGCTGAATAAGACAGTATCCCTGGCTCCCAGAAGTGCTGCGTGGGCACAAGATCTGATTGAAGTCAGGCACTTAGAACCTGGCTCGGGGTGAGTACACCACCCATCGGAGGTCACTGCTAATATTAAGGCAGAAGTTGCAAACGCGACCCCCCTTCATTTTCCAGGGTTTGGGTGGGGGGCTCTTTTCTTCAAAGCGCACAGCGTCCGGCTGCCACCTTTCCCCTCCACCCACAGCAGGTCCGGGGTCCGGGAGACCTGCGGGTTGGCCGTGGATTTTAATTGTCAAGACCGAAGGGGCCTTTTGCAAATCACTCCCGTTTTTCCCGGGCTGAGCCGAGTCCACGCTTGGGACGTGATCGCTTATGGAGGCAGCTAATTGGAGCGCGGCAAGGCCCCGCTCGCACCGCACAGACCTCGCGTGAACCGCTCCTCTGTTCAGCCCGCTCTCTCCCCCACCATCTCTTTGATCCACATTTCATAAGGGCATCTTGCCCTAGAATTATGAGCGCAGAAATCAGAGCGAGAATCTTCCGCGTTCTATTTCTGGCTCTGACACAGACGCCGGTGTGTGGGCAGATCATAACGCCAGAATCTTCTCTGGTCTCTGGGAACTAGCACAAGTCACAGTGGCCTTCTGCTGCCCCTGCCGCCCGAGGGGGACGGGGCTCGTCTTGGACTGGCCACGGGTGGGTCAGGACGCCCCGGACCTTCCCCCCAGGCGTGCCCATTGGGATTTCCCAGGCTTGGGAGCAGGGCTTGCTCTCCGTGCATCATCGGGTCTTTCAGAACAGGGAAGGTGGCTGCTTGGCTGTATTTGCTTCCCACTGGATGCATCTAGATGAGGCTGGGACCAGCGCCGTCCTGCTGCGTCCGAGGTCCCAGCCCCCAGCACAGAGCTGGGCACTCGGTGTCCTGGGCTCGGCTGAATGAACGGGGGACTGAACGGATCGGCACGCACGTGGGATGCTCTTGGCGGCTTCCCCTTGCTGTAGAACCCGCTTCCAGACCCAGGATTTGGAGAGGACGGTTCTCAGGGCAGGTGGGGCCTTGGGCAAGTGCAGACCCACATTTCCCTTGTGTGATCTGAGCTTCAGGGCGTGCAGGCAGTTCTTATAAAGTGTCAATCAACTGAAATTCTGAGCCAAGTCCAGGGGGGCCTGCTGCCTCCCCGGCCTCCACAAGAGCAGAGAGGAAAGACTGGGGCGGGGGCGGCCTGCAGCCGGGGGCCAGGAAATCCCACGAAGCTTCCCAATGTGAAAACACGTGTTTTCACAGCTTTTTAATTGTCCTCCATGCTGGTGCGCTCTGAGGCGGCCCGCTGGGCAGAGAGGAGCCCAGAATCCTTTTTTGGCTCATCTGTGGGGGGTCTGGAACAGAGGGGGCCGCAGGTAGGCACCCGGGTCAAATTCTACATCCAGGGGCCGTGCGCGACAGATGTGACAGAGGCCGGGGCCATATGGCCTGCCCCAGGGCTCTCGGGGGGTCCGAGGAGGCCCCGAGGGGGCAGAGCAGCGGGGGTGGGAGTGGGCGCACCGGTACGCTTGTCTCCAGCATCTGTGTGCCAGCTCTCCCCCCGCCTCCCTCAGCTGCATCTCGCCCGGGTCGGCGTGTGAGGTCCCGGCTCTGACAGGTCCTAGGAAGAAGTGGCATCAGCATCCCTGGGGTCTGCATGGCTTTCCCAGTATGCTCAGACCCCAAGGGTCCCACCACCGCCCACATCCCTCCTCCTCAGCCCAGGAAGGCCGCCATCCCCTCCCTGCAGGGTAGGAGCTCTTTGAGTGAGGGGCCTGCAGAAGGCCTGTGCCTGGACCCACAGAAGCCTGTGAAGGTGTGTTCACTGGCCCCGCGGACACTCACATCCCTCTCTCTTGGTGAAGACTCTCTCTCTCCAAAAAGCACATCCTGCTGCCATTCCTAATGTCTGGGGTCACCCCCTCCCCTCTGTCTGTGAGCTCAGGAGGAGAGGCACCTTGGCTTCTGGGGAGGGGTGTTGGGGGATGGGCAGCAGGGAGAGGAGAGCTGTTGCAGATGAGCCCCCAGCCTCCCAGGACAGGTGGACCGGCGGGCGGGGGGAGGGCAGGGAGGAGGGCATCCTCCCAGGAGCCTAGTGTGACTTTGGCTTTTCTCTAGAAACGTCCAGGCCAAGAGGCCACTGTGTGAGCGCCTCTGCCTTCGTCCCCGAGGTGCTAGCCCGTCCCGAGCGCCATGCACACAGCACGGGAGTCAGAATGACCTCGCTCTGCCGGGGCCTCCGTAAGTCACCGCGGGCCCTTACGGCACCTGCTCCTTCCTCCATCTGGGTGACCAGATGGACGTGCTCCCCGTGGGCTGACCTCACCCCAGCCCCGCAGCCCCTGCCTGCCTACCTCCTCCTGTAGTTTTCTTTTCTTTGCTCCACCCCCCACGCCCTGCAGTTTTATTGAGGTATAATTGACAAATTAAGTTGTATATATTTAACATGAACAATGGGATGCTTTGATATCCTGTACTTTTCTTAACTCTTTGGGGGCGCTTAAAAACGCAAAGGGAGGGGCTGCAGAGCTGCTCGGAGATGACAGCATCTTGAAGGAGTCTGAGCATGTCAGCTCTTCAGTTACTTAGAAAAAAAACCACACAGGCAATAAAATGTTCTCACAGTAAAAGCTTTTGCAATCTCAACCTCCTTTTAACTTTGGGAGTTGAATCTATGAACGAGACTGAGGGAAGATACCCAGGGGAGAAGCGACATGCTTTTTGCTCAGGGGGAAGGAGGGGTGCAGGCAAGGTTTGATCCAGCCAGGTAGGGATGAGAGCTGCTCAAGCACTGGATGAGTGTCTGTTCTTCCTTGTGCACCCCTGGGTGCCCAACTCCGGATGAGTGTCTGTTCTTCCGGATGAGTGTCTGTCTGTTCTTCCTTGTGCACCCCTGGGTGCCCAACTCCCAGGTGCGCCTGGCAGGTGTTCGAGAAACGCTTGTCTCAACGGGGAACGGGCCACTCCAGTCCAGCAGCTGCGGGCTCAGGGCCGAACGAGGGAAACGGCTGGTGTTTTCCCACTGGGAGGGGTGTGTCTCCCCTCGACTCTGGCCTGGAAGGCGGGCTGCGGGTTCCGTGGCGCCACCAGCTGCAGGGCAGGGAGGGCCTGCGACGCGCAGGTATCTGGGTGAGCGGGGAAGACTGCAGGCCTTCCCGGAATC
The DNA here is from genome assembly GCA_028646485.1 of Cryptoprocta ferox. NCBI lineage: Eukaryota > Metazoa > Chordata > Mammalia > Carnivora > Eupleridae > Cryptoprocta > Cryptoprocta ferox. The sequence continues at coordinate 98,742,252 of CM053570.1, forward strand.
GATCAGCACGAACGGACAGCTCCAGCAGAAGCAGAGGCTTGTGTTTTTGCTTTTCTTTAAAATTTGTAAAAATGAGACAAGATCAAGAGGGAGGTAAGCGCTTTCCCGCCGCCCGCCTCCTCCTCAGGCGCGGGGCTGGGTGCGCGGCAGATGAATCTGGCTTCTGGAACAGCCGTGCCGAGCGGCTCGGTCTACGGTTCTCTTTCAGCCTCTTGTGAGTTATCTTTCCCCCTGAAGCCAGAGTTAACAATAACATCAAACTTTACAAGAAACCTCTGCCACCGACACAGCAGCACATGTGCGTCTCCTCTCTTCCCTGTCTCCTCTTCTGATAAGATGCTAAATAATCCACGTGCGGTCGGGGGAAACTCCAGAAACTTCTCCTCTTGGGGGTGAGGAGCCCCTCCCTGCTCAGGCTCAGGCTTTGCTCCCGGGGGGCCACCAGGGCCCTGTGTGCCGACACAGTCTCTTTGCTCAGAGTCAAGACAAATGAGCCATATTTGGTTGGCAATGGGGTTCGGAAAGAAGGGGGACACTTTCAGTGTTGAACTTTTCCTACCCCCCAAAAGATGATGAGGTCCTACCCCCCCAACCTATGAATGGGACCATATTTGAAACTAGGGTCTCTGCAGACGTGACGGAGTTAGGGGTCTCTAGCTGACATCATCCTGGATTATCCGGGCACCCCTAAATCCGATGACAAGCAGTATCAGTTGAATCGGGCTGCCCTCAAAAGATGTGCTGGAGTCCTAACTCCCGGACCTCAGAGTGGGACTTGATTCGGTCTTTACAGGTGTCATCAAGTTAACCTGAGGTCGTTAGGGTGGACCTTGACCTAACATGACCAATGTCCTTATGAAGAGGGGAAATTTGGACACAGACAAGCCCACAGAGAAGACGACGCAGGGACATAGGCAGAGGATGGCCGTCTGCAAGGCCGCGCACCCCACGCCATGGGAAGAGAGAACGGACGCCAGAAGCTGGTTCTCTCTTGCAGCCTTGAAAGGACCAGCCCTGCTGACACCTTGATCTTGGACCTCCAGCCTGCAGAATGGGGATGAGAAAGGTCTGGGCTGTGGCACCCCAGGGAAACTCAGAGGCACCTAAACAAAAAGACGCGCCCCCTCGAATGGAGCTCTTCTTTGGCTCTGGCTGACGTGCGGTGATGATTCACAGGCCCCACATCACAGCTGTGTGAACAGGCCAGGCCTGCGGGCAGGTCATCCTGAGGGGGAGCTGGGAGCCCAGCAGCCAAAAAACAAAGCCAAAACTGCTCTGGGAGGGGCCTGAGCACCCAGCGTGTGGGCGGGGCCTGAGCCCCCAGTGTGGGAGGGGCCTGAGCACCTAGTGTGTGGGCAGGTGGCTCTCCTACCTCGAGGGCTGGGCCTACACCTGCTCCTGGACCGTCAGTGTATCTGGGTTAGCATAGTGACAGCCGCCGGGACACACACACCCTGCCCTGAGTTGTTCCCGCTCTGACCTGTCCCCGTGCCTCGAGAAAACGGACGACTTGTCAATATCCAGGCCAGGAGCCAGACTGTTTATCCATTCACTGTAGGTGCTGTTTACGGTGGGAAGTCGAGATGGCCGAGTTTATTAATTAATGATCCATCTCTGGTGTTGATGTATAATTCATTTCAATGCTCTTTCCCAGGACACAGCACAGCCAAGGGCCCCGTGCTAGCCTGAGCTGGAAGGAAGAGTGTGGGGGCGGGGGGGGGGGTGTGTGTGCTGAAGACATCGTGGCAACCGGAAGACTGACAGGGCATCTGCGGTCAGGGCTGAGAGCCAGTGGACACCCTGAGGGCCCACATGTCCAGGTGACAGGCCCAGCGAGGGGCTGATGACAAGGCCCCCAGGAGGGTGGGTCAGAGGAAGAGTAGGTCCCAGGCTCCAAGTGGAAGGAAGCTCAGTGGGGAGAAAGGGATAGCCACCTGCATCCAGGCTGGAAGTTTCCAAGGGCTTGATGCTTCTCTCCAAACTGGCCGAGGCAAGGGTCACACTGGCCAATGAAGGATGGCCAGGGCCTGGTGGCCCACCTGGCCCGTCACCCATGACCACCACTTACCCATACAATCTTCACTCCCTCATTTGCACCTACTTGCTGGCACTCCCTAGCTTCCAGGCTGTATTAGTCATCTATTCTGCATAACAAATGACCACAAACTCAGGCTCAAAGCTACTTACTACATCAGTTTCTGTGGGTCAGGAGTCCCACTGTGGCTTTGCTGGGTGCTCTGCTTGGGGTCTCGGAGACCCTGGGCTCCAGAGGTGTCCAGTGGGGGCCAGAGAGCTCCACTGCCTGAGGCTCCTGGTACCTTCCATGCTGGGCTGTGTTCTCATCCGGAAGCCCAACAAGGGAAGGGCCCACTTGCAAGCTTATCCTGGGCACTGGCCAGATTCATTTCTTCATAGCCGTGGGACTGAGAGCCCTGGCTTCTTGCTGGCTGCTGGTGGGGACCTTCCTCAGCTGCCACAGGCTTCCTACAGTCCCCTGGCCTGTGGGCCTCTGAAAGGCTGTCCCACCCCATGGCAGATGCTTCATCTAGGCCACCATGAGAGTCTGCCTAGTGAGTCTGCTAGCAAAGTACATCCTGTATGATGCAAGGTAACCCAAGGATAATGTCACCTGTCACCTTTGCCGTATTCTACTGGTTAGAAGCAAGTCATAAGCCCTGTTCATGCTCCAGAAGAGGGAATCCCACAAAGGCACCTATCAGGAGTTGGCCATCATGGGGCAGACAGGCCAGGGCAGGCAGTGACCAGAGAGTACCTGTTCTGTGTTGCCACGCAAGAAATACTGATTAAGGGAGCCATGAGTTTACGGGAGGGATGGCAGCAGGGGTGACACACTCTGGAGCCCTGAAAACACAGAGGCCAGGACCTGGCGTGGTCAGTACTCTGGACACCCCGGCTCTGGGCTCAGAGGCACAAAGGGGGAGCCATCACAGAGCAGTCACACGAGTCTGGGAAGAACCGCCCGGCATTTTGGGAGCAGGGTGGACCCCAGATCTGAGCGGCAGCTCACCACGGAACAGACACCCCCCCCCCCTGCTCAGGGACCGCTGTGCACACAGCTCCGGGGGTGGGGGCTCCGTGGGCCTTTCACAGGGAATCTGCCCCCAGGGCAAGCAGACGTGAAGACGCCCAGGGGACAAAGCCCAGCCCTTGGCTTCAGCACAGGGTGCGCCTCTGCTCTTCTTGTGTTTTCTCTCATCCTCACTGAAGTCAAACGGCCTTTACTGAGCCTTCAAAATCTTTAGAAACACAGAATCTAGATACTTCCTCCCACCCAGACCCTCTGCCAGGAATCGCTTGGGGCCCCCAAACTTGCCACCCTGGCCAGCACCCCCTCCCTACTGCCAAGCCCCATTCAGCTCCAGAAAGCAGACTGCTCGCCCCTCCCGGCTCCTGGGGAAACTTCCCAAACTACTAATACTAACGACCCGACGCACCCCCCCCCCCGCCCCAATGTGAAAGGAGAAATACTGAGCAGGCATCTTCAGAATACACGCAAGCCCTGACCACTGCGAGTTTCCAATACAGGCCTTGGAGTGGTGTTCCCCAAAGACCCACATGCCCACGAGCAGGTCAAGCTCATGGCCTCCGCTACGGGGCCCCACGGTCCACCCCCCAACTTCCCTCCAACCCCATGGAGACCGGGGTGCAGTTTGTCTCCACGAAGGACTGGGGACTAAATTGTGTCCCCTGCAGTACGTGATATATTCCCCTGTAAGGAGGAATCAAGGACAAACAAGGGCATATGGGTGGGGTCCTGGTCCTAAGAAAAGGAAGTAACGCCAGAAAGGCTTCTCTGTCTACACGCACAGCTGGAGGGAAGTGACTTCCCTCCTCCTGCCCACGGGTGGGGGGCGGCCCTTGCCCCTCTGGTTCCCAGGGCCCTACCGGAGAAGGCTTGGCACCTGGGCACCACCCCCCGCCCTGCTGCAGTCTGCACACGGCTGCAGGGGACCTGTTAGCCTGGGCCCAGCTGAGTGACTCCCAGCTCCCTGCTACCCGGAGCCAGGCAGCCTCAGCCTCATTCTCTTCTCCAAGACGCGCCTGATTTGCTCACTCTGGGGGAGCTGGACCTGCTCCCCACATTCGCCCATGCGTGTGGTGTGGACCCAGGGGGTGGGTCCGGGGCGGGCCCTGCACACGCAGCCCCAGTGTGCATGTGCGTGGAGACCGGAGTGTGGGGATCTACACGGGAGAAGCGGCGCCTTCTCTCAGTTGGGGCTCCGGCGACTCTCAAAGGAACGGCCCTGTCTCCCCTCTCCTCTCCGTGTCCCCTTTCCCTCTCGCTCAAGGTCTAAAGACCTGCACGGCATCTCACCCCGATGAACCATTCGTACAGAAGGTGCGTTTTGTACAGTGTTCAGAAAGCGCATGTGGAGCCAGCTATGGGCCTGGTGCTGTGCTAGGAGCCCGGGGCACAGGGGGCACAGAATCCGGGGGCAGGAGGTCTGTTTCTGCCCCTGAAGGGCTCCCAGGCTGGGCAATCACCCGGGGCAAGCACTGAACGCACAGATGGATTTGCCGTTATTGGTATTAGGTGGCAGGGTTGGGGGGCAGACATCATGGCAAATGCCAGGAAATGGAGACAAAGAATCCCGGGGGTCCTAGAGGTGTGGCGTCAACGGGAGGAGGAGGGGAGGTGGCCACTCCGGCCTAGGGAAGGTCCCCCAGATGCTCCTGAGGGATCCAAGGAGGCCCCCTCCTGCCCTCCCTCCAGGTGCCAACACAGGAGCCAGAGAGGTGCTTTCCACCTTGGGGGACGGACAGGGAGTTCAAGAGTCCGGACAGTGACAGCCGGCCCTGGAACCAATAGCTGGGGTGCAGCCAGGACGACAGAGGGGCTTGAATCTTCGGGACTTCCTGGGAAATGTGAGCCCTCCTGCCTCCGGGGGGCCCCTGCCCCGGTCTCAGCTCTGCTGCACCCCGTGGAGGTCTGGGGCGACGGCAGGGCGGGTTGGAGTGCCTGCCCTCTCTGCAGCGGTAGCCAGCGTGGCCGAGCCTGCCTGTGAGACGGCAGAGCGTTCTTACACCACGACGCGTGACTCATCGGCTCCTGCTCCACCGATGGTGTCAGCCTGCCACCATCCAGACGCCGCTGCCCCGTCCTGCTAGGAACAGGCAGCTGACCACTGGCCAGCCCTGCATCTGGGGTCTGTGTGCCCTAAACGGCCCCCTGTGTCCCCATGGAGGCAGACAGTGTGCATTCCCAATAGAGCCTCATTTCTGAGCCTGGGTTCAAGTCTCCCCGGGAGCAAGGTCAGTCCCGGTAGGTGCGATGCTGCCGTGGGTGTGCTCAGGATGGTCGTCCCCAAGGCCGGCCACCCCTCCGGCCGAGGCAAAGGCTGCTACGGAGGAGGAGCCCGCGCTGCACCTGGGACGGGAGGAAAGGGCACAGGAAGGCCCCACGATGTTCAATGCACCCCGTGCTGTTTGCCTAAGAGCCGCGTCGGAGCAGGGCAGGTGCGGGCCCCACGGCCCCAGGAGATGGTGCAGGAGATGGTGCAGGAGGTGGCGCAGGGCCGAGTCTGGGAAGCACTCTTCCGATTCCCATTCCCCCGGCCCGTTACACGGCCGGGTGGGGACGCCGAGCTCACCTCCCCAGATGAGGGGACGGCCCACCCGCAGCTCCTGTCTGGACTGAGGGAAACACCCAGTTCCTGCCCCTGACCTGGACCGCACGGCGCCCGCACCAGCTCCAGGCCCACCACCGCCTCGGCCCTTCCCAGCCCAGCCTCCCAGGTGCCCGGAGGCCCCTGCACGCGCCCAGGTCCCGGGGCTCACACCCGACCCCCGTCCCAGCCGTCCGGCCTGGCTCACATGCTCCCACCTCCATCCGAGGTGGTGTCCACACACCTGCTTCCTGGTTTCCCTGCAGGCCAGGGCCCCTCTGCGCTGCCCCTCGAGCACACTGAGTCCTCCCCTCACACAGGGCCTCCCGACGGGAAAGTGGGCATTTCTGCTGCCAGGAAAGTGGGGTTTCCCGGACGGGCTGCCTTCTCCCTACCGCCTCCTGCTCCCTCCAACAGCCCAGCTTGGCGGCGCTGAGCTCAGCTGCGCAGGCGCCGGCACCGGCGCCCCGCAGCATCCCCCGCCCCCGCGGCCAGTCCTCCTCCGCGCCAAGGGCTTTGCTTCCCCTTGACCAGCGCCCACCGTCACCCCATCGTGGACTGCTCACGCCTGCAGGCGAGCCCGCCTTCCGCTCAGCGAAGGAAGCAGCAAAACTGTCCCTCGCCTCCAGGATCCTCCCCGCTGGCCCAGGCCCTCAACATCTTCCCCGCTGCCTCCCCTCCTCCCCTCCTGTCCCCCCTGTGTGCTCCAGCCTGCCTTCTTGTCAAGCCTCCAAGCCTGCAGCTCCTCTGAGGACAAAGGTGATGGTCACCTCCGTGCTCAGTGCTCATTCCTCTTGCTTCCTGGGAGCCCGGATTCGGGACTGCCACCTCCCACCCTTCTCCTCGTCCTCCCCCTCCTCCTCTTCTTTCCTCCCTCCCCTTCCCCCTTTCCCCTTACCTCCTTCTCATCCTCCTCCTCCTCCTTGTCCCTCCTCCTCTCAGTCCTTCCCCTCCTCCTCCTCTCCTTTCTCCTCCTCCCTCCTTCCCCCACCCCTCCTCCCTTCTCCTCTTCCTCCCTCCTCCTCTTCCTCCCTCCTCCTCTGTGAGATGCTTTTTGCTCCAGGCTTCCATGGGATGACCCTCCTGGTTTCCTCCTCCGTGGGCATCCTTCCTTGTGCTTTGGGGACCATCCGGGGCCCTGCCATCTTTCCCTGTTCCCCTTTCATGCCATCCACACTCCCTCCAGGTCATCTTAACTATCCACAGGGCCTTTGATACCACGCAGACCCCCACAGGCCAGAGCATCCCCCAGCTGCACACACACAAGTCCTAGGGGCCCACAGACGTCGCCCCCTGAAAGCTGACATGAGGGCTGCCGGGAAGCAGGGCCCAGGGGGCTGCTGGCGCCCTCTCTGGTTGGTGCCCACCCCAGCTCACGTGACACTTACATCGAAGGCACACGTTGCTCTGAGCACACATCTTGGAAGTCTTCTAGATTATTCTCTTTCCCTTGCGTCACCTGCCCGACTCCTCAGCAAGTGCCGTGCACCCTCCTGATCACCCCTGACCCGGACTCAGGGCTTCAGGGGCGTCCACAGATTAGGCAGCTCTCTGTTCACCCCACAATCGCCCCCACCACGGCCTCCAAGACCCGAAGACCCTGCCCCAGCCCCAGCCCTGCCCTCCCCTGCCCCGGCCACGTGGCCCTGCAGCCCAGCCCCTCCGTGTTGCCACGTTCGGTCCACCTCGGTTCCTGGCTGCCACCCTCCTTTCCCCTCCTACCTCCTCCTTCCCATCATCTGGTCTCCACTAAAGCATCAGCTCCCCACCCCGCCCTGCAGGTGACCCCCCCACACCTGCGGGTACCTGAAGTGGGTCTTATGTTTCTACATGACTGTTTGTCTGCCGCCCACGGAGGGGACAGGGACCCTGTGTGGTCTTCTGATGTAACTGCAGTACCCACCACGTAGTAGGTGCTCAGGAAACATCTCAGGTGGATGAGCGAGTGAGTGAAGGATGGATTTCTAGGGCACAAGGCCAACCAGAGGTCAGGCACTTTGACCTCTGACCTGTTTGTCAGGCTCAATTCATACAAAGCATTTTGTACACATGGAGGTTCCGTTTTCTCCAAGCCCCAGTGGCTCTCAGGGCCTCTGGGCAGCGCCAGCCTCGTGAAGGGGGGTGGGGTGAGGGTTGGGCCACTGGACCCCTGAGCCCGCCCACCACCTTCTCCAGCAGCACCAGGACTGGGGGCAGATGGAGAGTCTGCAATGCTCAGGGTGTGGGCCCTGATCCAACGGCTGCTTTCTTTATAAGAAGACAAAAGACACAGACACTGAGGGAGGATGCCCTGTGGGGACAGAGGCAGAGGCTGGGGGGGACACCCACCCCACCAGCTGGGAGAGGCAGGAGAGGGGCCGCCCCCGCTGGCCTCTGCCCTCTAGATTGTGAGGGATCTAATGTCTATCGTTTCAAACTCGCACCTTGTGCCGATTTGCTGCCTCGGCCCCAGGCTCACTCGCAGACGAAAGCTGGTCCTTTCCTGTATGGCGTGCAGGTGCGGGTGACAGCACGGCCACCGTCTCCAGGGGTGGGATGAAAACAGGGATTCTTGGGGGGGCTGGCGGCTTCTAGGAATGTGGGGGACACTTCTGGTTGTCACAGTGGCTGACATTAGTTGCATGGGGCCAGGACGCTACCTGCCCCGCGTGTACAGGACAGACGTGCTCACCCACGGCTGACGCTCTGTTCCACGGGACTCCGAACGTCCTTCTGTTCATTCCTGCTATAAATGCTCTGAGCCCAGAGACGCTCCTTCTGTTCCCTGCGCAGACCCAGAGTATTTTTTGCACGGTTTTAATAAGCACCAAAGTTTCCAAGAACACAACCACCATGGACATCAAGAGAAGGCTGTATTATTTTTGTCCCAAATATTGCTGGAGGGTCCACCGTTTCAGAAAGTCACCTGCCCCCCGTGCCCAGATGACACACCTGTCTTAGCTTGACTTGCCCTCAGGTTCCTGGTGATGCCACACGGGGGTGCGGGGTGAGCCCCAGACCCCCTCACCATGAAGACGGGCACAGACCAGCATTATTATGTGTCACTTCATAGTTCCTCTAAAGCACCGTGAAGGCACTACGTGAGTTTAGAGGACCCTCCGTTTCGGGAGCTTATACTGTCTCTGAAAAGGTGCACTGAAAAGTGAGAAAAAGGGGGCGTTACCAATATGCTTTGTGAACTGGGACCCTGGATCCGGAAAGGCATGGAGCTGGCTCTAGAGTGCCAGCCCTTCTTCCTGACCCTGCTCCACAGACGATGCCGACTGTCCCCTGCTCCCAGAGGGGGGAACAGGGAAGGGGTCCTAGGTGCGGATCTGAGACACACCCACGGAGTCCTGGCTGGGGCCCGAGCTGCCAGCCTGTCCGTCCAGAACGGGAGACCACACGGTGGGGCGCCTGCCTCTTCCACCCGCCTGGCATGGGCTCTGCTGATGGAAAGGCCTCCCTGGAGCTTCTAGAAGGTTTCTTCATCATTGGACCATATATGAGCCAAGAACTTTGGAGTAAATAAGGCAATCAGCTTCCTCTTGGACTCGGCCCCCCTCAGGATACCCTGGTGCTTCAGGCAGCAGGGATGTGTGGTGAGGTGGGACCCTCAGCGACAGGGAAAGGGCCCCGGCTCCCCTCCCTGAGTGTCAGCTCCCCTGCCTCCCCAGGGTAGGTTCGAGAACACAAAGAACAAAGCATGAGTCTGGCAACTGGCTACATTAAAGAGATGTGTGCAGCGGGCAGTCTGCAGAGATGCCAGTTGGCCCCTGGCAAAGGACGTGCCGACCGGCGCTCGCTCCAGCACCCAGCCCTCCCCTAGGCCGGGACCCCGGACATGGTGTCCCCACAGGCCACACGTGGGGGCTGCAGACCCAGTTCTGCTGACGGTTTCCCTGGTGGGTCTGACTGCCTGAGTCCTTCTGGGACAGAGACCAGTCACGGACAGCCAGGCCCCTGCAGGTCCCAGCCCTCCCCCTCAGGGGACACTGAAGGAGGTGGCAGGAGTGTTTCTTCCCCAGCACAAATACCCTTGCCCCCCGACACAGCCACAGAGCCAGGGGGCCTGCGCGTGCCGGGGGCCCCAGCTTCCCACAGGGCCGAACTCAGTCACGTCTCAGAATGACCTTGTGAGGTGGGGACCAGCACTCCCCGTGGTCACAGGGAACGGCCAAGCAAGGGCATGCCTGGCCGGCGATGGGGGGCAGCCAGGGGCTGGGTCAGGCCTGGGTCAAGGCAGGGGCTCTCCAAGTCGGTACCAGCCTCACCCCTTGCACATCCCGTCCACAGACACCTCAGCAGACACCTCGCCGCTGTGCTTGAAACAGACTGGGCGTCCCCGCTACTGACGGAAAGTTCTGGAAGGGAAACTTAATCCTCTTTTATTGCTGAGCATCACCTCCTAGCAACAGACTCCAAGGCAAAGGTTCACTGAACCACACTGAAAGCCAAGACCAGAGGCCTTGCCTTCTCAGCTGACCACATGGCACGTCCATCACGCATCTGCCTATGACCTTGGCTGAGCCTCCAGGACCCGGCGGTGACCTCTGGGGCACGCTGGAGCCCACCCGCGGCAGGGGTGAGAGCCACGCTTCTCCCAGCAAGGGTGTGCACGTGGGGCTGTTCAAGTCGGACACCCGCTGCCACGCAGGGCCGCGCCTGGGTGGAGTGGGTGACTTCTCCCGCTCAGGGAAAGGTGACCTCCCACCCTCGACCGGCAGCTCGGAAATCCTGGCCACCCCTGCCCAGCCCACCCAGAGTTTGCTGTGCACGGGAACCGCTGATGACGCAAGGGCGGCGGGTGGGGGGCGCGTCAAGACCATTTTCCTAGCTGTGGGCAGAAGGAACGCAGGGCCTCGAACGTTCTTACGGCCCTTCAGAGCTGGAGGAGGGCCCTCAAGTGTCTTATCACCCAGCATCTGATCCAGATGTGAGGAGACTGAGTCCCAGGTCACCTGCTGGGCTGCCTCCACCATGCAGGCCTCCGAGCTTCTGGGAGCTCTGGTCTCCTGTCCTCCCCAGTGCTCTGTCCGGGCATACGCTCCCAGTCTGTCAGGACCAGCCTCACTCACTCTCCGGGAAACCTGGCGAGGGTCCTTCCCACCAGGACCGGCCTCCCCCTCCTTTACCGGGTTTCCAGACTAACTGTGCAATTGTCTGAGCCGGGGCTTTCTGGTGTCTCCGCTCCCGTCCTTCACTGTCATTTCTCTCTCGTGCACGCTTGTGTCCTTCCCTGACTTTCCCAAATAGATTTTAAACTCCTTGAAAAGACAGCAAGCGACCCGCTTCCCTATCCCCTCGCGCCCTCCCCCCCGCCCCCAAGTGCAGTATTTCATATCAACCAAGTACGGAGCTGACAGCTCCCTGCACGGCGATCAGAAGCCAGAAATTCCAAAACCGGTCCTCTCCACATCGTCAAATAATTCTAAAAATAATGTTCTGTCTAATATTTAATCTCTACGCTTAGAATCATTCCCCTGTGAGTGGATGAAAACCATAAATTCAACCCATCGTGTATCAAACGGGTCTGTTATCACTCCAGTGTTTAGCGAAGAGCTCGATGTAGGGAAGACACATCTGCGTGGGGGTGTCGCCTGCAACCCCCCAGCACCCCCGCCCACCGCCCTTGGGGGACACCGGTGTCCAGGTAGAGGGGTGTCAGCTCAGGCCTCTTCCTGCAGCTCTGGAGGGCCGGGCGGAGGAACACAGCCCTGGGCAGCTGAATGCGGCAGCTCCCACAGAAAGGGCACCGGGGCAGGCACCGCGGTCCCCCAAGAAATCAAGAGCCTTCCTGACCCCTAACATGCTCTCAGGAGGAGGAGGCGGCTCCGGGGGACACAGAGAAGCAGACTAAATGCAGCAAGCTGGAGCACGGAACACGAGACAGGGAAATAGGGGGAAGCCGGTGACAGAGTCATCTCCAGAAGATTCCGAGGCTCTCTTTAATGAGCCAGAGCTCATTTATCCATGCGGCGTGAACACGGCTTTGCTCAGCGAAAGCAGAGGCGTGCTCTGGGGGGCCGGACGGGCGCAGAGAGCCGTCGGCACACACACGGGGTCCTACCCGGGCCACAACAGGTGCCCCTGCAAAACCACGGCACACCCACTCCAAAGTCCCGCGTCAGACCCTGCAGCCCAGCCTCACCCGCTGCAGGGCTAGGGTGTTCGGCGAGCTCCGAGCGCTCATTCATTCGCAGATGCTCTTATCCCAATTAAGCCACTCAAAACTTTTGAAGTTCATGAGTCATTTGCCTCAAATGTCTTTAAATTAAGGACGGATTCACTTCCCTGGTAGCAAACACCCAGCGAGTTAATTAAAAGGGGCTCAGCATTTAAACCACCATCATTGCTTTAAACAGAAGGAGAGGAGCACGTCTCTCCCGCCACGGCTGCTCACGACTCCCTTCCACGTCCATCCCGGCATTTAGAAGATATTTCCCAGCATGACATTTGCTCTGCTGGCCATCGGTGTGAGGGAAGATGACACCAGCCTGTCCCTTGTGCTTACAGTGAGACACACCTAAAGGACACCGAAGGCCCCCTGGTGACAAGGACAAAGCGACTCAGAAATCATCCTCGCAAACGCATGAGTGAATTCCAACGTAAAAATTACCAGACAGGGCTGCGATGACATGTGCGCCATCTCCTCCTTGAGCTGCCTGGTGTCACAAATATGTGATTGATCCAAATGGGGACAGATCTTGAATGACAATGGAGACCTTACTGGGCTTGTTGGCCCCTCCTGGGTGATGCACCTTTGAGAGCTATGAACATGGACACTGGGGACACGTATCCGAGCAGGCTGGAAAATCTCAGGGTCCAGGTGGCAGCAGGAAGGTCTAAGAACATCAGGTCCAGGAGCTCTTTAATGAGCACTAGCTGTATGCCAAGCACCCACAGCCTAGGAGAGCCGCAGTGGGCAAGTGCAATAACCGAAATCAGCTGGCTTGAATTCCCCACAGCTCCCTTTACGAGCTCTAAGATTAAAGCCCAGGAAATGACTTTGTGTTTTTCTCCCAGGAGACTTTGTGACTCCAGACTCAGAACATGACCAGCAAGAGAGCTGTCACAGGAAGATGGTGCTTCACTGTGGGGAGCCCTCCTCTCTCAACCTCAAGTGAACTTCTGCCCCATCTGACACTCACCCTCTGCCAGCACCATGTGAGGCTGAAGCTCAATGCCTCAGTGAACCTGAGCCAGGTGATTTTCCATCCCAAGCAGTTCCTAGCTAGTGCCATCTATACCTCTGCAAAGAGCACCAAGGTCAGGGATGAGGATGTGGGACTCCATCAAATGACCTCATCAAATGACTTCATCAAGTGACCCTAGAATGGAGCAGTAAATGTTGCAGCAAGCTGGGTAGCAAATTGTCACAAAGATAACAATCATTATTCTCATCGCTATCACCATCATCACCATCACCATAAGCATCATCACCATCACCACCATGGTCATCATCATGACCACCAGCACCATAAGCATCATCATCATCACCATCATCATCACTACCATCATCACCACCACCATCATCATCACCACTATCATCATCACCACCACCATGACCATCATCACCATGACCATCATCATCATCATCATCACCATCATCATCATCATCACCATCATCACCATCATCATCACTACCATCATCACCATGACCATCATCATCATCATCATCACCATCATCACCATCATTATCACCACCACCATGACCATCATCACCATGACCATCATCATTATCATCATCACCATCATCATCACCATCAACATCATCATCATCACTATCATCACCATCATCACCATGACCATCATCATCATCATCATCACCATCATCATCACCATCATCAACATCACCACCATGGCCATCATCACCATCACCACCACTATCATCATCACCACCATGGCCATCATCATCACCACCACCAACATTACCACCACCACTATCATCAGCACCACCATGGTTGTCACCATGACCATCATCATCATCATCATGACCACCATCACCATGATCATTATCGCCACCACCACCACCATAATCATCATCATCACCACCATCATCGTTATCACCAGCATCATCACCATCACCACCACCATGATCATCATCACCACCATCATCATCATCACCATCATCATCATCATCACCACTATCACCATCACCATCATCACCATCACCATCGTCCCCATATTAACAGCAGCAAACATACAATGAGCAGCTATTATATTCCAGGCACTGACCACCTGGCATATACTATCTCACTTAATCTTTACAACATTATAAGATGGTTAATTCTATAATTCCTACCGAGGCACAAAGAAGAAAAGCAAGTTGCCCAAGTTCGCACAGCTAACACAAGATAAAGCCAGGAATTTGAAGACGGGCACTCTTACCCACTATGCTAACACTAGGAGAGGCTTCCCAATCTCTGCACTTATAGGGTGGCCCCTGGGAGAGGGGCTGTTCGACAATGCCAGGAGCCATTCCATGTAATGTGAGCTCCTGAGGGATTGCAGAGTGCCCCAAATCTCCAGCCATCTGCTTTTCTATGCCCACCGATATCTGTATTCTAGACAGGCAGGCAAATGTAACTTTACCTTTCCAAACATCTCTCTACAGAAGCAAAAATAAAAACTCACAAATCCCCCAAACTTGATTCCAAAGACGCCCCTCTGGCCAACGGAACTGGCCTAACAAATTCTTCACATCACTTCCCCAAAGCTTACTTCTCTGTCCATTGGGGTGCCCTTAGCAGTACGTGGGCAGAGCTGGCTGCGTCTGAGATGAGAAGACCCCCACGTCCCTGGCGGCCTATTCGCCCTTGACACTCGTCAGCTTCTCCCTGGAGGTACTCTTGCTGGGTATAGAAACAACTGGCATGTGGACAGGGTCCTGAGTTCGTGCTTAGTGTTCACGCACTGAATCTCACGACAATCATTTGGAAGAGATATTCCTATGCTTTAATTTTCCTGGTGAAAAAAACAAAGCCACAAGAGAAGAGGACTTCCCCACGGTCACACGGCTCCATACAGGAGAGCCCAGATTCACGGGCGATCTGAGGCCTGGGAGCACGTATTGCTAATTGTGTACGGCACGCACAGCCTCCCGGACCGCAGCCCTGGCACGCCCAAGCCCCCCCCTTGCAGCCTGAACTCTGCCGAGAAGTGTGAGCAGCAGTCATGCTCCACAGAGAGTCGGGAGGCCAGGCCCACGTCGGGTGACTGCCAGGACACGGGGATCCGCAGGGTTCCCGCCTGGGCTCTCTGAGCCTGGCCTCAGGCCACTTATGCAGGACCAGCTGGGCCGTAACGCACCCAGTTCAAGGCGTCACCTCAGCACTTCCTGTCTTGCCTTGCTTGGCCGGGATGCCTAAGGCCGCTTGGCAGCCGTTCCCAGCATCCTGCATCACTTCCCAGAATTAACATTTCTCTGCACTAAAAGTAAACACACATATTCCCCCTCCCTTGAAATTTGTTTTGCTAAACAAATTAATCTAGCACCAGATTATATTATGAAGAACCATAAATCTTTTCCAAGATAAGCATCTGTCGATTTGGATTAGTAACATCCAATGTACTGCGAATTAATTTGCTGAGCCTTCTGACGCTGTCTCGAGCATTTAACTTTTAGTAATAACAAGTGTAATTTGGAATAAATGGGAACGCGTCCTCTCATCCGTGCCTGTACAGTAAGTGACGTTCGTAGAGGGCATGGCGGTAAACGCAGGCGGCACCACATTCTGTGACGAGGATGCCTTGTGAGTTTATTGAGGTAAAAAACGAATGCTTTGTAAACTGCTTTCGGGCGCCTGGCACAGACATGATGAGCTCCAAGCCCCCAGCCTGGGTCCCCGGGCCTGGCCCCGGCCCCTGGCTTTGAGACGGAGTTGCGTCTGCTGCTTTCATAGATACGGTGCTCTCTAGGGAAGAACTGCTCAGAATAAAACCTTCCGTTCTCTTGTCCAGGTGAAGGCAGGAAGTAGGTCATGGAACAAAAGCCACCCACTCTATGAAAAGCTATCCAAGTCCTGACCAAGGCCAGAGCTACAGGAAAAGCACCTATGCTGCCAACGGACCCCGAGGAGCCCAAGCTCTTAGGATGTGGAAAAGCAAGCAGATGGGGGGCTGGAGGAGGCCCACGTCACCCTCATCCCTTTGTGCTGACACCCTGCAATTTGCATCCTGTTTGGCGAACCAGCAAATACTGCTGCTTGTCCAGGACGTGTGTGCACAGATCCGACCTGTGAACGTCCCGGTCCTGGCGGGCGTGGGGCCCCACAGAGGCTAAGGGAGCTGGAGGCGGGTAGGAACACAGGGGTCCCCGCCTCCGCCCTCTCCCTCAGCCGGCCTGGAAGCTGCCTGACGCTGTGGAAAAGCTGTGGCCTGGGGGATTCTCAAGGGCTACGCCTCTAGAAGCAACTGGAAAAGGAGGCAGAGGAGCAGAACGAAAAACAAAACTACGTTGCAGTAGATATTTGAAAGCCAAAAAATAAATGGTAACCGTCCTCATTGCACCGAGGGTCACGCGGCAGGAGAACCGGGGCCGTGTCCCCCAGACACCTGCTACACCGTCTCCAGGGAAAAGACACTCCCCAACCCGAATCGGTCTGCAGGATCTCTGCTGACACCGCAAGGAAGTTCTTCCTTACACCTGACCTCAATCTCTTGTGCTGTTTAGAGTGATCCCTAATTCTGGGCCGATCTGGCAGCCATCCCTCCACAGGGCTACACCCTTGAAGGTTTCTGAAGACCCCAAATAGGCCCCGATTCCATCAGCAAGTGCGCCCGCGTCTCACTCCCAGGCTGGCCCAGAAGTCAAGGCCCTACCATTGGGAAAGATGTGGCTGTGTGCCTGGCAGGGTTTGGATGCCCCAACACAGGCAAGGTGGGCACAATGTCCCCTTCGGGGCCACCACTAAAGAGAGACCCTCTACCGCCCCCCTTCCACCAGCCGGAAGCTGCCCAACCCCCATCTGCAAGGCACACAAGTCCACGGACACGCATGCCCCCTTCTCCCCAAGGCCACCACCGGTCAACACTCTGCTATTGTTTCCGGTGCCGCCGCTGAGAAACGGGGAGTCCCTCCAAGTCATGTCACCCAGTGCCCGCCCTCCCTCCCTCACCGACCCAGCCCCAGCCAGAAAGAGGTGGGTGTACCTGAGGTCTCCCCCAAAATTCGTGGGGGCTTGACGTCTTCGCCATTGTCTTTGCTGGGACTGGTGGAAGGGTCCGTTGTGCTAACCCCAACCGGGATCCTACTCCCGGGGCCCAGGGGCTCGGTGGCCCCCTTAGTCTGCAGCGTCATGGAGGTGGCCGTGGTGGCTGTGGCGGCGGTGGTGGCGATGGCCACGGTCGTCTTCCGTGTTTGTGAGATGGAGGCCGTGGTGGGCCCATAAAGGCCTGGAAATGTGTTGGACTCCAGGGCCTCCTCCTCCCCCGTGGGCCCCCAGGCGATGAACTCCGTCTCGGTGGTGGGCCTGCTGCCCCGGAAGTCAAAGTTGTTGAAGCCGGCCCCCTGCACGTGCCGTCTCCCCCTCCGCAGGAGGGCCTGCTGGTCCGTGCCGGCCGCGCTGCCCGCCGCGGGCGACGGGGACGAGGAGGGGGAGCCGAGGGAAGGGCTGGGTCTGGCCGCGGCCGGGGGCTTGGCGAGCCCCCCTCTGGGCACCAGGGCGGCCACCTGGTCCCTGGGTCTGTGCGCCCGTTTGGCGCGTGGGCTGGGCATCTGCCCGTGGCTGCGCTCCACGCGGGCCGGGCGCGGGCTCCACACGGGCACGGGGACGCGCGCCGCCTGTCCGCTCTTCAAACTCCACAGCCGGGGTGGCCGCTGCGGTGGCCGGGGCAGCAGCCGGAAGTCGGGGCCCGGGCCCAGGGACTCGCACGAGGGCAGATCCATGGCGAGCTGAAACATGGCTATCAGTATCCAAGCATGGCTTCCTACGGAGCAGCCCGGCCAGCGGATGGACATGGAACTGCGTGGAAAAGAGAGAGCGGTGTCAGGTGGGGGCTCTGGGGGCTGTGCCGCTGTCCCTCCACCCCCCCCCCCAGGACAGGGAAGCGCCCTCCGGCTAAAGAGCGCTGACCCGAACTGCAAGAGGGGAACCGAAACCCTCCCTTAGGGGCTCCGCAGCCCTGCTCAAGGGTCGTCTCCTGAGCGGTGTCTTAGAGGCTCGGCCCCCGTGCACCTGCTCCCAGGATCCGGCTGCCCCTTCCCGCACGGGCACCTCTCTTCCCGCGAGCGTGCAACCCACGCGGCCGGCGGACAGCGACCGCGCACAGCACGGGAGAAACTGAGTCTCCAAACCCCCAGCTCAGCTGACAAGGTGGCCTCAAAGACGTCCCGTTCCCCACTTGGTTTCTGCCCAGGTTGAAGCGGATCGCCCGAGTTACGGACCCCGGCTGGGTGTCTCTGAGCGCACCTTCCCGGGCCTGGGGGCAGGGGCACTGGCAGTGGGGATGGGGGGGCTCACGGGACCTCACTGGGGGCATGGAGGCGGGGCGTCTACGAGCCCCTCCCCCCCATCTCAGGCAAACATGCGTGTCTGAAAGCAGCCCGCGGCCTGGGAGGCTGGGCGCTGGGAAGCTTCCCTCCGGACTTGGTTCAGGAAAGCGAGATCTGCCGGGATGAGCCCAAGTTTATCGAGGCGCCAACTCTGCCCAAGTGCTGTTCTGTTCACATTTCAGCTTCCGCGGTTTACCTTCAGCACGGGTGCCCTTTGAAACCCCACCTCCTGCCCCCTCGGCCCCGGGAAGGCTGGGGGAAGGGCAAACCCCACGCCACCGGGGACAGCGGACGGGGCTGCGGGGACGGGAAGCCAGGTGGGTGCACGGCCATCAGGGAGCAGCGAGAGCACGGCGGACAGGCACGCGGAGGGTCTGGGGGCCCCGGGCCCTTGCTGCCTTCCCCACCAGCGCAGACAACTGAGGGCTGGCCACTGGCGCCATTCGAAGTCAGTACTCGTCACCAGCGACACGTGCGAAAGCTGACACGGATCCAGAACTTTCCTGACTGCTGGGGGCGGGGGCGGGCAGGGCCATTCGCTAAGACTCCAGCCTAAAAAGCGGCTCAAGCCCAGGCCTGGAGACAAAGCGGCCTGGCGGTTTTCTTCAGGAGGCTTTGCGTGACTTTAAAAGGGAATAAATGAGTGAGTGAGCAGCATGCTGTGTGTGAGTCATGTGTGCATGTGTGTGTGCACGCGAGTGTGTCTCAGGACTTCATATCGGTGTGTGTGAGTGCTGATGTGAGACAGCGTGCCAGTTCATGTGCCAGTGAGTGTGCCCTCGGGTGTCAGTGAGTGTGCACGAGTGTGAGTGTGTCAGTGAGTGTGCACGAGTGTGTGTCAGTGAGTGTGCATGAGTGTATCCATGTCTGTGTGCCCATCTGTCACACGTGTGCGTGTGTGCGCATGCGTGTGGCCGGTGTGGGGTCCGCGCGTGTCGGCAGGCGTGTGAGTGTGCCTGGGCGTGTGTGTGCATGTGTGTGGCCGGTGTGGGGTCCGCACGTGTCGGCAGGTGTGTGAGTGTGCCTGGGCGTGTGGGCACATGTGCAGCCGAGTGTGGGGTCCGCACGTGTCGGCAGGCGTGAGTGTGCCTGGGCGTGTGTGTGCACGCGTGCGGCCGGTGTGGGGTCCACGCGTGTTGGCGGGCGTGTGAGTGTGCCTGGGCGTGTGTGTGCGCGTGTGTGCCCGGTGTGGGGTCTGCACGTGTCGGCAGGTGTGTGAGTGTGCCTGGGCGTGTGGGCACATGTGCAGTCGAGTGTGGGGGCGGGCGTGTGAGTGTGCCTGGGCGTGTGTGTGCACGCGTGCGGCCGGTGTGGGGTCCGTGCGTGTTGGCGGGCGTGTGAGTGTGCCTGGGCGTGTGTGCGCGCGCGTGCGGCCGGTGTGGGGTCCGTGCGTGTCGGCAGGCGTGTGAGTGTGCCTGGGCATGTGTGTGCGCGCGTGCGGCCAGTGTGGGGTCCGCGCGTGTTGGCGGGCGTGTGAGTGTGCCTGGGCGTGTGTGCGTGTGTGCGGCCGGTGTGGGGTCCGCGCGTGTTGGCGGGCGTGTGAGTGTGCCTGGGCGTGTGGGCACATGTGCAGCCCAGTGTGGGGTCCGCACGTGTTGGCGGGCGTGTGAGTGTGCCTGGGCGTGTGTGCGTGTGTGCGGCCGGTGTGAGGTCTGCACGTGTCAGGAAGCGTGTGCATGACTGTGTGAGCTCCCCCCTCGCTCTGCACTCACCCCACGTGCCTGCGGCCGCCTCCTCTCTCGTGGGCACTCAGGCACGTGCAGCTCCCTGCCCGTCGTCAGGAAGTTGAAAGAACTTGTATTAATGAGCGCTAATTACCGAAGGGGACGAATCCCCAAATAAAAAGGCCCCAGTATTTTAATCAGAATGAAGGTGCTTTGCTGCAGAAATTAGGGATCGCTCATTATGCTGATGCCTCCGCGCTGAGTTTCTGCCCGCGTGCAATTTCTCTGCACAGCCAGCCAAGCTCTGCGCAGAGGCCAGGGCCACCGTCACCGTGCATGAAAATTTAGGTCAGTGTGAGACACCCCCAGCACAGGGGACCCAGCTGCTCTGTGGCCACAGGTGACTCAGCGAGGATGGGTGCCTCAGACCCTCTGCTTCCCCCACCGCTCTGCACATGTGGACGGGAGTCCAGCCCCTGGGGACATGGGGCACTTCTTCAAGCAAGAGTGGTGCCTCAGCCCAGAGGGCCTCACTGTCCCCACCAAGTACCACCAGGTCCCACCAGCCCCCTCCGGCCATCACCAAGTAAGGCCAGGCCCCTCCAGCCCTCACCAGACAACTCCAGGTACCATCAGACCTCCACGGGCCCTGGCAGGCACCCCTGGGCCCCAGCAGGCACCACCGGGCCCAGGCAGGCACCCCCAGGCCCAGCAGGAACCCCTGGGCCCAGCAGGCACCCCCGGGCCCAGCAGGCATCACCAGGCCCAGGCAGGCACCCCCGGGCCCCGGCAGGCAGGCTGAATGAAGAGTAGCCACGGAAGCAGCCGTGTGCCGTCAGTACCTGGAGAAATATCGCCCCAGGAAATTAAAACCACAGCACCCAAGCCTGTGCCTGCTCGCTGCCCCGGCATAACTTCACACACAGGATATTTCTGTCATTTTTCACCAATCATGAGCTGTAATTGGTTACCATAGAAACCCCCTCATTTCCACGCCACCCAGCTGTTATGCAGAAAAACCAACGAAGGCAACAGCGGGGAGCTTGCTTTGTTTCTCCTCTTTGAGTCTGAAGGCGGTGGACTTGTCCAGAGAGGGGACATCAGGAGGGCAGGTGCACGAGTCGGGACAGACAGACGCCCCTCTTCATGTTGGCAGCCAGGACACGCCGGGCCGGGGTCGGCGCAGAGAGACCCCCTCCTGTAGGGAGGTCAGGGGCCGATTCTGTGGCCTGCAGGGACCCCCGGTCTCTATGGTGGTGAAAGGTCTCAGGCCCTCTGCTCGGTCACCAGAGTCGGCCGGCCCATGTGTGCAGTCCGGACCTTCGTGGTCCTGAGGCACACGTGGGGCACTTCCTGGGACGCTGCTGCTGCGTCCTGGAGTCAGGGGGTCCGCCCCTCGAGGAGCAGCACGGGACCCCTCTTCATCCTTCCAACGGGCCTGGACCCGGGAGCGCCCGGCCCTCCGACCCCACCCAGCACAGGACTGCGAGGCCCCAGTTCTGCTCAGGGTCCTCCGGCCTTAGAGCTGTCAGCCGCTGTCCATGGTGGCAGAGAGCCCCTCACACGAGCAGGAGGGAGCCCCGCGGCGGCCGCCACCACCAGCGGCCGTCACAGTGCCACAGGCCACACCAAGGAGGCCAGGCCACAGTGCGGACCTCCGGGGCATCCGCGGGCCCCTGGGAACATGCCCCCACTCTGCAGCCATGAGGACCGCCACAGGAGCCACGACAGGCCCAAGTGTCCTGCCACGGAAGGATGTGGGGGACGGGCGCTCCTCACGAGCAGTTGGAGGCAACGTAAGACGGGGCGGCCGCTGCGCAAAACAGCTCAGCGTTTCCGCCAAGACTCGGTTACCAGCCGACCCTGCGCTCTCCACTCTTGGGGACAAACATAAGTCCACACGGAAACGTGCGCACGAACATTCACGGCCGCGTCGTTCGCCGCAGCAGGAAGCGGACACGGCCCAAGTGTCCGTCAGGCGGATGGAGGGTGGGACACACACACCTCACCCCGGGGGACGCGCTCTGGCCCGAAAAAGGAAAGCGGGCCGCTACATGCCGCAGCGTGGACAGAGTCCACACACGTCACATGAGGAGAAGCCGGTCACATCAAGCTACTTGTCCTTTGCTTCCCACTGAACGCCCGGGACCGGTGAATCCACAGAGACAGAAAGTAGATTTCTAGATGCCAGGGGCTGGGGGGTGGGGGTGACTGCTAATGGTTGTAGAGTTTCTCTTAGGGGTGATAAGAATGTTCTGGAATGAATCGTGCTGACGGCTGTACAACCTTGTGAATACGTGAAAACCACTGAGTTTAAGGCATGTAAATCACGTGGCTGCGTCCAAGGGCGGAGGCACCAGCCTGGGGCGGTTATGGCGTCCTGGTCTGGACTCGGGCCCCACCAGGTGGGAGGGAGGAAGGGGTGGGCGGCGGGGGGCAGGAGGGAGCCACATCGGGGCACAGTGCAGAGTGTGCATGTGAGAACTTTCAGGCTTGTGCACGGTCCCCGAGGGGTCCTGGGCTCCTCTGAGCGACCGGCTGCCCGGCCCACCACGCAGGGCATCGCCCCAGCCCCAACTCTGACGGGCGAGCTCCCCCACCTCTGGCCAGTCGCGGCCACATCACAGCCGCGGCTCCACCCACCTTTATTTTCTGGTTTTTGTAGCTTTTCTTGCTTCTCCCCCTTTTATATTTTTACTGAAATCTTTTTTTTCCCCTAAGAACAGGTTCATATGATTCAACGGCTTGAGGTTGAATTTGCTGCCTTCTGTGTGTTTTCTTCACAGAATAAACCGCGGTCGATTAAGGGAGACAAAGACGTACTTGTCTTGTGGTTAAGGTCACACTTGTCCCGAGGGGGCTGGTGGGGGGCTGCGTCTGACGTGCAAGAGCCTCGGGGTGCTGAGACTCTGAGCGGGGCGGGGAGCTCACGCAGGAGCCCAGCGACCACGCGGCCCACCAGCTGCCCGGAAATCTCGCCACAGTCAGTGACGACCCCTCCCCCCCCAGCCCCAGGGCTACATCACCGAGCAACACCCCTGCCCCCAGAGCGTCCACTCTCAAGCCTGTCATCAGCTGGCCTGGGGCGCCAGCCACCGTCAGTGATTCTGCCTGATGGAGACTTGGCTCACAGCCATTTGGGACGGTGACTTCCTTAGCTGTGTCCCATTCCGTTTCCTTCAGCTATGGAACGGGTGAGTTTCGAAGAGTTTACAAGAAGTGGGTGTCCCCCAGTAGTGTGCGCTGTGCTTACTGACCCGCTTCCCAAAATTAGCCCATGGAGAGGGGAGGGAAGTCGCTTTTCAGTGGAGACACCTGGCACCCAGGACCGTGGCCAGTGTCAAGGTCATATGCACGGTGGTGAGTCATGGTCACAGCCGGCACTCCTGACGTGACGTGACGGGGAGGGCGCTGCCCCTCCCCCCACCTGACCACGAGAAAACCAACCACACAAATCCCGATGGGCGGCCTTGGGCAGAATACCTGGCCAGTCCTCCCCCACGCTGTCAAGGTCATCAAGCATTAGGAAAGTCTGAAAAACTGTCACCACTGTGAGGAGTCTAAGGAGACGTGACACCTAAATGTCATGTGGTGCCCTGAGTGGGAGCCTGGAGAGAAAAAGGAAGTCGGCGGAAAGCTAGGGAAATCCGGATAAAGTGCAGGCTTCCACGGACAGTGTGGTGAGGACACGTGTGCCGTGGCCACGGGACAGTGGAGGAGGGGGTCTGGAGCAGAGGACACAGGGCTTCTATCCGCTGTGTTCTTCAGTTTCTGCAAATCCGCAGGCACAGTTCCTGCAAACGCAAACCACCAAGAGAAGCAGGGCGGGACCAGGACGGGTCTGGACGTGGGGGTCGTGCCGGGGGTGACGGGGCCTCAGCAGGGGCTCCTGGGGTCCCTGGCTCCCCGGTGAGGGGACGTCCACCTGGGGGGGGGGTTCGGGCGGGAGCATCCCCAAAGGAGCACGGCCTTCCTCTGATCCTCCGTCGGGCAGGGAAACGTGCCTTCGGGTGGGAGTGAGACTCTGGGGACCCGGTGAGGAAAAGGCTCCCCGTCCCTGTGGCTCCAAGGTTTCTGGCATGACGACCCTGCACAGAGGGGGCCAGCAGGCCGCCCCTCCTTCCCCTTCACACCTGTGCCCCGACCGCCAACAGGTGTGGCGCCTCCCACCAGACCAGAGCTGAGACCTGTCCTCCCCACTCCCCACTCGGGGCAGGACGAGAGCACGCACTTTCTTCCGGAAGGCAGTCGCTGCCTCAATTTTCCTAATGAAAGAAAAGGCGGTCATGACTCACTTGAATGGTTTCCCCACCCGATGTCATTAACGTCCCATCAGAGCCACCCCTCGCTCGCTCTCCCCAGTGACTTATATGAGTAAGAGCGTTCCTCCCTTTCAGGAAGGTGCTCTGGGTCGTCCACAAGGCTTTCATCTTCAATGGCCCCATGGATGTCAGGCACACACGTGATACATGATTCACAGGGAAGGAGCAGGGTAGGAACCATTCATTCGCGTGGGACAGAAGCCTCGGGAATGACACCAAGTGCCTGGCTAGCGGCCCACCCCGGAGCAGGGGGGCCAGTTGCACGATTCTGGGGTCCCTCAGCGCCCTCTCCCCTCTGGAGTGGGTTTCCTCCTGGGTCAGACTCCTGGGTCCCACCCAAGGCTGGTGCGTCCTGCCCGCTCGGGAGGCAGCCAGGGGCCAGGACCTTGCACACAAGGTGGACTCGCTCCGATGTGGCCTCCGTCCAGGGCAGGACCAGGGTCATGGCAAGGCGAGCGTGAGAGGGGTGGGAGCGTGCCCCAATGCGCCCGCATCGCGGGATGTCCTGGCTGGAACAGGGCCAGTCCTCTGCTCCCGCCCACCCCAGACTCGGACTCTGAGCCCACTGGTGCCGGCGACCCGAGTGGGCTCACCAGCCTTAGCAAAGGGTCCCCGGTCAGGCTCGTGTGAGGGGCGGCGGGAAGGACAACGTGAGACTGGTCTCCTGATGCATCCGTGTCCCGAAGGCCCTGTGGGTGGGAGGTCTCCAGGCACCGTGCAACGAACACCAGTCCCGCCCGCATACTCAGTACCCACGTTGAGGCCAACAGGAGACCCACACATGAGGGTCACAGCAAGCTGGCAGCAGGCCTGGAGTCGGGGTCCAGGACTCAGGGACTCAGGGTCCAACAATCCTAGACCTGTGGGACCCCCTGGGGACACACTAACAAAACTAAAGCAAACAAAACCTCCAGGACCTGCGGCCATGAAGCCTGGATCACCCGCATGGTGGCCCCTCCCCGGGGAGGCGGGGGGTTGTTTGGGTGAGCACAGGACCCTGGCAGGTGCTACTCCACACCCCGCCAGCCTTGCACAGCAGCCAAGGCCCTGCGGTCCCCGGACACGGCTTCGCACCCTCCTGCAGGAGGTGATTACCCCTCAGGGGTGCCTTGTGGTCCCTGAAACACATTCCTCTGAATCAGCCCTTCTCCCCTGGGGGTGATTTTACCCCCGGGGGACATTTAGCAATGTCCGCAGACACTGCTGGTTGTCACCATTCAGGGGTGCTCGTGGCATTTAGTGGGAGCCCTGAGATGCTGAGAGTCCAGGACGGCCCTCACAGAGACTTAGCAGCCCAGGGTCCACGGGCCGAGGCTCAGAAACCCCCCTGCTCACGCTCCGTTTGCTCCTCCCGGAGCTTGGTGAGGGGGGAATGACCATCTTTATCCCCCTAAGAAAGAGGCTCCGAGATGACCAGCCCACTCATGCTCCAGAAGCAGCACCGGACGGTGGGGACACGGGGAACTCAGGGCCGGCTGCCTGGCTCCCGTCCTGACGCCACAGCAGGCCGGCTGCGTGAGCGTGGGCAATCCACACAAGCCCTCCGTGCCTCTGTTTCCCCACGCCACGGGGCGTCACGGGACTCCCTGGTGAATACTGGACGCCCGGCTCCTTGTGGGCACTCACAAGCATCAGCCGGGACCCCCCTGCCCCCCTCGGGGCCCCTCTCTCTGTGGCTGCGGAGCAGGGCGTCGGCAGGACTCGGAGGCACGGGGGGTGTTCTCGACAGCCTTCACAGGTGCCTGGAGGAGACTGAAGGATAGGGACGCGCTGGCGTTCTGGTTGCCTGGGCAACGTGCCCGCAAGCATTCCGGAGGAGTGAAGTGGTGACAAGCAGTGGGTGGGTAGCACCGTGGGTGGGAATGTTCTCTCCCCAGGAGCGGGGAGCAGGGCTTCTGCGAGACTGACACAGCCCTGCTGCTGCGGCCCGGCACCCTGTGGGACCAGCACGTGTCCTCGACTCAGCTCCTGTCCCTCTGACCTCGTGTCCACGGCCTCTCTGGGCAGTGCCCAGGATGGGGCCAGCAGCTGCTCCAGTGGCTGGGTGGCCTCCCGGAGTCCACCAGCCCACCTTGGCAGGTCCTGGGTGCCATTCCTCCCACGCTTCCTCCGCAGGTGGGAGCAGAGGTCCGGGGGGCCCCCCCAGCCCAGGGTCAAGTCATGTCACTCTGGGCCAAAGCACTGACTCGGCAGAGCCGACAGTAACAGGAGCTGGACCAGAACCTTGCTGCCCGGTGAGCTGCCGCCGACCGCAGGTCAAGACAGAGCAAGGAAGCTCGGAAGAAGCCCTAGAACACGTTCTCAGCCTGGGCCTCCCGTGGTAGTCACCCAGTTGGGGGCGGTGCTTACAGAACGCTGGGACCCAGCCTCCACGGTGCACCCACTAACCAGCATCTTCGCGGGAGTCCAGCATCACTAAGGGTTTCAGAAACTCCCTGGGGGGGGGTTCACGCAGGGTTGAGAGTGCAGAAGCACAGTCCACTCTCCCCTCGGACCCTATTCACCCCTACTTTATGCCCACTGTCATCGAGAGATCCAGGGTAGGGCGGTGGGGAGGAAGGGATGCGCGGGCACACGGCGCTGGGTGCTGGGTGCTGGGTGCCCCTTCCGAACAGGCCCTGGGCACAGCACAGGCACACGGGGGCCCCGGCCCGCGTGCCCCATCTCCAGGCTGCCCTCTGCCAGGATGTCAGGCCAGGCAGATGCTGACGGGCAAGTTCTCACGCAGTCACGGGAGACCAGAGCCAGAGCACTAAGGCGCGTTTTCCGAAATCCAGCCCGAAGAGGAGCAGGGAGAGGAGGGCGCGGCGCCCCGTGGCCCACGCGGGCCGCACCGCAGCCCCACGCCGGGCACCGGGCTCAGCACGCTACACGGCCGTCACATGCCGCCCGCTCGGAAGCCCTCGGAGAAGGAGGGCTGTTACGCTCCTCTCGCACAGAGAAAAGCACAAAAATAGCAGCGGCGTGTTCTCTGGGAAGAAGTCTCTCGATACAACCGCGAGCCTGGGGGAGGCAAGCGTTCAGCCCAGCAGAAGGGGTGCCAGCAGCACACGGTCGTCCGGGCCGGGGGTCGAGTCAGCCCTCCTGCTGGGAAGTACGCGCCCCAAGCCCCCCCACCCCCCCGCCCCGCGCGGCTCCCGGGGACACACCGCTCATCACTGAGTGTCCTGACCCGGAGCAGTGGATGCGCCAGAACCAAGCACGGCTGCCAGAGCGCCCGCGGCCGGCCCCCACCTCCTGGCTCGGATGCTCGGATGCTGGCGTGCGCGAACGTCGTTGCGCGTTTCAGGCTCTGTGTGCGCCACCCAAGGATGGAGTTGGCCTCTCTGAACAGCCGAAGCAGGCCCTCCGAGGGCTCCACCTGCTCCTCCGGCTGGCAGGGACCGGGGGCAGGTGTGGATGGGGGTGTGGAGGGCATTGCAGGGAGAGGAAGAGCCGTGTGGCCGGGCCACTGGGGCCGAAAGCCCGGCTCCACTACTACCTCACCAAGCCCAGGGGACAGGGGCCTGCCTGGGCACTGTCTCCCAAGGGCGTCACGCGCCTGCCTTGGGCAAGGGGACGCGATGGTGACCAGATGCTGGCAGAGTTCTGAGCAAAGGGCCTGGGGCTGGCTGAGGCTGGGACGCCTGCTCTCTCTCTGCTGGCCCCCCGCAGCGGTCTCCAGCCTCCAGCACTCCCAGGACCAGCCCTTAGGAAAAGCGGGGGTGAGGCTGGAGTCCTTCCCAGGACACCCGTTCCAAGGGACTCAGCGTGCCATCAGGGAAAACTGAGGAAGGTCCCTGCACATCAGGGTAAACCGAGGAAGGCGAGATCAGTGCGTAGGAGCTGAGTGGGCGCTCTGAAGGAGGCGAAATCACAGAGAACCCGGAGAGGCTCAGAGCCTCGCGGGAGGCAGGGGCGCTGGGCCAGGAGGACCGCGCAGAAGGACAGACAGCAGTCCACCAGACAGCTGACTGGGGTGGGGGGAAGGGCAGAAGACCTTGGAGGTCTGTGACCTGCAGGTTTCAGGTAGCATGAGGGTCCACCTTCCACGGTCAAGGGTAGACCCAGCCCACCTGGGGGAGCCCCGAAGCCCTCAGACTTCTTCACCCCTGCGGCAAGCGCATCACCATCCTTAGTCCTTTATACCTGAGTGTAAATGAGGCTGATAAAACCGGGGCCCTTGCAGCAGGGGAGCAAGGGACTCACCCAGTGGCCTGCGCGGGACACAGCGGCCTGCACGGACCAGCCCATGCTGATCTTCATGGGAGGAGGAGGAGGAGGGAGGGGCTGTCGGGGCTCCTCCGTGGTCATGTGACAACCCACCTCCAGTCCACGGACGGGGAAAAACGGCAGCAGTAACTCGGAAACAATCTGTGCAAATGCTACAGTGTGGGTCATCCCTCTTTCTGTCTCGCCTCCGCTACAGAAGGTCCTCAGGTCCCCATCAGGAGAGGAGGTGACCGGGAGAGAAGCCCTTCTGCCCCCGGCCCCAGCACCCCACCCGAGCACCACCTGCCGACACAGGAGGGCACCTGTAGGCTGTGGGCGAGGCCAAAGATGTGCCGTCCTGGGTTAGTGTCCCCGGGCGTGAGGCCCGCCCTGAGCACGGGGCAGTGGTCCCGGGACAGCTCCCACTGACCCCCCCGCCCGCACCCTCTGAGATGCAGCCCCCCTGCCCTGGGCACCAGGCACCAGGGAGGACGGTTCACCACCCAGCATGGGCGCCTTGGGGCCCCCTTTGCAGCTGCGGGTCCCACCTCACCCTGGGGCTGGGGTGCAGAGTGACTGAGCGAGGGGTGGGGGACAGGCTTCCAGAGTCACAGGGAGCTGGAGGACGTCCCACCTGACGCAGACATCCCTGCACTACCCACCATCAGAGGGCTCCCAGCCTCTGAACACAAACGGTGATGGGGGGCTCACTACCTCTAGAGAGCACTGAGCATGTGTGGGCCAGTGTCTCAGAAAAGCCTTCCCGTGTGAACCAAAGACTTTTCGTGCGGTTTCTGCTTCCCACTCCCAGCTGTGACCCGCGGGAGACGACTCATCCGGTCCCCGGCTGCGCTCCTGACATGCACGCACACACACTTGCAGGTCTCCGTACGCACACTCGTACGTGCAGAGGCACACGCACACATTCACACCCATGCTTACATACAGAGGCGCTCGCGTACGCACACACATACGCGCGTGCACGCACAGACGCTTGTGCACGGGCACACACGTGCCCAGCTGCTCCTTGCCGGCTCTCCCTCCTGTGGCGGAGAGACGCCCCCCATCCCGGCCACCTCCGCCAGGCGAGCGCCGTGTCGCCTGAGCCTCCCAGTGGTGTGTCCAGAGCTTGGCTGCAAACACGGCTTGGCATAAGGCTGATGTGGCAGCCACCACTGGCGTGAGGACAAAACACTGTCGTTTGGGGAAATTCTTTCCGAACGAGCCCAGTGCCACTGGGCCAGCTGGGTCTGAGCACCCAGCTCTTCCTGACGGGTCATCCCGTCGACACTGTCCCGAGAAGCAAGTGGCACAGGAGTTCTTGCTGGGAGGTCAGGGGAGCAGAACGTCTCTTCCAGGAAGGCCCCGAGCTTCTGGGCAGCAGCTGTGACTTGAAAGGGGAAGAAATCCTGTGTTTTCTGGGAAAGGCAGGTCCCCAGCGCTGGGCTCTGACGGAACGTGGGCCAAGGAGGCCTCCGCCCCGCCCACCCCCTCATCCCACAGCACCCGGCTCCGAGCTCCGGTCGGTTCTGTGCGGACGTTACTTCCGAGAGGGGTTCAGCCTCAGACGGATCACATCGTCCTCCCGAGAGAGGGTTTCAAACGATTCTCCGGAAAGTTCTCTGCCTCGTGCCCCAGCACGGACGGCCGTGAGCTACTGTCAGACTCTCTGGCGGCGTCCGTGACACGCAGGTCTGACTCTACATCTTATCTCCATCACGCATCGGAGCTCTGTGCTCCAGAGAGCATTTCTGTCGCAGACGGGGCAGGAATGGTCGTTCCCGCTGTTCCGATGGGGACCCTGAGGTGGTCAGGGGGTGGTTAGGAATGGAGCCGGGAATCTCAACGTGGCCTACGTCTGCCCGTCACCCCTGCCACCCTCCATCATCTTGGGGACCTCTCTTCACCAAGGGGCTGGACGGCTCCTCCGCGCAGAACTCCCTGGCCGTTCACTGAACGCCATTCACCAAAGACATGAGACTCCAGCGCTGGCCCCTGGCTGACAGGGCGTGGGGTTCAGGGCCCCCTCCCCGAGGACCACCCCATGCTGATCTTCATGGCAGGAGGAGGAAGGAGAGAAGTAGCGGCCCACCGAAGCCCCGAACCTTCGAGGCAGCAGCTGGGGGCTGAGCCGTGCTCTCATGAGAACATCGCCCCGGTGAGAAAGATGCACCCCAAAGCTGGAGCCCAGAGACGCCTCGTCATCCACCACGGTGGGACTCAAGTTCCTTCGCACACACGCACGGGGCTCCTTGAGCCCCCTGCCTGCCACCACAGCCCGCTCCGTGGACACCGTCCCCATCACCCACGACTGCTGGGTTTCAGACCCAGTGGACGTGACCCCAGGCAGTGAGGAGGACAGCGGCCCACGGCCTCTAGCCAAGGGCTGTCTTCTCTCAGGGTCACCCTCCCACCTCCCCGAGGCCCTGCTGGGTGTCCCCGCAAAATTCATATGTTGAAGTCCGAACCCCTGGGACCTCAGAATGGGACAGGAGAGATCAGGTCTTTGCAGAGGGGATTAAGATAAAATGCGGTCATTAGGGTGGGTCGCAATCCAACAGGATGCGTATTCCTATAAGAAGGAGGGGTTAAGGCCCCGACACCCCCAGAGGGGTGGCCGTGAGGGCACAGGGAGAGGGCGGCCGTCCACAGGCCATGGAGAAGGCTCGGGGGGACCCAGCGCTGTGGGCACCTTGACCTCAGCCTTGCAGCCTCCAGGACGGGCGGAAACGAGGTCTGTGGTCTAGGCCGCTGGGCCGGTGACGCCCGCACGGCGGGAGCTGGCTGACGCAGGCCCCTTCCCTCGCCTGCCACCCAGCCTCCGCTCCGCCTGCAGGCCTGGGTTTGGTGCCTGGGGCTGGTCTGCAGGATCCGGTGCCGCAGCCTGAACGGTGCACATGCAGGCGTCACTCACAAACACGACCCCCCCTCCCCGGGGTCTGCACTAGGCTGGCTGCCCCCTCCTGGCCAGCTCCCAGCGGAACGCCACACAGCCTCTGCAAAACGCCTGCCACCATCCGTGTGCGCCCAGGGCAGCAGAGCCGGAAACCCAGGAGCCCTCGGATCCCAGCCTCCCCCTCCCCATCCTGCAAACACACACTCAGCGAGTCCTGTCCATCCCTCCCTCCCAGGCAGTTTGCCTCGGAGCCTGCAGTCTGGGTGGGACCGGGCTGCGCTGGGGGCCGTCCTGGGCGGTCACCGCATCGGGGAGTATCCCTGGCCTCTACCCACAGGACGCGAGCAGCACCCCTCGCCCCCCACAAGTGTGGCAACCGGAACTGTGTTCGGATGCTGGCACATGCCCCCCAGGGGGCACCACCTGCCCCACTGAGACTCATCTGGAGTCCACTCGCCGTCCTCCCTCCCCCTTCCTCAGGCCACTGCCTCGCCTGACGCCCTACCTGCTCCCCACCATCCGTTTTCCACCCAAAGCGATGCTAAAACTCCAGGGGACAGAGCCCTGCTCCTTCTCGCTGAGGCTGCCTCCCCGGCCGTCCCCAGTGCCCCCCACCGACCCAGAACGGGGCCCCCCTGGGAAACCAGCCCCTCTCCTTCTGGGGTTGAGGATCTATTCCTCTGGGGCTGATGCCCCATGCGAACAGGAACTGAGCCCATCTTCCCCACCGGGAGCAGAGCAGACACCGCATAAATAGTTGCTGAGGGAACGAAAGAATGAGGGAGCCAGTGACACAGTGGTTGGGTCACCTGGTGTCCCCGAGCCTCAGGCAGAGGAAGGGCCCCCAGGACGGTCCCGGGACCACCGTCCCCGGGGCCCCGATCATCACGGATCTCCGACAGGTTCCCACAACCCCGACCCCGCCATCGGAGGAAAGGCGCTGAGGGCGCGCCACTCCTGCGTGCGTGGAGCCCCAGCCCCACACTGGGGGGACCTCAGCTTGTCCCAGCCCAGGTCAGATGGTGGGTCCCCTCCAGTCTCCTTGATGTACTCCCAAGTCAGGCGGCGAGGCTCCTTTTCCTCTGGCACTAACTCCCGGCACAAGCTGACAACTCTCTCTCTCTCTCTCTCTCTCTCTCTCCCTGCATCCCTTGGTGTCCAGTGATGTTGAGGTCACCTCATTTGGGGCAGGAAGGGCCATTTTGCAGATGGTGGGATTTGGGGCTCTGGGGTTTCAAAGAAGATACCCTCCAGCCCCATCTTCTCCCACCACCTCCAGGAAGCCCCTTGCCTCTCCTCAGACACCTTCCAGCCCTTATGGCCCCTCACCACCTCCAGGAAGCCCCTGCCCCTCCTTGGGCACCCTATAGCTCCCTTGCCACTTCCAGGAAGCCCCCTGCCCTTCTCTGGGTGCCCTCCGGCCCCCATGCCCTCCCCACAACACTTTGCAGAAGCAAGCCCTCCATGACTACCTGCCTGCCACCTTCCTCTGTCCTGACCCCCCAGGGGCCTCCCCTGATGCCCAGAGTCCATCTCCACTGGCACCTGTGACATCCTGTGACCACTGCCTGCCCATCCCCGCTGGATGCATCCCTGCATCCTGGCATCAAGTGGGCTTCTCCGAGGTTCCCTCAGGAGCTGTCTCCCCACAAGATAAGGAGGAGCCCGGCCTCAGGGCCGTGGCGGGCGGGTGGGCACAGGGCACAGACTGAACTGCAGCCGGAGGTGGGGCCTTATTAGATTGAGTTGTTATTTACTATTAATTACACTTTAATATGAACGTTAACCGTGCTTCATAATTTTAATTTTTATCCAATTATTCTACAACCATTGGTTAAGTAACTACAATGATGGGCGCTGGGGACCTAGGAGATAATGTCCTCGACTTCTCCAACCTGGCGTGCAGCTCAGGCTCCCAAATATGTGCTCAGGATGGTGTCTGGGGTGAATGAATGAATGAATGAATGCGTGAGAAGCCTGCAGTTTACCTGGGAAAGCAGGCGCTTTGGGCATCAAACGAAACAGAGACACGGCAGTCAGCGTGCTGGGGCAGATTCGGCTCTGTCTGGGTGATCCTGGCGGGCAGCTCAGAGGCGGTGATGGGTATTGAATGCCCAGTAAAACTTTACAAGGAGAGGACACAAGAGAGCAGAAGGAACACAGGCTTGATTTGAGGGGTCAGGGAGGCCAACGGCGGTCAGGGGACTGCGGAGGAAGGCTGGCAGCGGAAATTCCCAGCATCCGTCTCCTCTGGGGGCATTCGGTGGCCCCCAGCAGTCACCAAGCACTTTGCTGGGGTAGGAACAGGGACCGGTTCTGATATTCACGAGCTCAGTCAGTGCCCATGGCAGCTGATGGTGGAGGGGCCTCCTGCCTCCCCGTGCCTCAGTTTCCCCCTCTGAAAGCTGGGAGAGGTGACCTGAGCACACGCAGTAAGAGGTGAGCTGGGGGTTCAGACCCAGGCTCTCAGGCCCCAAAGCCCAGGCTCGCCGCTGCTCCATACTCTGCCCTGTCACCGTGTAGGGTGAGAAACACGCCAGTGAATGATCCCGAGGGAGCAACCGTGAAGCCACGCAGTCACCGTGACCCGATGCAGGGCCCAGGGTGGGGGTGGGGCAGCCGCTTCTCTCTTGACCAGGAAGCTCTTCCCGCTCGCCTACTCGCCCTCCTCACCATGAATCACACTGATGCCACTTCCCTCTGGTGGACTCTGCCCATCGCCTCCCAGTGTGGGCTTGGGGCCGAGGGAGGGAGTAGCTGAGCAATGCACTCAGAGGAGGGGACAGTGACCTGGAGGAGGGGACATGGATGTGGAGGAGGGGAGAATGACCTGGAGGAGGGGACAGGGACATGGAGGAGGAGAGAGGGACACTGAGGAGGGGATAGGGACCTGGAGGAGGGGACAGGGACCTGGAGGAGGGGACAGGGACATGGAGGAGGGGACAGGGACACAGAGGGGGGGACAGGGACAGGACACAGGCCCCAGAGAGACACCCAAGGCCCAACAGCCCTCTTCTCGGATGGGATGTGCAGGGGCAGCACCAAGAGACAAGGAAGGGCCTCCATCTCCTCCTCACCTGTAAACGGGGCACCTGGAGGCCACAAGGGCCCCTCCAAGAGGTTGTCCCCAGATACGCTTTCACACTCCAGCCCTGAAGCCCTTGCCCATGGCTCTCTCCCTGCTGGGGGCACCTGGCCATCTCCTCCTCGTACCTGGAGTCTTCCTCCCTCACCCACCCCTGGGCCCAGAGTGCGCGAGCTGACTGCTTCAAGGACCCAGCACGTGCCCATGTCCACCTGGGGCACCTGCGGAGGGTCGGCTAACCCCAGCATCTCCTGTGGGCTCCCGAGGGAGACAGAGCATGAAACCCAGCACCCCACCTTTCTCTCTGGACACCCCCTTGGCTAGCCCCACACTTGCATCCAGTAATCCCCGGAGATCTGCTATGTGCCCAGCACTCAGAGCATGTGGGCATCCGAGGACCGAGGGGGCGAGGCCTCCGTCTGCCCACAGCACTGGCCCCTGCTGACTGTCCCGCAGCCCAGGGCACCACCCTGTCCACAGTCTGGGGGAGCCGAGCCCTACCGCCCAGGGCTGGAGCAAGGGAGGCGGCCAGCATGCCCGCAGCCTGGCCTGAGAGGCTGGGGGCTTTGAGGACACAGGACACTCTGCAGCCCAGGTGTGTCCCCTGAACGGGAATGGGGTCACGCAGGGTGGAGACGGTCCCTGTAGCAGAAGAGTCTGGACCTGCCGCCCAAGAATCTGGGAACACTCGGTGTCTCCTTGCGGCCATGCGGCCATGGGCAGCTCTGCCGGGCTCTCAGTGTGCCCGTCTGTAAAAGGGACTAAAACGCTTGGCGGCGGGGATTAAATGAAGTTAACGCCAACCTAGGACCCGGCCTCCTGCAGGCGCCCAAGAAACCGGGAGGAGAGGACAGCACCCAGCACCCACCAGGCCCTGAGGCGTGGATGGAAACAGTGACGTCCCCTCTGCCGTGGGCCTCCGTGGGGCTCAGAGGCCAGCTCCCGGGTCGTGGATCCACAGGGACGAGCCCATGCCACCATGGACACTGCCCAGTGTGGCCCCACCGGCTCCCATCCTTCAAACGGGAGGTGGTGCAAATCGTAAAGGCTGGAAAGATCTGGACGCCGCGGGTCTGCTCTGCAGACCCCGCCCAGCACCGCAGACTGGTGTCCCTGATGCGTAGTGGGCAGCCCGCCCCAGGGGACCAGGAAGGGCTGCAGGGCTGACTTCAGCGCCTGGAAGATCGTCTGCAGGGTCTGGCTGGGTGCAGCCTCCCGGGGGGACGCTAGAACATTTTCTGGAAAGGGCAGTGGTGAGGCCCCACCCTTGACTCCACGCGTCTCCAGGGAAGGGGCTGAGGTTTCTTCGTCTCTGTCAAGAGAGAAGGACCCACATCTGTTGACTTGCTGGGGCCGCACGGGGGCTGGGAGGGTCTGTGCTGCAATTGGGGCAGCGGTGAAATCGGGTGCTGCCCCAGGCCGGGCAGGGCGGGTGTGCCCCGTCTCTTTGAAGCAGAGAAGGAGCAACCCTCTTCCCCAACCCGTCCCCCTCCGGGGGCCCTCCAGCCACACCCTGTCCCCAGCCGGCCCCGTGAGCACCAAGCACCCTCCAGTGTGGAAAGCACTCCTCTCCGCTCTGGGTGCTAGAGCCCAAGTGTGCTTAGTGTGTAGGGGGAGCTGAGGCCAGAAGCCCCGTGACTTGTCCGGGAGCCCCCCACGCGAAGGAGCTGAAACCAAGCCTCGGTCTCAGGGGCTACCCGGGTCCCCATCCCTTCCCACCTTCCGAGGCTGCCACTTCCAGCGGGAATCTAAGGGAGGGGGAGGGAGTGCTGGTGTCCGCCAGAGTCCAGCCCCAAGTCACGGGCACTGGAGGGCCCCCTCCATCCCCCCACTCTGCATGGGGAGCAGGCCTGGCTCTGTGGCCCCAGGGCCTCCAGGTGGGCTCTGCCAGACTCCACTCGCTCACCATCAGATGAGAAAACAGATATTTGGGGTAACCAACTGCTGTTCAGCTGTTAGTCGGTAACCCTTTGGTGAGGGAAGACAAGTTAACCCCCTTAGTCCGTTGAATTTATACTGGGGCCTGTTCTGACGTCTTGGAAACAGTTTCTGAACCCCGTCTGGGGGCAGAAGGATGGCGGTGTGTTTCTCTCTCCCCTCACTGGCCAGGAGCTGTGCTGGATGCCCTCAGGAACACTCCATGGAAAACAAAGAGTGTCCAGACCACAGCCAGTGCGGCTGGCGGGCCAGGAGCCCTCCCCCCCTGCGCATGGAGGCATCTGGGGAGGGGACCCTCACCTTCCCACTGCGGCCAGGACGCCTCTCAGGGTCCCTGGGGCCTGAGCACCCAGCGCGGGTGCATGCCCTGCCTGCCACCCAGTCTGTGGGCAGAGGGAGGCTCTCAGGGGACGTGATTCCAGCCTGCCTGTAACTCCGCAGCAAGAGCAGTGGGGGCAGCCAACGTCCAATCCAGGCCTTTGTTTTCCGAATTCTATTTTCAAGTTAATCACTTGTTTGTTTTTCGATGAGCAGCTACACCTTGAGTGTTTTCACTAAACAAGTCTGTTGTCGACCAGTGTGTTTAAATTCCTCACGTGCTGGATTTCAGGCCAGAACTTCCCTCTCTGTCCCTCTTGGTCTCTGTCGCTCTCCCTTCCCGCCCTTCTCCCCTTCCCCTGGCTCTCTGCTCTTTGGGGTCAGTCTGCCAATCCGCTAACACATATTAATTAGGCCTGCTCCACGCTGGATCCTTCCCAGGCTCTGGTGGAAGACACGCCCACTGGCCTCAAGGTGAGGAGAGGGACAGGTCGATGCCAGTAAGTCAGGAACATTCGGACCAAGACCCTGGGCAGCTGAGACATCCCTGTGGCCTCACCAGCTGGTGGAGGAACAGCATCTCCTCGCGGACCGGGGGTGATGGGGTAAATGGGGGCGCCGTGCTTCAGCCAGGCCAGCCTCCTCCCAGCGTGCACATTTGCATGGTCAGTTTGAGTCCACGTCCACTCTCGCCATGGCTCAGCCAATACCCTGGGCCACACGCCACCCACTCCTAACCCACAGCATGGGGCTCACAAGGCCAAACTCTGGCCGCCTGTCCAGCTACACACAACGGAGCCCAGCCCTCACCCTTCTTGTCTTGACCACCCACTCTTGCATCCCCTGGCCTTGACATAAAGGTCCCTTTCTCTGAATGCCCATCTGTCACCTCAGAAAAGGCTAGGTCCCAGAGAAACATTCTCATGGGTACAACCCCTCACTGGCGGCCACTCAGAGCTACAATCCTTCCCTGAGCTGTCGGCCTGTATGGCTCTGGGTCTCTGTTCTGTTGACCTCTCCAGCACCTCACCCAATACCCACAGACAGAGGTGCCGCACAAGTGCCAAAGGATGGATGGCTAGACAGACGGATGGGTGGATGGATACATGAATGGGTAGACGGACAAATGAATGAATGGATGGATGGAGGGATGGATGGATGGATGGATGGATGGTTATACAGACAGAAGGACAGATGGATTAAACAGATGGAGGAATGGATGCATGGATGGATGGATGGATGGACAGATGTGTGGATGGATGGATGGATGGATGGATGGATGGATGAATGGATGGATGGATGGATGGACGGACATGTGGATGGATGGATGAATGGATGGACAGATGGACATATGGATGGATGGATGGATGGATGGATGGACAGATGCATGGATGGATGGATGGATGGATGGATGATGGATGGATGGATGTGTGGATGGATGGATGGCAGATACCAGTGCTTCTCCCCTCTCACAGGATGTCTCAGTGCATTCACCATCTGCACTGACTACCTTGGTCATGGGTGTTCTCCCATCTCTGAATGATGGCCGTGTTCATCATATAATTCAGTTCAGCATTTAACAGTGTGGCTGAATGGTCTATTCCACATGTGAATGTTCTTTTTTTCTTACAGAAGCCCTAGTTACAGAAGGCAGAGACTGTCACTATTCATCTGTTCTCTGCCTGGCTTGGCAACATTTAACCCGCACCCTCCACCACGATAAATGCAGGAAAGAGGTTATTTGGGTCTTTTATTTCCAATCAAAGAGGAAGCTAAGATCATGAGAAGAAGATCTAGCACGAGAAGCCCAGGGGTTCCAGCCCCCACCCCGGGGCGGTCCACCAGGCTGCTGCCGCCAGGGTCTGCCCTCACACCAGGCACGGTGCACCTGGGCTGAATCAGTGTGCTGGAGCCGACTGAAGGTGTGCCAGAGTTTCTAGAGTCTTCCACACTGGACTTAAGAGAAAGCTAATTCCAAATTTTAGCTGAGACAACAGATGATTATGGGAGATTGCAAAAATGATCCATGGTTTCCCTCAAAAACTTCCCCCAGGATTCTGCTATATGGTGAGTGCCCGTGGTGGATTTCATGAGGTTCTCAGGCCCTCAATGCTATATTCTCACTTTGATGAGTTTTAGAAATTAAATACTTTCTATTTTGTTGAATACATTCTGTAAAGAAAGAGAGAAGAGAGACAGACTGACACTCAGCAATCTTTAAGGAGGAAGGTTCCAAGCTAAGGGTCTGAAGGGAGGACCAGGATGCTTGGCTCCTGTCACCACCACATTGTCCCGGGTCCTTACACTTACAGGAGGCACCCTGTGGGGGACGTGGCTCACGGCTGGCTCACAGCTGTCCTGGATAAGCAGGGGTGAGGAGTGGGCAGCAAGGATGCTGGTCCGGCTCAAGGCCATTGGCTCTCCGTTCTGACCCATCTGCAGAGCAGACACTACCCTTTGCTGGGAAGCTGAGATCCTAAGATCAGGCCGACACATGCCAGTGAGTCACTGGGGAATCAGAGGGATTGGTGACTTCCGGAAGGAGAAAGGGGCCAAACAGACCAAAAGGTTCATCTCGCCCCAAGAGCTAAAGGCGGGGGCCAGGTTGGTGTCCTGACCATAGCCAGGAAGCACAGGCAGAATATTCTGGAATGATGGTTTGCCCACTTTAGCATCTCAGCCAGTCCCCTTATTAATTTGCTGGCATTAAGATAGGTAGAGTAGTGGGGAGTGAAAAAATGTCCTTACTGTGTCTCGTGACAAAAAAGGTGTGTGGGGGGGAGGCTGGCACGCCTTGCGCACTCCCTCAGAATCGGAGAGGGATCCCGGAGATCTGTGGTTTCTCATTTCACGGACTGACTGAGCCAGGTCAGTGTGTGGGGCCCGCTCTTGCAGACAGGGCTGTTCTGGAGACACAAAGGGATTATATCTGTGATATACAAATTCCCCGGGCTCTCGGGGAAGAAACAAAACTCGAAGCCAGCCCCCCTGAGGTTCCGGCTGGGGGAAGGGCGACGGGGTGGTCACGACAGGAATGTGGACTCTGAAGGCCAACGGACTTTGCCGCTCGCCCCGCTGCTGCGCCACACGGCTTCTGGTGCACGTGCAGAGGACAGGAGAGGACAGGAGAGGATTTCGGGAAGAGGAGGCTGAGGGACACAAGTCTCTGGCACACAATGGGCGCTCTAAGCAACAACAGTGCTACAGGGGTTGAAAGGCCGCCCCCAGAAAGAGACATCCGAGTCCTAACCCCTCCAACCTGAGAACGTGCCCTTATTTGGAAAAAGGGTCTTTACAGATGTGATTAAGTTAAAGATCTCGAGATGAGATTATCCCGAACTCCCCAGCTGGGCCCTAATCCAGTGACAGGTGTCTTACAGGAGAAGGCAAAGAAAGGTCTGGAAGACGGATTATTAGACCATGTGAAGGTGGCAGCAGAGACTGGAGAGATGCGGCCACAAGCCAAGGAACGCCAGAGCCCCCCGGAGCCATGGGGAGCCGGGAGACAAGGCAGCACCATCCCCTGGGTCTTCGGGAGGACGCGTGGCCTTGCCAACACCTTGATTCTGGGCTTCCAGCCTTCAGACCTGGGACGGGATACGTTCCTGTCGTTCTGAGCCCCGCCGTCCATGGCATTTTGCTCCCACGGCCCCAGGAAACGCACACCACACTGATCATTGGATTCGGGGCTGCTGAGTGGAGACAGCCCGACTGGCCGTGAGGACGGAGGGCAGGTGGGGTTAGACCATTTCAGCAGCTCAGCAGCAGGGCAAGCATCAGATGCCTCATGCCTGGCATCTGCTTTGTGGGGGAAGACCCCAGAGAAGAAGCAAAGGTCCTGAGGTTTGGGTTCTCCCAGGGAAAACAGAAGGCCATCCGTAAAGGAACGGGTGCTGCCAAATCTGGTGCGCATTTCGAGGGCTGCCTGGGTCCCTCTGTCTGTCACCTGACACGTCCTGCCATCCCCAACCTGGCAGAGGCTGCAATAACAAAGCCAAGCAAACAGACCTTCAGCCTGTGGCCTCAGGTTGACCAGATGGCTGATCACAGGCCACCAGCAACACCGGCCCCCGCAGTTGGGCGTGCACCAGGGGGGCAGAGCGGGGCGCCCACGGTGCATGCGAAGACGGCATCAGTGAGCCCATGGGTCCCCTGCCTGGCAGGGGTCTAGAGCTCTGGTCCCGGGAACGAGCTCCTGCCAGCAGCGGCTTGAAGACAGAGATGCTGCGTTTGGCGATCTGTCACCGTTATTAGTTGGGACGGTGGCTGCCGCCAGGCTCCCACAAATTGTGATATACAAATTGTTAGCAGCTTGCAGACCATTTGCAAATAAACCATCGCAGCGAGGCATTAAAAGATCCCCTAAATAAGCATCCTCGCGCAAGGTAGTGACACGGGAGCCTGTTTATATCCTTCCTGCTTGACACTTGTTCCATCAAAGGAAGCCTCGCTCGTCCCGTGGAGAGGCTGTGCGGGCAGCATTTAAAATGCAAAGATCTGCTGATTTTTCATACGGAATTATACAAATGGAGCTGCTCTTCCATTTTATGATTGAATTAGGTAATGTATTGATGGTGCAGAAAGAACCAAGGTTATGTCCTTGTTTTTCATGATTTATGGGCCTGGAGCATCTCACAGCTCCCGGGTCTGGACACAGTCTCGCTGACGTGCGCCGTGGTCCCCGAGAAGGCTGGCTGTCGCAGAGGCACAGGACAGCCGCTGGACGGACGGGGTTCCAGGCCATTATCACGTCCCCCTGTTGGAACGAGAAGGCCCGGCAGAAGGAGACTGGCTCTGTCCTTCTGTCTTTTCTTCCTCCTGTCATGGTGACTTAAGGCCACAAAGGCAGAAGACAATTGCTGGGACCAGGTCTGACTCCATTCTCCGAGGCCCTCGCGGCCCTGGAGCCTGGAGGCCAGGGGTCGCGAAGCTCACGGGACCCTCTGATCCTGCCTCCCTTCGATCGCTGCACCGGCTCCCATTTACCGCTACCCCCTGCCTCAGCATTCCCACCTGTGAAACGGAGAGATGCGTGTCTGTCTCTAATGGTTAGCACGTAGCCGTGTTTAGAAGCACGCGGTGAGCCTGAGGTGCGTGCAAACATCTTCTCACCCCGGGATTCTACCCAGGAAAGGCGATGGATTTGGAATGTCTAAGAAGCAGGAGAGAAAGAGCTCCCTGGAATGAGGATGAGCTGAGAATTTGCTCAAGTCTCTCCCCATCCCTCCCCTCCCTTTCCCTTCCAGGCTACTCAACCCCTCCATCCCTTCCCCTCCCTCCCAGGCTCCTTACCCCTCCATCCCCTTCCCTCCCCTCTCCTCCCAGGCTGCTCACCCCTCCATCCCCACCCTGTCTTCCCATCAGGCAACCAGACAGGCCAGGAGCCCTGGGCCTTGCTCTCTGAACTCTCCCTCCTGCAGCTCATTAAGCTGATGGCCGGGAAAGCAGGCCCTCATAAAGGTGGCCGTGCAGTCCCTCGCCCGAGGCTCGAGGGGAGTCTCACGGCCTCTTCCTTCCTGCCTTCCCTGTCAACTCTTAAACCTGCAAGATGTGCTGAGCCAAGAGCAACTGGAACGGAGGACGGTTTCCACAGAGGGAAATTATCAGCTCCTTAACAGCTGCCCCCTACACAGCTGGGGATGCGTCCCCTGCCCTGCGCAGGCAGAGCGCGGCAGCATTTTCTGGACCTGGAGCTCTGCAGACCGCAGGAAATTAAATCACTGGAGTGAACCGGCCACACCCAGCCCTGGCAGCCCCAAGGGCCCTGCCCCCACCCCCGGCATTCTATGATCTGTCCCTGCTGCCAGGCCTTCCCCCAGCTGGCCTCCCTCTACCCTCTTCCTCTCCTTCTGGTCCCTGCCCTCCTTCCTTCTGCCCTGCCCCCCTGCCTCCCACCCCTGCCCCTACCCATCAAACTCTCTTGACCCTTCTCATGCTGCTGCGGCCTGGGCTCCATCCCTGGGCACTTCTGCGGGCAGTGACAGCCCTTCCTTCCCACTGCACACCCTGCACCCATTCCAGAGCGGGCACACGGGGACCTCCCATGGCCGTGGAACCAGCGGAGGAAGAGTGTGCAACGCCGTGTCAGCCAGGTGACTCACGGAGCCTCTCCCAGGTCCAAGGCCAGCGTCTGTGCCAGAGTGCCTGGGGCCGGGGGGGCGGGGCAGTGCCCAGGACGGGAGCACGGGAAGGGCATGTCCTACATCTCTTTGCTGTCCTAACTTTGCGAAGTCACACTTGCTTTCACACACATGAAGGTCACAGGAGAGGGATGGGCTCAGAGGTTTTGGAGGGGGTCCCAGGCCAGCGGCACCAGCATCCCTACCTGCAGGCCAGTTCTTGGGCCCCGCCCCACACCCGCTGAGTCAGACACTGGGCCCAGGAACCTACATTTCACAAGCGTTGCAGGACGTGGGCTCTGGGCTCTGAGGCCCAGTGGGGATCTCGACTGACCTTCACTGACCTTCTCTCAGTGCATGCTGTAGGCACTCGTGGCTTTAGTCAGTCTAAAACCCCAGCAGCTGGAAGGACACGCGCTGTTGTTAATCCCATTCTACAGATAGAAGGGATAGGGCACAGAGAGGGTGCACTATCACCCAAGGCCACACAGTAGGGTCCGGATCCGAGCCTCAGTCTGACGCTGGGGCTCTGGCAGCCGAGGCAGAGGGCGTGGGGACCCGGACCACATGGGGCCTGACATCCCCACTGGCTCACTTCGCACAGAACTCCCGTCGCCCGCACCGTCCTCACCACAGCCACGTCCAAAACCCCACCAAGGGCTCAGCACGCTCTGGGGCCTGGGGGTGAGGCTGCAGGAAACCCGTCCTGGGTTTCAGTCTGCACAGAACCAGGAGGACTCTGGGAGGTGCCACGGAGCCAAGTGGGAGCATGAGCTCGGAAGGGGCCCGGGAACCGGGGCGGTCAGGACGCGGACTGGCCTGGAAGGGCTGATCCAGTCTCAGGCTGGAGAGCGGAGGAAAGGTGGTCCGGGTGTGGTCCAGGGGAGGCCCAGGTGGCCGTGGCCCTAGGTGGGCGTGGCCCTGGGTGGAATTGGAGGGAGGCAGCCACAGGGGGCAGAG
Source organism: Cryptoprocta ferox (assembly GCA_028646485.1). Classification (NCBI taxonomy): domain Eukaryota; kingdom Metazoa; phylum Chordata; class Mammalia; order Carnivora; family Eupleridae; genus Cryptoprocta; species Cryptoprocta ferox. The sequence goes on from CM053570.1 coordinate 98,785,847, forward strand.
TGTCCCTGGGGGTCCCTGAGCAAGGGGATTTCAGCCAGGACGCTGAGCATCACACCCTCCGTGCCCCGTGGTGTCCAAGGGACCGTGGCATTATCAAGGGGCTCCGGGCCAGACTTCCGACAGGAATCCTGGCCCTGGCACCTCCCGGCTGTGTGGCCTGAGGAGCCTACTGACCCTCCGCTGCCTCAGTTTCCTCATCTGTGAAATGGGGATTATCATGGGGTGCTGAGGATTGGCCATGGCACGTGTTCAGCACACACAGAGCACCTGGAACCCACAGGCCTTTGAGATGGGGAGACCGAGGCAGAGAAACTGACGGACCTGTCCAGGGTCACAGAACTGACCCACGCTCCCCACGCGGTCCCTGAGACCCAGGCACACGGCCTTCCTGCACATGGCTGCCTCTACCATTTCTTTTTTTTTTTTTTATGTTTATTTTTTGAGAGAGAGAGATACTGAGCGCCCGCAGGGGAGGGACAGAGAGAGACACACACACAGGATCAGAAGCAGATCCCAGGCTCCAAGCTGTCAGCACAGAGCCCGACGCGGGGCTCGAACTCACAGACGGCAAGATCATGACCTGAGCCGAAGTCAGTCACTTAAACGACCGAGCCACCCAGGTGCCCCAGGAGGCTTGTTTCTCTGACACAGTGACCGTGACGGAGCGCAGGGCGTTGTCAGGAGGAAGAGAAGGGGACCCTTCGGCCCCAGGAGCCACCTCTGGGCTTGTCCCCTCAGCCCCAGCTGGGCTTGTCTGGGGAGGGGAGCAAAAGGGCCCAGAACAGACAGAACCTGCCCAGCCTCCGGCCAGACTCCCCGACTCTGGACTCGGGCCATTCCCCAGCGCCCGCCTGCCTGCCCGTGGGTCTCCCCGGAGGCCTGCCCGGGGGCAGGGTGTGGCCTGCGGCTAGCAGACGGGGACGCTGACAGTGTGGCCCAGTTGACACCCCTCTCTGCTGCAGTCTGTGACACTTTTGCACACTGTCCGTGCTGCTGCAAACATGGGCTTCCAAAGGGCCCCACCAAACACTGTGGGCATTTAGCGGGCCGCGGGTTAACAGTGGGGCATTTCATCAAACTGTCTGAAATAACACTTGATGTTTGTCCAGTCTAGACAAAGGGATTTTGTGTGAGTTTGGCTGTTTAATCTGAAACCTGCACCTGTCTCTTTGATTTATTTAACTCTTCCCTCAGGATTTTAAGCCAATAATGGGTGCTGGAAAACACTCCATTTCAAACACAACTTGCTCAGAAGTTTATCTTTGTAATATTTCCAAATCCGCTCGCATTCTAATGTCAAAAACCTATTATTTAGCTCATATATCGTAGGTTATAAGACACTAAACTGTAATCCTGCAGAGAAATGTTCTATTTTTACTCCCCTTCAGCCAAAAGTCCACATAAAAACACCTCTAGGAAGATGCCTGTGCAGGAATCAAAGCCCCTAAGTAGCAACGGTGCACCCAGCTTCCCCGCTCTCACTGGGACGGAGACGCATTTTATACGCCCGACACACAAAACCTCCAGTCACCTGAAAACACAGCTGTAATTCCCGTCCCCAGACAGTCATCTCTGCCTGGCGTTAGCTCCAGACTCGACGTGGCTTTGCAAGGGAGCAAAAGGGACCCCAGGGGCCTGGATGGTGGCCAGAGATGGGGGCCAGCAAGATGGCCCTCCGTGCAATCCCATGACGGTCATTCGTTTGCAAGTGTCTATGGAGGCGGGATGCCTGGGAGGGAGGAAGGCAAAGTCTGGTGGACCTACAACCGAACTTCCTGCCAGCCTTTGGCTTCCATAGGGAGGCGGAGTGCGAGGACGGTGTGCCCCAAGTTAGGCGCCTGATTTGAAAGCTGGGTCTTTGAAGGCGTCATCAGTTAAGATGAGGCCATATTGGATTATGGCGGACCCTACATCTAATGACTGGTGTGATGGCTAATTTCATGTGTCCCCTGGACTGGACCAAGGGGGCCCAGACACTTGGTCAAGGCCATTCTGGGTGTGTCTGTGGGCTGTTTCTGGATGACACTGACATTGGACTCCGTATGAAAGCAGAGCGTCCTCCGTCACGCGGCTGGGCCTCACCTAATCAGTTGGAGATCTGAACCGAAAAAAAGAGCTGTGTGAGAGGGAGCTCTGGCTGACTGCTCTGAGCTGGCACAACAGTCTTCTCCTGCCTTTGGACTCGAACTGAAACATCAGCTCTTCTTTGGGTCTCGAACCTGCTGGCTTTCTGGAGGGAACGTCTACCATCCACTCTCCTGGGCCTGCAGCAGGCCGACTGAAGATTTGGGGACTTCTCAGCCTCCAGCATCACGTGGCCCAACTCCTTACGATAAATCTATGTTTACTCACGTATATATACACCCACACATGTCAGAGGCACATATAGGTGTGTGCGTGCATACGTGTGTACACACGTTCTACCGTTCTGCTCCTCTGGACGGCCTGGATCAACACACCGGGGTCTTCATAAGGAGAGACGACACGCAGACGCACACAGACGGAGGAAGGCCATGTGAGACAGAGCCAGACGGTGGAGGGATGCAGCCACAAGCCCACCGTGGCCAGCAGCCACCAGAAACCAGAAACTAGAACGCGCAAGGACAGGCTCTCCCTGGAGCCTCCGGAAGGAGCTCGGCCCTGCTGACACCTTGGTCTTTGACCTCTGGCCTCCAAGACTGTGAGGGAACAAATTCCCACTGTTTTAAACCCCCAGCCGGTGGTATTTTGCTACAGCAGCCCCAGGACCCTAATCAGCCGGGGCCTCTTATAACCTGAGGCCCTTACCAAAGAGTCTGAGACATGAAGATCACTCGTTCATTGACTGAATACTATTTAAGTGTATTTAAGTGCACTTTCAGTGCAGAGCCCGATGCAGGGCTTGACCCCACGAACTGCAAGATCATGACCTGAGCTGAAATCCAGAGTCAGACGCTTAACCAACTGAGCCACCCAGGCGCCCCTCGTTCTTCGAGTATTTGGGGGTCTCTGTTCCAGGCTCTGGGGACACAAGATACAGCTCGCTGCCCTAATGGAGTTGATGCCCTGGGAGAGGAGGTGGGTAGGACACAACCCGATTAAACGCACCACTCGTCAGAGGGTGACGAGAGCTCTCAAGAGAAGCCTGTGTCAGGAGGCAGGACGGGGCGCACTAGGAGGCAGGGCGTTTCAAATAGGGTGGTACCTCTAAGTCTGGGGGGTGCTGGGCCCAGCACCGTCTCCCGGAGCCCTGGTCCCAGTTTGCAGCTTGGCCCTGGTCTGAGAACTGAAATGGGTAAGGTACGCACACCTGATCGTGTGTCTCAGATACTCGCCGTGCGGCCTTGGGTGAGTTCCTAAACCCGTGTGCAAACTGGTTTTCTCAGCTGTCAACTGGGGACAACGGCAGGGTCACTGGACTGATCTGAGGACGAAACGTTTCGAGGAAGGTGCCTCCGGCCTGTGGTCCTGTGGAGTCCATGAATGTCAGCGGTTATTTGGAAAACCCCAGACAGTGACAGTACAATCTGCCAGGTAGACCGTTGTCCCCATGGTCCCTGCCTCTTCATGGTCATACCTTGGATAATCCACTCCTGCGTGTGAGGGGACCTGAGCCACTTCAAACCAACAGGAAACAGCAAAGGTGGTGACATCCCTTCAGAAATAACGTCACATAAAATCGCCGCAACCTGTCGCTGATCTGGGGAAGGGGGCTGCCGCGTCGTGAGCCACCACCTGGGGCAGGCCACAGGGCCGGCGGCTGACAGCCACCAAGAAACGGAGCCCTTGGCCGGCAGCCTTCGAGGAACCCTGTGCTGCAGGGACCCCTCCCCATCCAGCCTCAGATGAGACCCCAGACCCAGCCAACACCCTGAGGCGGCCTTGTGTGGCACGAAGCAGCTAATTCTGGCCTGGGACCCCCACCCACAGGAGTGAGGTAGTAAATGTGTTGTTTTAGGGCACCGAGCTTGTGACGAATTGTTACGCGGCACTCACTCCGTCACTAACTGATACAAACGCTGCTCGTCTTGGGAGACGGGCTGGCACTGCGGGGCACGGTCCTGGGCCAGATTTATAGACGCCTGTGATACACACGTTCTGTACCAAACACCTTTCTAAGTGATTCACAGAGCGACGCGCTTCCTCAGCCAGACCCCTCAGAA
>CM053570.1:98790488-98851647 GCA_028646485.1 Cryptoprocta ferox
CCCTCCTCCTGGATGAACAAACGGCTCCAACATGACACGGCCGCACGTTCAGTCCATCCGTCACCCACCTGTCCATCTATGGGGCCAACAAACACTGTCTAGGCACGCACTGGAGACGTGCCGTGTCTGTGCCAGGCACTGGGACCCGCGGGGAGCCCCCACTCTCCTGCAGCATCTGTCCCAGTGGAATCATCCAGAGAATCGAACCATTTTAGATGGACCCAAATGCCTTACAAACAAAGAGGTGGGTGATGGAGGCCCCTTGAGGTAAGATGGCCAGGGCGAACGTTGGAACAGAGCCCTGCAGGGCTGAGGACAAATGAGCCAAGGAAACCACTCAGCAACAGAGTCCTCCAGAGTCATTCCTGCTTCCAGAATGTTCTCTCCACGTGGCTCCTTGTGGCACACTGGCCCGGCCTGGTCATCTCTGCAAGGGACAGAAGGAAAGTGGTGGACATGGGTTGGGATCTCCCCGGTTATCTTCTGCCCTGCCCCTCAAGAAGCTCATGGCTTCCCGGGGGTGGTCAAGCCCCCCACAGCTGCTTCCCCCATGGCAGGGCCGGGAGTCTTCAGTCCAAAGAAGCCAGGATGAGGGAGGAACACAGATGTGAGCTCGCTCCTCTGTTGAACTCTTCTTGGCCAGACTCCCTTCCACCTAACGGTTTGGAGAACGCCCAGGCTTCTACCCACATCCGATTGATAGTAGCACATCAGTGGTATTTCTTTTTAACTCCTAGAGACAATACCATTGCATGTATTTTGCCTACTCATAGCAAATGCAGAAACAATAATCTAGAGACTAAAACTCTCATGTTCCCATTTTTTGCTGCCCCCTTGGTGCCGACACCGGTAGACAAGACCCGTTTGAGGGCCATGTTGCCCCAGAGCTTGGACGCTGGATGGGGGGGAGGGGCCAACAGCCCTCGGTCTCCCTCACCAGCCCCATCTGCTCCCGCCCCCAGATCAGCACCCAGGTGCATTGTGGGCTGGATTTCCCAAGGAACCACCTTCCATCTCCCTCTCGTATGTGTGTGTTGTTCGAAAGCTGACTTCACAGAGTCCCTCAGGCAACGATGGCTTTACTGCCTCTGAGAAGGGCAGTGTAGAAGTGGACATCGGGGAGCCCAGAAGGACAGCAGCAGGGCGCGGGGTCTAACCCAGCGAGTCGGACCCCAACTCCATGTGACGATGACACAACCAGGCACATTCCAGAAGCCAGTGGCCTCTTCTGGAATCCTTGGCCAAAGTTTGGATTTGTTGTAAATAAACTCAGTTTTTACTGCCTTCTCACAAATCATCTTTTTTTGGAACTGGTTAAAAAAAAAGGAAGAAAAAAACCGAGCAAGTGCATAGGAGATGAGGAAATTGAAGGAGCGTGACTAATACAGAGGCACCAAAAATGAAACGAGGAGGCAAACACACGGATCTTGCAGCAACCAGAAGGAGCTAGAAAAGCATCCTCTCCTGAAACACTCTGAGCGTCCAAGGGCCACAGAAGGGGAGGCCCGTGGGGCTGGCTGTCCCCGCGCGGACGCCAAAGCTGGGAGCCACGGGGCGACGTCCTCTCAGTGCACGTGTCTGGGTCCCCGTGGGGAAAGTGGCCCGGATGCCACAGCACCCCGGGGATGTCCTGCTGATTAATGGGGAAACGTCTCTCTACTCCCTCCCATTTTTCTGCTCAGAAGGCCTTTGGGCCAGGGCTCTGCTGGCTTCGGCAATGGCATCATCAAGAGTGGGATTATACAAGACCCCAGCCCCGAGCGTCAGGCACGTTGGGTAGCAGAGAATTTAACCTTTGCCCAAACGGATCTGGCCTTTGCCCTCGGCTGCTGGGACCGGTCTCCAGGCCCCTCAACGTCCTGCCTGAGAAGAGTGTCTGTATCTTCCCAGGGACCTTGGCCACCAAACAGTCTAGCCGTGAGACTTATGGTGGGGGCTCTGGGTCCCGTGGTATCTGCCTGGGCTCCCCAGGGGCTGAGACGGAGGTCAGCCATGGGGGCAGTCACCTCGGTGAGTGGTGGGCAGCACTCCATGTGCCCTGTCACACGCTGTCCCCAGGAGAGCAAGGTGTCCCGGCTCCACGGGGAGAGGGCATCCAGAAGCCTAGTTCCTTCCTGGACTCATGCATCTCTTCCCTTCGCTGATTCTGATGTGTCCAGTTCCTGTAAGAAACCCTAACTGTGAGTCTAAAGGCTTTTGTGAGTTCTGTGAGCCCGTCTGGCAAACCACAGGGACCCCAAATGCTGCAGCTGGTGTCAGAAGTGGAGTGGTCCTGGGACCGCCCCCGCAAACACTGGAGAGGGTGTCAGAGTGAGGGTACCCCTGGGGACAGCCCCCAGTGCTCGCCCCGGACGGGGCTCGGGAGGGAGCCGGTGGCCCAGGAGAGGTGGGTGCAGGCTGTGCGCGGTCCTGTCCCCTCCTTCCAGCCCCGAGGCTCTGACCCCTGGGCCTCACGGCGAAGGGAGAGCGTTCTCCCACCTGCAGGAAGATGCGTGAGCTGCCACACGAGCCAGCTTCTCGCGGCCACACGGCGCCGTGATTCATGCCCTGCGCACAACCTGTGTCTGAAAACGCTGAGTGTCGAGAAGGGACAGCAGAAGTACGCACCACGACAGAAATAGGAGGACACAGATGAAACGAGGCTTTTGTTTGCATAGAACTCTCTGCCAGAGACCCCAAAATACGGAGGCGGGGAGGCAGAGGAGAGTGGAGGCGGCTCCCTGCCCTGCCCGAGCTGTCAGAACGGGAGCTCTGAAAGCCTCCCATGGAGGCAGAGCACCAGGAGCAGGGCCCCCAGAGCCTCTGCCGGCCGCACCAGAAGGCCGGGCCCTCCGGGTCAGAAGCTGCCCCTCATGTCTGACCCAAGTCCTTCCCTCAGTGGCCCCAGAAACGTCACCTTCCTGTTAACCTCTGACTGTGCATCAAGGACGGGCCAACTATTTCCAGAAAGGCCCAGAGAGCGAGTGTTTTAGGCTCTGCAGGCTTGGCTCGGGTCTCTGTCACCACCGCTCAGTTCCGTCCTCTGCAGCGCAAAAGCAGTCACAGACAACGTGCAAACGAGTGTGCGTGGCCCCTGTGCCAATAAAACTTTATAAAATCAGGCAGCCGTGAGATTTGTCCCTCGAACCGTTGTTTGCTGACCCCTGACTTTGAGAGTGATTACTAACACCCCAAGCTCCCCAGAAACCTGTCTCCAGTGCCCTCTCCCTGTCTACTGCCCTGTGCTCTAACCCGGTTTGCAATCTCTGGGAACAGGGCAGCCAGATTTAGCAAATAAAAGTACCGGATGCCCAGTTACATTTGCATTTCAGGGAAACAACAGCTTTTTTTTTTTTTTTTTTAAGTATAAGAATATCCCATGCAGTAGTTGGGACATACTTACACCAAAAAAATATTTGTTGTGTGTCTGAAATTAGAGAACAACTGGGCATAAATTAAAGTTACTGGGCATCCTATATTTTATCTGGCAGCCCTATCTGGGGACAATGTGGTTGGGCACATTCCACAGAGATCTCAAATGTTCTGCCCCTGCCTGCTGCTCCCCTGGGTCTGTGATTCTGACAAAAGCCTGGACTGGAGCAGGAAAGAGGAGTCGTGTGCCCAAAATGCCAGTGGTGAACTCACGCAGTCGTTGACGAGCATGGGGCTGAGCCAGAACTCACACCCGAACGGGTCCGCTTGGAAACGGCATGCCACCAGCGAGCCCGTCTTGCGGGACGGGTGCTGGTTACCTCTGTGTGTCCACAGCCCACAGGGCTAAGAGGTCTCATGGACCCCTCACAGCCGGAATGTAGAGTGCAGGGGTGAGGGAGGAACAGAGGGGAAGGAGGAGGGGAGAGAACTAGATGACAAGGGCATCTCACCACGTAATTTATTTGTAACCGTAATCTACGGCCACGTAACAGAAGGCCACAAACTTAGTAGCTTAAAGTAGCACCCACTCATCAGCTCAGCCTGTGGGTCAGAGTGCGGCGGGGCATGGCCAGCCCCCCGCTCAGGGTCACACAACCCACATCAGGGCGCCGCTGGGCTGTGTCCTCTCCTGGAGACCCCGGGGAAGCAGAGCCGGGTCCCTGCAAGCTGCAGGACCAAGGCTCTGTCTCCGTGACGCGTGGTCCTCTGCCCTTCGAGGCACATCGCATCCTTCTTGTGCTTCCAATCTCTGCCCCCACCCCTGCATCTGTCCATCTTTCTTTTTGTCTGTGGGTTGAAGGGCACATGTGGTCACATTGAACTCCCTGCATAATCTGGGATAATCTCCCTATTTTAGGATTAACTGATTAGTGACCTTAATTACTCGTGCTTAAGCCCCGTTGTGTGTCAGGTGACGTGTTCCGGATTCTGTATCACACCATAGTCTCAGCCCAGGGACTAGGGGAAGGGCTGCTTAGGGTTCACAGTGTCCCCCACCTCCCCCGTGAGAAAGGGACACTGCGTGCGCCAGACAGATGCGACCCCCTCCTTGGAAATGACGCTGGGGACAGCTGGCGTTTGTAGTGGGAAAGGTCCAATCTGGGCTCCAGTTCCCAGCGTTGGCTACTCCCGGGCCTCCTGGGGGGTTTGTGCCGGACATTCAGCTCCGGGACCCCTGAGACAAGAGCGTTGTCATCATTTGGAAGCACGACACGGGGTCCCCAGCAGAAACCTGCCGCCTCCCACCATCACATGGGCAAAGCTGGTAGAAACAGTCTTCCGTCTGGAATGCACCCAAGACAAAAATATCCGCTGAGGTTGGCCCTTTGAGGCTCCTGGGGGTTTGGCTGTTTTGTTTCTACTTGATATCCCAGGAGGTCCTTACGTCACAGTGACTGGGATCCAATAACCTCAGTGACGCTGGCAGCCTGAGGTCCAGCTGCGGAAGGCCCTCGGACCCCTGGCTCCTTCCACCCAGCATGACGTGCGTGTGCCCCACGACACCCCTCCATAAAAATCCACGCCCTGGGAGATGCCTGGCTGCCAAGCCTAAATGTGCACATCACAACATGACCCACGAGCGGCCCAGACTCTGCCCCCAAGCCCACGGGAGCCGCCGGGACGGGGGGCAAGGGTGCAGTGAGGAGCTCACCAAGGACGGGAGGACGGGGCTCACGAGAGCGCTCACTTCTGAACGTCTCTGCTCTTCCCAGGCACCTGGGTGCAGGTGGAAGGTCCACACTGCGGGTCTCTGGTTAGATCATTACAATGAAAGCAAGGCTCTACCCAGCCTCCCTGAGAGATGCTGTGTTCCCATTAATTACATTTCCTGGTTACTCAGGGATTCAATTTTGTTCAGTCTCTGCATCTACAAAAGCAGGAAAAATAATGGGCCAATATCTTCTGGGTTAGAAGCCCAGCTAACGAGGTTTCCATGTCACATGCCATCGCCCTGTGGTGAATGAGGACGTGACGGGGCACAGACCAGAAGAGATGCCCGGAGAGGACAGCAGGACCCCAGAGATGTCCCTCCCCTCACTCCGGGCTGTGCTCAGGACATCGGACCGTCCTGAACCTGTCAGATGGGAGACCCAGGCCCCAAATGGCGGGGTGGGGTGGGGGCACGGCGGGGTGTGTATACACACACTACACGATAGGTCCTCGGTCCCTCATCACAGTTCGGTGCTATTGTTGCTTTCAGGAAGACTGTCCCCATAATGTCAACATTGTGATCATTCTTATACTGTGAACCTCAGCTTCTTCTTCTACACAAAGTGAGCAAAATCACCGCGAGTCACTCACTGCCGTGAAGAGCAGCGGAAACAACGCATGGGGCACGGGGCGCGTGACGCACGCTTTAAAATACCGGCAAGAGTTACTACTCCCATCGTCTCCGCAGAGCAGAAACGATGGATACAAGTTCAGGATGTCCCCGGATGATTTGCGTGCCAGGACATCCCTTAAGAGACGGTTTCCAGAAACTCAAATTCCCAGGATGGACGAAGTCTGTGGCCGCCTGCTCCAACAAGGGAGAAGGCAAAAGAGCGTCCCGGAAAACCGGATTCCAGTTCATGCGGGTCTGCGCCCAGTTCCACGCATCTTCCCGAACAGGTGACCCAGTGGGCTCCTGGGGCAGGAGACCGAGGAGGCGGGGGGATGAGGCTGGCGGGGAGGCCCCGCGGAGCCCGGGTGCTGGAACGGGGCAGCGGGGGAGGCGGAGGGAGGGCAGCGGCCGCCCGCGAGGCGGCGGCAGCGCGATTCCGTGCCAGCAAGACGCTGCTCTCAATGAAAAGCGACAGGCTCAACAAGCCGGGTCGTCACGGGGGAAGCTCCAAGTTCACGGCCCATGGCCGGGTCACAGAGGCCCCGCGTTCCCGCAGGGTCCGGGCCGCTATCTGGCTAACAGGATAAACGTCGGCTCAGGTATGTTTCAATAGCCCGTCCAGGCTCGGCTTTGAGGTCCAGGGAGAGGGGAAAGCAAAAGTCACCGAGAATAAGATTCATCCCAGGGGCAATTGCTTTAATCCAGTCCCAAAATGGCTCATAATCCGTCTTTAGTGCAGAGCTTAGAAAAAGTGCTGCTTCTCACCCGAGCCTCCTCCCTGGGGACGTGTTAGGAGTAAGACGGAACAGCTGCTCCCTGCCCGGCGCTCCAGCGCCCGGCCCACGGGCAAAGCAGAGGCCTGTCTGCTCTGTGACGGGCTGGGGGGCTGGGCTGGCTGTCACCGAGCAGCCACCAGCGCTGGCCAGGCGCTGGGCTGTGCTTTGCACGCGGTTGCCGTCCTCCCAGCCCCGGGCGGCGGGACACCCCCAGGCCCCGTCCCTTCGGAGGAGGAAACTGAGGCTGGGAGGGAGCGCGGGCACCGCCCAAGGCCACGCAAGCGTGCAGCTGTGGGTAAAGCCCGTGGGTCAGAGGTGCTGTCACGGAGGCAGGCAGCCCAAAGAACTGAAAACCAAGACGGAAGCGGACCCCGCGCACCCCTCTCACAGCAGCCGGAAGGTAAAACAAGCCAGATGTGCCCCGGTGGAGGAGCAGAAGGCCAAGTGCGCTCGACCCACACAAGGGACTAGTACGCAGCCATTCAAAGGGAGGACACGCCGATACACCCTGCAGTGCGGGTGAACCTCGCAGCAGCAGGGGAGGGAAGGAAGCCAGACCGGAAAGGTCACAGGGCGCCGGCTTCCACGTCCGGGAAGTGTCCAGAGCAGGCACGTCCAGAGACAGAACGCAGACGGTGGCTGCCAGGGACGTGGCGAACAAAAAGCTAATGGACACCAGGCGGCCTGCAGGAGGATGAAAATATTCTGGAACGGGCTACGGGTGCCGGCGACACACCAGTACTGTATGTGCACTAGACGCCACTGAAGCGTGCGCCTTAAAATGGTTAATTTTATGTTATGGGAACTTCATCTCAATAAAAAAAAGTTTTTTAGTTGGCTGAGTCTGGGTCCCTCCTGTTGGCTGAGTCGAGTCCCTCCTGTGAAATCCAAATACGCTCCGTGGCCACTGACATGAATTCCACCCGCTGTGACTCAGTGGGACCCTGGAATTCCTACACAAGAGGGGGGTCTCAGGCTGCTGGGAGGGGCTGAGGGAGGTCTCAGAGCGGGGAGGGGGGAAGCCCACCCTCCCCGTGGTCTCTCCCAGCTCCCCTGGACTTCTGTCGCTGAAAAACGAGCGAAGGGTGATACAGTGCAGGCAGAGCCCAGCAAGAACGCCCACCAGAGAGGCTGTGCCCCGGGGACATGGGCCCCGGACACAGACCGTCCCCCAGCTGGGGCCCCTGCACACTCACGGCACACAGAACACGGGAAGGATGCGCCCATGCTCCCCACGCGCCCCCGCCCAGAACCGCGGCCAGTCCCCCAGGGGCCCCGTCAGGTTCCGCCGGGAGTCCCTGGGTGCCGCTCTGGTGAGCTTGTGTGGCCTCAGGAAAACTGCTGGACCCTGCAGTGCCTCAGTTTGCCCATCTGCGAAGTGAGGTTAATGGCATTTCCTGACCTCAGAGGGCTGTCGAGAGAGAGTGTTAATGAAGGTTCTGAACTACGCGCAGCTGATGGATGAATAGGGCAGATTTACTCATCGGCGATTTTCAAGCCCACTGGTGCCCGCACCCACTCTGCCCCACTGCACGCCACGCACGCACACGCACGGACACACACACAGACACGGACACACGCACGCCACACACGGACACACACGCAGACACACGCACTCCACACAGACACATGCACGCCACACGTGCGCGTAGACACACACATGGACACACACTCCACACACACGGACACACGCACTCCACACACGCACATGGACACACACACGGACACACACTCCACACACATGGACACACACACAGACACAGACACACTCCACACACACATGGACACATAGACACACGACACACACACATGACACACACAGACACACGCACGCCACACACACAGACACATGCACGCCACACACGCGCGTGGACACACATACACACTCCACACACACGGACACACACGGACACACACACTCCACACACGGACACACACACAGACACGCACTCCACACACGCACATGGACACACACACGGACACACACACACACGACACGCAGACACACACACGACACGCACAGACACACACACACTCCACAACACGCACACAGACACACACACGCACACGCACGGAAACACACACACAGACACACACAGACACATGCATGCCATACACACGGACACATACAGACACATGCTCTCCACACACACACGGACACACACACGGACACACACGGACACACACACACTGACACACATACACACAATCCACAGACACACACGCACGTATGCACGCACACACAAACGCACACACGTGCACACACACAGCTTTACTGCCGACAGGTCTGGATCCCCCCGAGCACATTACCTGGGGAGGAAGCAACCCCCCCAGGGTCCCCTCGTCTACGTGGAGACCCCGTGTGCACTCTGCTATTGCTCGACCACCCTGCACCTTGGGGACTTTTCTCGAAATGCAACGGGCTTGCCGCGCGGGCGGGACGAGTGGGCGTGGGCGAACTAAGGGGAGGGGCAAGAGGGGCCTCCGAGGGCGGGAAAATGCCCGAACGGGGACAGAAGGTGTGGTCATCGGAACGAGCTGCACTCTGTCCCCGTGAGGTCTCACGCCCGCGCTTTCCCTGAAGTAATTCTAAGCGAAAAAAGACCAGACAAGCACCGGGCAGCCACGGTCTCCCCTCCGGGGTCTCCCGGGACCCTCACGGCGGCCGGCACAGGACCGCAGGCTCTGCTGGGGGTGGGGGGCTCCCCGGAGGTCCCTCCGTGGCTGCTGTCACTCCGCTGGCCCCTGAACACAGCGGGGGGTGGAGCAGGTCCTGATCCGGGTCCGGGCCTGTCCAGGCTCCTCCCTCTGGTGCCCCACGCGCACGTCCTGCTCAGCTGTGCAAAACCAGCCGACCCATCCCGACCCAGACGCACCTGCTCCGCCCACACCTCGCACCGGCCTCCCCCGCCCGAGAGCCAGGAGGTGGGGAGTCAGCAAGTCACTCGGCCGCTGGGTGCCTGTGAGGCACAGGCAGGAGAAGTGCTCGATAAAGAGCAGCCACCCTGCCGCCTCGGCCTGGACGCACCTTCCTTCCTGGGCCACTTCCTTCCTTCTACTCGTCCTTCATGATGGGAGTCAGGCGCCACTTCCTCCAGGAAGCCTTCCCAATTGCTCCAGGTAGAGCTACACACTCCTTCCTCTTGGCTCCTGAAAGGTCATGGGCGCCTCTGTTCCCCGCTCCCCTTAAGCGTTCCCACCGGACCAGGGCAGGGCTCTCCTGTGCCCGTGCCCAGCACGGCACCTGCACGCGAGGGGCACTCCATCCTCTCTGAATGGGGGCATCGGAAGGGAGTCTTCCTGGCCGCCCCCCTCCAGGCCCAGAGCCAGCCTAGGCTGCAATCCTGGCGAACCCCCCGGGTGTCTGGCTCTACAAAACCATAGCCCTGAACTGGCCTGTCCCCGTCACCCTGGACACGACAACCTGAGGACGAGACACCAGCGGAGCGAGCTCAGGGCTCTGGGTGTCTGGGCGTCGGGCTTCCGTGAAGAGAGTCCCATCAGCCTGAAAGAAGCTGAGGGAAGAAGGAGGCTGCAGCCACGGGGGCTAAAGGAGACCTCGGGGTGGGGGGCGGGAAGGGGCAGTAGCCCAGCCGGGCGCGGAGCCTGCGCACACGCCCCGTGACCCGCAGGGTGTGACAGCTCGGCGTCTGGGGCGCCCGGGCGCCTAATGGGGCCGCTCCAGCCACACTTTCTGGGGTTCTGAAATGCAGTGTCATAAAAATAAACATGCTTACTCTCGTCTTGCATAATTGGCTCCCTAAAGAATCCTTGCGTTCTGACAGCCACCATGTCCCCCGGCAGGAAGCACAGCTTTTTCCAGCATCTGGGTTCAGTCCTGCGTTTTCTCCCTGCGAGGAAGAGGGGGTGGGGGGAGCGGGGGGGGGGATCGCGGACCCCTGCGCGGGCTCCTCCCCGCCTCCTTGTTACGAGCCCCTTGCCAAGCGCTGGGACACGGCTTTCGGCCGGTCTGCAGGCTGAGGCTCTGGCCACACGGCTGGCCTTGCGAGACTCGAGGTGTGACGCCTCGGCCTGGGGACTGATCCTGCTGTGGGAGAGTCGGCTTTAAAAAAGAGTCGCTGCGTGTCAGCGAGGCCTGTGAGCCCTCGCCTCCGCTAAGACGGCGTTGGGCAACGATCCGGGGGTCGAGTCCGCGGCACGAGGGTTATCCTTCATCACGGGAGGGCAGGACCCGCGTGAAAGGTGAGCTACGTGACTTAGATGCCAGTTAGGTGCCCGGGCGGAAGCACATCGGAGCCAAGCGGAGTGTCTGAGGAGGTTTTCCTGAGGAAAGGGAAGCAGGCGCGGACCTGACCTGCTCCCCCCGCCCCCAAATCACCAGCTACCTCCCAGGGCCATCCCTGCCCACCTCCCGCACGAGAGCGCTGTCTGGGGGCTCTGCGGCCACCTGCGGGGCAGAACTTCCAGGTGGTGCCCAGGAAGGCCTGACTCCGAGGTCGCCGCTCCGCCCCCGAACCACATGGGCAGGCGTCGGTTGCCACAGGGCACACCCCGCAGCCACCAGACTCAGAGTCCCCAAAGGTCAGGGCGTGTCGTCTTCATCTCCCCATCCTGGGCATCCCTGTGCGCTCCACACCGAGCCAGGGAGGAAGGACACTGCCCTTCGATGCTGGGCTCAAATGCCACGCTTCGCTGCCTGCCGGGGCCTGGCGGATGTCATGTGTCTCAAACACAGCCAGCACCCCTGCGCTGTCTTCTAGAACGGTGAGGGCAGGAGGTGATGGTGCAGAGGACGGGCGGCGAAGTCCAACAGCCTGGGTGTGGGTCCCGCCTCTGCCGTTTCCGTGTTGTGTGACTTGGACAGAACACTCAAGCTCTCTGGGCCTCCTCGGGGAAGAGGACATAACTAAACGCGTACGTCACGGCCAGGCCGGAAGGACCAGATGGGCCGAGTGTTAGGACGGTGGCTGGGACGCCGTAAGCACAAGTGCTCACTGATACGCACGCGCCTCCGTGAGGGCGTCCAGCCCACAACCACTCACGCGCTCCGTCTTCGGTCCTTCTGGGAGGGAGGGCGAGTCTCGGGCACAGCGCAGGTAGGACAGCTGGCCCACGGACGCTCTTTCTCTCCAGGCCTCAGGAGAACTAGAACCCTCCTCAGCACGGGGCTCCAGGAGGCAAGCACCCATCAGCGCTGGTCCCCGAGTGGGGGGTCTCCTCACCCGCCCCCGGCCGGGCATCCCCTTCTCTTGACACCAGCTGTTAGGCGGCATCTGGGAACAGAGACCAGGGCCAGCTGGGCCACGACTCTTCGCCACGCCCCCAGGAGCGGATGCCAGGCGCCCACCCTCCTCATGCCCCCCTGCCCCCTGCAGGCCCAGGATAACCGGCGAATGTACCATCTCCTCGAATAAGAGGAAACAGTCACTTCACTTTTCCCTTTAATCCGATCAGGTTCCTCAAACCTCCCAGCTCCCCCTGGAACACGCACGCGGCATCTACAACCCGGTTTAACCTCAACCCCCAGGGAAGCCTCCTGCCCGTGCTGGCGTGTGCTTACGGGGGTGGGGGGGCTCCTTCATCTACAAAGATGCTCTGAAGCCCTTTGCTATCAGGTACTCCCCGAGGGCGGACCCCCGAAACTAGCACCACTGCCCTGCCGGAAGGGAGCCCGCGATCCCCGATAAGCACAGCTGCTTCCGTGAGGCCCCGTGGAAGGGACCAAGGGCCCTGCGCCCCTCATGCAGCAGAGGACCAGGGGACATTCTGCAGGACCACCTGCCAGCCCCCGTCCTCCAGTCCCAGGCCACACACTGCCCTCCTCCAGCCCTGGGGGACCACGCCCAGCTCAGCGGAGCCCTTTTTTTTTTTTTAATGTTTATTCATTTGAGAGAGAGAGAGAGAGAGAGAGAGAGAGAGGGAGAGGGAGTGAGCACGAGCAAGGGAGGGGTAGAGACAGGGAGAGAGAATCCCAAGCAGCTTCCACACCATCAGTGCAGAGCCCGATGTGGGGCTCAAACCCACGAACCACGAGATCGTGACTTGAGCCAAAACCAAAAGTCGGATGCGTGACCGCCTGAGCCCCCGGGAGCCCCGAGCCGGGAGCCCTTCTAACGAGTCAAATGTTCCCCTTCACGGCATCTCTGCACCAAGGCAGCACAGAAAGCGTTCTTCTTCTTTATCTCTCCAAGACGCAGCGCCATGGTGAGACGCCGCTGACACTCAATAAATGTTTATCAAATGAAAAATGAACAGATAAACAATGGCTTGTGTGCAGTCAGCTCTTCCTTTCGAGCGAAGAGAAGGAGCAGAGCCAAACCCAGGGCTGGAATCCTGGACCCCTGCTCGGGGCATTTCCACCAACTTGGTACCGCAAGGGGCTTCTCCAACCACCCCCCGCCCCAAAGCCTTTCTGTCTGTGCTTACGGGGACGTGGGGCGGCAAGAGGGGCGAGAGCAATGTTCACAACCGCACGATTTGTATGAGCCTCAAAGAAGAAAGAAACCAAGTGACCATTAACCAGCCAATGCACAGGCCAACGGTGGTATGTCCGAAAATGGATGCTACTCAGAAAGAACCCAGGGAACAAGGAAGCACGCCACAGCCCGCAGAATCCTCAGGACGTGAGGCCAAGTGAAGAAAGCCACGCGAGCGATGGGACGAGGTCGGACTCCACCTTCGAAATGCCCAGAACAGGCAGATGCATAGAGACCAAAATCGGATCAGTGGCTGCGTGAGCCTGAGGGTAGGAATGGGGACTGGCTGTAAACCAATCCAGTCGGAACCACGGATCCGATCAGGGGGTGACGGACATGTTTGCACACACGGCAAATGTACTAAAAATCACTGGATCGTACGCTTAAAAATGGGTGAATATTATGGGGTATAAATTATACTCTAATAAGTAAGTGTGCGCACGCACGCACGCAGTAGGCAATCCTTCTGCCCAGACTTAGGTCATGTGAACCCAACCTCCTCAATGTGGCCATTCATTAATTTCCACGGTATAATTTCACAAGACCTCACAAGCGGGGCCTCCATGGAGTTGCTGACATATTTTTTTAATTACTAAGTAGGCTGAATAACATTATCTGTGTCACAAACACGTTTTCATCCCTTTCTGACGTTTCGCCAATTCTTTGCTACGAAATAGTCCCTCATTTCGACTCTGAAACTTCGACCTAAAAGTCTGGTTGCTGGAAGGACGCGCGATTCTGGCATCAGCTGCGCACAGAGACTGGATCCTAATGGTGCCGCCGGCCTGCCATCACAGCAGACGGGCCCCTCCAGTTCCGTTTGTTGTTTGTTTGTTTGTTTGTCTGGGGTTTTGTTTTTGTTTTTCCCAAATGGGCAATGTGTAACTTAACCGAAGGAGTGAGAGGCGGATTTTATATAAAACGTGGGAGCCGTAAGGGGCAGTGGTAAGAGCACGAAGGGCCTCGGGAGTCCAGGAAACCTGGGTTCAAATCTCAGCTCTCAGGGCGCCTGGCTGGCTCAGTCGGGTGAGCGTCCAACTGTAGATCTCGGTCTGCATCATGACCTCAGGGTTCGTGAGCAGAGTTCTCATCGGGCCCTGCACGGGCAGTGTAAAGCCTGCTTGGGATTCTCCCTCTCTCCCTCCCCCTGCCCCTCCCCAGCTTGCTCTCTCGCTCTTTCAAAAGTAAATAAATAAACTTAAAAAAAAAAAAAAACACCAAAGCTCTCCAGCTAGCTAGCTGTGTGACCTTAGGCAAATCGCTTAACCTCTCTGAGCTTCCGTTTCCTCCTTTGGAAGGCATGAGCAACAATACCCGCTCTGCAGGGTCATCATGAGGATACCGAGGACAGGCGGAGAGGAGGCAGGCTGGCTGGGTCACCTAGCACAAAGCGTGGCTTGTGAGAAGATGGGGAACTAGGGTGGCCCAGCCCCTCCTCGTGGGACCTGACCGGATGGAAACAGAACTGGCGGGTCCAGTCCGTGGGGTCCCAGAAGCTCAAGACCAAATCCAACATAGAGCTTTACGATGCAATGCAATGGAACGATGCAAAGCCTTCCATTCAACAAGCGTTTACAGAATGCACATAGTCGTGTGCGCACACACACGTGTGCGCACCCATTCACGCGTGTGCACACACACAGCACACTGCAGTGCCTTTACCTGAAAGACCAAAAGGAAATGGAAACAGCAGAGCCACAGACCAACGCTCTGCCTTCCCCAACTTGAGGCTCATGTCTGACCGATCTGGGAACAAGAAGCCAACTGTTTCCGCGTTTGACTCCAAATCCTCAGAGCATGGTCGTGAAGCCACCCTATGTGCCAGGGCTGGAAAGTGGGACTGTCCCCAAAAAGGCTGCTCTATTTTCAGAGCTGACCTGATTTATATAAGGATCTGGACAGCTCTTCTCATCCAATAATTATGCACCAGGTCATTTATTACTGTCACTGATGACGGATCTCACCACATTAGCCACACCACACATCCATAGGCGGCTCTATTTTGCATTCTAAAGAATGTGGCAGAACGACACGGCCACTGTCATAAAGTAATGTTTTCACCCCCTTCCCCACTTCCGTAGTCCCCGGCTGTCATTCAGTCCAAATACATGGTGCCTAAACGTTACACGTACCCCCAAACTATCAGATGCTAATCGCTGGCAGATAAGTAGAGAATATTCGTTTTTTAATTAAATTTTTACTTTAATTGTAGATTTTCACGAGAACGGTAATATGTAACACGGAGAGGTCCCCAGCAGTAACATCTTACACAACCAGGGCTCGAAGATATAAGCAGGATATTGGCCGGGATGCAATCAAGATGGAATGCTTCCTGGGGCGCCTGGGTGGCTCAGTCGGTTAAGAGTCCAACGTCGGCTCAGGTCATGATCACTCTGTTCGCGGGTTCGAGCCCCACGTCGGGCTCTGTGCTGACAGCTCCGAGCCTGGAGCCTGCTTCGGATTCTGTGTACCTCTCTCTCTGCCCCTCCCCCGCTCATGCTCTGTCTCTCTCAAAGATAAATAAACATTAAAAGAAAAAATTTAAAAAACAAAAGATGGAAAGCTTCCCCATCACCGTGAAGATCCCTCCGTGCGACCCTGATGAAGCCATATTACCTTCCCTCCTACCCCCTGCCCTCTCTCACACCCTGGCAATGGCTGCCCTGCTCATGTCTGTAATTTCACCATTAGAAGTAGGCTACGGAGCCGCCATATTGCACGGAGGCTTCTAGACTGGCTTGTGCACGTCGCGTCATTCCCAGATATTCATGCAGGTTGCTGGCTGTCTCGGCAGTTCTCTCAGTGTTATTCCTGGGCACTACTCCACGGTGTGAACGCACCCCAGTTTGCTAAGCCATTCACCCACTGAAGGGCATCTGGGTTGTTTCCAACTGGAGACTCTTACAAACAAAAAGCTGCTGTAAAACGCACGTGCAGATCGTTGGGTGAACACGTCTGCCTTTCTCTGGCGTGAATGCCCAGGAGTGAAAAGCTCAACCACATGGCAGTTGCATGTTTAATTTTGTCACAAACTGTCACACTGCTCTCTAGAGCAGCTGTACCATTTTACCTTCCCGCCAGCAGTGTGTGAGGGACCCAGTTTCTCTACGTCCTTGCCGGCATTTGGTGGTGTCAGTAGTTTTTATTTTAGCCGTTCTCACAGATGAGCAGTGACACTGAACGTCTTTCCACATGCTTTTCGACTATCTGGTGCACCTCTTTGATGAAACAGCCCCCCGGGCCTTTTGTCTGTTTCTAATTGGATTGTTCGACTTTTGACTGTTGCGTTTTGAGAGGTGTTTATGTTTTTCGGATGCTTGCCCTTTGTCAGGTATGCGGTTTGTGAACATTCTCTCCTGCTCGGTAGTGTGTCTTTTCACCCTCTTGGAAGAGTCTTTTGCAGAGAAAATTATACACTATTGATGAGATCCAATTTACCAGGATTTTTTTTTTCCTTTTATGGATTATGACTTTGGTGACAAGTCTGAGAGCTTTCTGCCTAGTCTCCCATCTTGAAGAATTTCTATTTACTTTTTTTTCCTAAAAGCTTTTCCAGTTTTACATTTTACATGTAATTATGTAATCCATTTTGAGTTAATTTTGCATTAGATATGAGACCTAGTGTCAAGGTTCTTGTTTGTTTGTTTGCTCTTGGCTACGAATGTCCCATTGTTCCAGTACAATTTGTCGGAAAACTCTATCCTCCTCTACCGAATTAGCACCTTTATCAAAAATCAGCTGGGCATATTTGTGGGAACCTATCTGTGGAAAAATCTATATATCTGTCCCTCCACTGATGGCACAGTCTTGATTAGGACAGCTCCATAAGTCTTATAATCAGACTGCTTCCTCTGACTTTAGTATTCTTTTTCAACACTGTTTTAGGTATCGCTAGTTCCCTTCCCTTCGTGTATGCATTTTAGAAGAATCTTATCCATGCATGCAAATATTTTGCTGGATGTTGATAAGAATTCTGTGAACCTTCTATATCGGTTTGAGAAGTGACTTCCTTCCATGAGTCTTCCTGTCCATGAACATGGTATGACTTTCCACTATTTAGACCTTCTCTGATTTCTTCCACCAGCACGACATGGCTCTGAGCATGCAAGCCATGGGCATAGCATGATTTGTTAGGTTTACACTGAAATGTTTCATTTTGGGGGTGACTGTAAATGGCACTGCATTTTTTATTTCAGTGTCCCTGTGTTCATTACTAATAGATGGGAATGCGATTCATTTCTATACACGTATCTTGTGTCCTCCAACCTTGCTGAACTCATCCTTAGTTCTAGAAGGTTTTTTTAATAGATTACATGAGACTTTCTGTGTGGACAATTATATCATCTGCAGATAGGGCCAGTTCTACTTCTTCCTTTCTGTATGTCTTCTCTTGACTTTTTGTCCCGTGTCAACACTGGCTAGGACTTCCAGCACTGTGAATAAGGGTCGCGAGAGCAGATGTCCCCGGCTTGCTTCTGAGCTCAAGGGGGAAGGCTTCCAGTTTCTTCGCATTAGGCATGAAGTCAGCTGCAGGCTTTTGTGGACAAAGTGAGTCTCTATTCCTACACCTCTGGCCGTTCTCATGCATAGGTGTTGCATTCGTCAGATGCAGAGGCTCATATGGTATTTCTTCTTCAGCCTTTCACTTGACAGAATGCCTTGACTGAGTTTCAAATACGGAGCCATTTCTGCATCCCTGGAATAAACCCCCCTTGGCCCTGGTATACGCTTCTTTCTATATATTGTCGAACTTTGTTTGTTAATATTTTGTTAAGGATTTTTTATTTTCTATCAGCAGCCCCGTTCTCATGAGAAGTGTTCCATCTTTTCTTATTAGACGCTCAACCTTGTGAACACAGCAAGCGTCCTTCTGCGGGAGGAGTTTTGTTTTAAAAACTGGTCTTTTCACCTGGAGTTGGAGCTCCTGGTAGAAGTGCTTTTCTTTTAAGTTTTTTTTTAAATTTATTTTGAGAGAGAGCATGAGTGGGGGAGGGACAGAGAGAGAGGGAGAGAGAGAATCCCAAGCAGGCACCAAGCTGTCAGGGCAGAGCTCAATGTGGGGCTCGAACCCATCAACTATGAGATCATGACCTGAGCCAAAATCAAGAGTCAGGCACTGAACGGACTGAGCCAGCCAGGCACCTCTATATTAGTGCTTTGGTTTGATATCCACTGGTCCCCAAAGTGCCCAACACACCACACACACACACACACACACACACACCTTTATCTGGAATAATATTCCTAAACGTCTTCATTAGAACCAGACCTTGGCAATTTGCCATCTCTCCTCCTCCCTCGAGGCCCGAGGTGGCACAGACTCTCAGCATCATGTGGGTGATAAGCGCTAAGTTCTGGGGAGAGCATGAAGGCCCTGCCCTGGTGTAGGGTCAGGTCTGGTGGGTGTGCTGCCAAGGAGCCCCGGGGGTGTCTGTCACCCTTGGGTGTGTCCTTGCGGGAGCCACTACGTCCTAGCAGATGCTGGCTCTGGGCCCACTGGGGCACCACCCCAGAACTGTCCCTCCAGGAGGTCAGCTCTCCCTTCCGGAAGGTGACCTGCCTTCTGTCTTATTCTTTCATTTGCTGGTCTTAGCCCGCCGCTGACTGCCCCCTGGCCTGTACAGCTCTCTTACAAGCCAGCAGGCTCCGTCACCCCCTCCCCCCAGTCCCCAAAGCACTTCCTTACAACCCGGCGTGGGAACGGCTCCAGCCGGTGTGAACCACGCACCTGCAGGCCAGCTGTCTCTCACTTGGGACGACTGGGCCCGGAGGCGGTAGCTGCTGGCCTCAGCCCTTGCTCAGTGCGCTACCTCCGTCGCTGGCATAACCAGGCACAGGTGTGGCACGCAGCAATTGTCCACTGCTGGCCAGCCCGACCCTTCTCGGAGCTCATACCAACGAGCAACGGCACCAGAGTCCCACACTGGCTGGCGGGGGCGGGGGCAGGCTCTGAAACGTCTACTTCCCTCCCTTCTGAGCCTCCACAGGGAAGCATCCAGCATGACCACCAGCAGCCCCGTGAGGCACTGGGCACCCCAGCCGTGGCCCATATTGTTCTAATCTTATAAAACACCTGGAGTCTTACTCTGACTTTGGAGTCCGCACGGCATCTGCTCACCGCCAGCCCCCCGGCACGCAGGAACGGAGGAGGGAATTACAGGTGTGGATGAAACGACCAAGAGGCCGGTGATCAGGGCGCGTCCTCTCCGCTGCACAGACATTTAAAGCAGCCGCGTTAGCTGAACTAGAGTCGCCATGCTGCACGTGCCACTCCCGTGACTTATTTATCTACTGACTGCAGATGTGCAGCTTTTGACCCCCTTCGCCCATTTTGCCCCCACCCCCCACTCCAGCAACCACCAGTGTGAAGAAAACATTCTGTTGGACACCGACTCGACTTACAAATACCAGATCATGACGCTGTGCACCTGAATCTACTATAATGTAGGTCGAGGACGCCCCAGCAGACACATGCGATCCAGGTAGGGTGCAAAATCCGCAGCTCGCCTTTGGGACAGAAGAAGCACGGGTGCCAGAGGTGTGTATGTGTCGTTACTGCTCCTCGGCAGCTACCTGCCGGCCCACCTGCGGACTCACAGACGGACCAGAACCTTCTCTTTCAAAGGAATTGGCTCTGTCTCAGCTTCACTTTTTCCTAGTCCCGCGTATCAACCCCCTTTCCCGTCCCCGAGAAAGCCAAAGGGAGGGGAGAACTGGGTCCAATTGTGAGGCCGATAGTTTGCATTGGACCCCAAGCCCACCCTCACCCGCATCTCCCCGTCCTCCCTCGGTGGGCCCCTCCCCTGCGACCCCACCGCCACCCCTGTGCCACCTGCCCCCACGCACCCACTCCTCCTCTCAAACACTTGAATACCAGATACTTTCACTCCTAGTGAACCCACGATGACTGAAAGAGCTCAATAAGGATTGCTTTTTCCTAAACATGTCTGCTTTCCAATTGTGACTAAGTCTCACAGCAAAGAAAAGAATCTCTAATGGTGGAAATGGGAGCTCCAGTAAGCAGGGTGGAAGAAGTGATGTATCTCTTTGGGGCAGGACAGGGCCTAAACCTAAGGCAGGCCCAGCTGGGAAGTCCTTTCCTACGTCTCAGTGTGGAGTTAAGGACGAGTAACCACAGGGCAAGACTTGACGAAGCAAGGGCACGGTGCCAGGCAGACACCTTTCCTCATGCACAGACATCTCCTGAGCATTTACTATGTGCCACACACTCTCTCAGGAGGCCCAGTCCAGAGACCAGAGCTCATCTTCCAGGCAAAACAGGAAGCCTGAGCACAGGTTTCCGGTGGACACACCCCCTCAGTCTCCACTGCCGGCTCCAAGGTCCAGAGGCTGCGTTTTCCAGAAGCCCCTGAGGTCATGCTCGGGCCCCAGCACTGACTCCCCGGGGAGGCCAGGCGACGAGGCTTCGACAGCCATGTGGGCCAAGCAACTGCCCACACGGGGCTGGAAACGGAGGGAGGGCAGAGCGGCAGTGGGTCCCGCCACGCCAGCCCTCCCTGGCCGGCCACCCAAGAAATGCAGCAAAGGGCAGACATCCCAGTGAGGGGACAGCCCAGGCACAGTGAACAGCAGGCTGGGAGGGTTAAAGCACGGGGGACCCAGCATGGCTGCCGCCAACCTTTCCTTGGGGTGGGGCTGGGGGGGGGGAGGGATAAAGTGATATCCTCTGCAGAGCGCATGCAGGGCACGGAAATGCAACCACTAGCCCAGCACCCCCTCCCCAGGTCCCCCTGGTCTAGGGGCAGGATCCTGTCCTTTGCCAATGCGTGATTCCCAACCTGCCACCCCTGTGCTGGGCTCTCTTTCAGTGTCAGAGATATTTATGGTGATGAGGACCCCCCCCCAGGGGAATGTTGGGTCTCTGTTTCCTCACTCTCTGGGGAGCCCTTGCCAGAGGGAGATGATGAGGCCAGCACAGCTCACCGGGCCTGTCCAGGGACTGCTGGGACACCATCAGGCAGCTGGCCCCCACCCCGGCGGCAGCAGGGAACGAATCCCGCACCGTCCTCTGGAAGGGGCTTTGGGGACCTGGCGGTGAAGAAATGCCCCACTGTTCCGCGCTGATTGCCGGAGCACAGAGTGCTGGCTCGAGTGGGGGGCTGGGGCAGCCAGGCCTCCTGCAGGCGGCCACATCGGATCCCGCACTGACGAGGAAGGAGAACTGGGGAGGCCCCCCCCACCCCCACCCCAGCCCCCCCCCCCCCCGAGCTCTGACATGGTCAGGCTGCAGCCTCTGACTTTCTATTAACTGAGACTTAATCTGAGTTATGTAACTGCCAGTCCCCACTCGGGGCCTCATGACTCACCGACTCCTTTGAATTCCTGGAAGGGGGTCTTAGAGAAAGAGAGTCAGTGGGCCCCGCGGCTTGTGTGCTCCAACTCCAGCAAGCCCCGGCTCCTGCCTCCCCCTCGTGTCTGACTGGCATCGGGCAGGAGGAACCCTCTCGAGCCAGACTTCAAACATGAAAATCTAGATCAAGGATATATTTGGCTTTCCAAGCTAATCTTTACATCAATTTGGTCTCTACTGACTTGTAGCCCTTTGAAGAAAACTTGGCAACTACGCATATGGAAAGCAGATGACTCTTACGTAACCCCAGACAGGAGCCCCTGGGCTCTGGAAGGCTCGGTCGTCATGGGTGGGTCGGGGTTTGCTGGTTATCCCCTTCATCACGACCTAGGGTGCGGCTTTTGTCCACAGGACTGCGCAGCGTAGAGTGCCCACAGAAAGCCCAGGGAAATGAAGGGAGATGACTTGTGCCAGACATCTTGACGGTGCCCAGGGCAGCGGGCTGGGGGACGACAAGCCCGGGCTGGGCTGCCGCAGAGCCCACGGACAGCTGAACGACCCCGGCTAAGAGGACGCAGGATGCGGTGGGGAAGCAAGAGAGTCCCTCTCGGGAGACGCAGAGACAGACGTCTCGGGGAGGCGGGGAGCTGTCTCTGCTGACGAGCTGGCCTGCCCTGCTCCCGACTTACCGCCCCTCTTGGATGCACAGGAGAAAAAGGAAGCAGGTGATTACAATAAATCAACAGAAGGGACAGACTGGGAAGAGCCCGCCAGCCCCTCCTCCGCTTGGCCGGTGGATCCCTGGGGTGGGCGTGGCATGAGGGGAGGGGGACGCTCCTCCCCCCCCCCCCGCGAGGTGGAAAGATCCGAGCTGCCTCCCAGAAGGGCCCTTTATCCCAGCATCACTGCCCCTGATGAGCATCCCAGCCGCTGACACTCGATGGATTCCGGCTGCAATCAATTCGGTGTCAGCAGCTGGAAATGGGCACGAGCCAGGCTTCGCCAGGAGGGTGATGCCTGTGGACATGACGCCTCTGCTTAGTCCCCAGCTGCTGGAGGGCTTTCGAGGTGGGGACGGTGAGAGGCAAACCCGCCGGGTCCATGTGCTGAGGCCCGAGCGTGGTGCTGCGTGCACGGCCAGTGCACGGGGGACTGAGAGGCACCCCGTGAAAAAAGACCGTCACGTCCCTTTGTCCCGTGCCCACCCCCACGCAGACACACACGCACCCGGCGCCTCGCGGTGGGCACCGCCTGGGAAGGAGCCGTGGCGCCCCTGAGGACACCTCGCGGATGCCCGGCACGCTCCCAGCCCCTGCAGAAGCCGCGGCACCGTGGGCTGCAGCCTCCAGGCCACTTCCAAGGAGGCAGCCAAACTCTCCTCTGCGCCCCTCCAAGCCGGGCTCTGAGCTCCAGCCCAGCCAGTCAAGCAACCCGGCTGCCTTCGAGAGATACCTTGATCCCTGCTTGCAGCTCCGATGCCACTGCCGCCACGAAGGCAGGCAAACGGCTCAATTAGATTCCGTCCGGTTCTGCCTCGCGAGAAGGAAAGGCTCCTCGCACAGCTCTGGCCAAACTCCGGAGCCAAACGCCCGGCCCAGACTTTGTCTCGGGAGCCCGAGCAGAGAGAGAGCTGCTGGCTCAGGTCATGCCCCGAGCTGCTTTCTGCCACCTGGGCTCTGGGCTCGGCGTCTGCCTGGCACCACCAGGTTGGAAGCCTGGCCGTGGGGCGCCCAGTGCTCCCCTGGGGAGCCACAGCGTGGCTCGTAAGCAGAGACGATGATGGGCTTTCTTCAAGGAAAAAGCGCATGTCCAGCAAGCCAGGATTGCTTGCTTACTGTGACCCTTGCCTGCTGCGATGCTAAAAGCACGCGGGCCCTCCCGGCCAGGCACCTCTCCTGGCCAGGGGATGGCTCTCACAGACATGACAGAGCTCTCGACTGTCAGCCTCCTAGAGAGGTGACAGCTAGTCCTCAGAGGCACACTTACAGAAAATCTCTTGTGCTAACACTGAAGGAAAAAAAAAAACAACAAAAGGTCAAACTTCAAAATCACCAACAGAACTATTTCCTACAGCAAAATCCCAAGGAGATCTCACTTGGGGATGCTTTAGAGGAGGTGTTTTAGTGAATTCTGAACCAACGGAGAGGTTTCTTGCCATGATATTTACCCTCTTCTCCCCTTATCAAAATGTACCAATCTTTCGATCCAGCAACTTAGAAATAAAAAAAGAAAAAAAAAGAAACCACATCAGTTCAAATAACTTGCCAGCAGTCAGTCAGAAATCGAGCACCAGACAGCAGCTCGGGGAGCATGTGGGAGCAGGAGGTGCACCCAGAGCCGGGGCTGGGACCCTCTGATCTTTCCCGAGGCCCTCCGGGGCAGGCTGAGACCTGAGAGGCAGATGGCAAGGCACCTGGAGGGGGTCACCCAGCAAGGCTGCCCTCGATCCATTTTGTCTGCGTCCCAGAACCGGGAGCCTAAACCTTATCTAGTCCAAGCACACTGTATCGATTCAGGCCAGGCCAATACCCAACAGGATCCGCTTCATAATTAACCTTTTAAAGCCCGCGCTGGCAAACAAGACGCGGGCACCAGAGGAAGGAACGCCGCTTTCCAGAAAAAGAAAGACGCGGAAAATAACATTTGACAATTTTCACTAGATGTTTTAAACAGTCTTTACCCGCGGCGTGGAGGGTTGTCTCATAAATCAACGGTAGCTGGACGCCTGGCGCGCTCTGTCCTCTTCCGATTTCTGAAAATCAGGACGCACACTCGAGTCTCGCTTCGGCTCACTCCCCCCAGCCTGGATGGGGCGGCGGTGGGGGCCGCTCCGGCGGCCGCTCCAGCGCCGACCGGCCCTTTCCTCCCCAGCGCGGGAGCGCAGTGCATCCCAGTGGACAAACTCAAGAACCGCACGCGCTTTCTCCGCCTCCGCCTCGGTCCTCCCTGCTTTCGGTTGCAACCCGGGACCCAAACGCACCAGCTCGGCGAAGCCCCCCCCCCTCCCCCGGCAGGCGGGCGACGGTTCGCGGGCAGCCTGCCGGGCCAAGGCGACAACCGCGCGCTCCTGGGCCCGAGGCCGCCCGAGGCACGGGGTGGAAAGCCTGAACGCCACGACAAGCGGGCAAAGTTTGCCGAAAAGGGTCTTCCTGAGTACCCCTGCCGCGAGGTCCCGGCTCGACCCCCTGGTTCCACCTGGCCCTGGAGTCGGGACCCAGACAAGCCCCGGGGCGCTCCCGCGGGTGTTTGAGTGGGGGAGGGGGTGCCCGCCCGCGCACCCCCAGAGCCCCAGCTGCCCGCCAGCTGTGCGCGCCCGTCGGGCCCGGAGGTCACCGGCGAACAGCTGGATCGGCAGCTGGGAGACCCGGAGGCCCCTGCTCAGCCCTGGGGCCCCGAGGAAGGGGAAGGGGAAGGGAGGGCGGAGTGGCCGTTTGATTTTGGTTTCCTCCAACTCCGCCTGCCAAGCTCTCACCGGGAGCCGGGAGCCGGGAGCCGGGAGCCGGGAGCCGGGAGCCGGGAGAGCTCTGGCTTTCCCCGGCAGCCCCGGCACCCGCCCAGGGTCCACGGCCGGCCGGGCCCCGGGGAGGAGGCGCGCCGGGGCGGCAGGCCAGGACACTGCGCCGCTGGCTCCGCCGGCCGGCCCCGCTGCGCGGGGAGCTGGGGCGGGCACCCCTGGCCGGCCCCGGACGCGCGCGGGCAGGGAGAGCCGGCCGCTCCCTGCGGGGCCGCGGAGCTCCGAGCTCCGGACTGGCACCCGGACCCGGCTCCCGAGGCCCCCTCTGGCCGCTAGCGGGGAGCGGGGAGGGGTCCCTTTATTCGCCACGTTGAGGCGAGCGCCGCTCCAGCCCAGCCCGGCACCCACGCACCCACGCAGCCACACGCACCCCGGCGCCGGCCGAGTCGCTCACCTGAGTCCTAAAAGCTGTTGAATCCACATGGTCACGTTTCGGGCAGCGGCGCCTCAGACCTTGCTCGCCCCGGCCATCTGCGCGGCGCCCGCGCCCGCTCGCTTCCGTCCCGCGGCGCCGGTCTCCGGCTCTCGGTCCGCCGCCGCCCGCCGCCCGCCGGCCGCGGGGCGCAGAGCGAGTCAGAGCGCGGCCGCGCGGGGCTCCATGCCGGCCGGCGCGCCGCCGCCGTTGGGGCGCATGGCTCAGGCGGGGCGGCCCGCGGGGGCGCACATCCTCCGGCCGGGGCGCGGGGCTCGCCGCCCCTCCGGGGGCGAGCCGGCGAGGGCGGCGGCGAGGCGGAGGCGCCCACGGCCGGCCCGGGAGGGGCGCGCTCCGGCGCTGCGGCCGCGCGGTGAGGGTCGGAGGAGACGCGGCTTCGCCCTCCGGGGCGGCGGGGAGGGAGGCCGGGCGGCGCCGCGGCGCACCGCGCGTGTCTCGTGGCGCGGCTCTCGCCTCCGGTCCCAGCCCCGCGCCGAGGGGGCGGCGCGGTCCGGGGGTGCGGGCGGCGGCGGCGCGGAAGGACGCGGGTCGCCTCCGCGCGCCGCCAGGTCAGGGGGCTCCGGCGGGGGGGTGCGCCGCCGGCCGGCGCCGCTCAAGTTGGCCGGGGGCTCCGTCTGAGCGCTCGCTCTGCAGACGGCCGCGGCGCCGGAGGCCGGCTGGAGGCGGGCGCGGGAGGCGCGCGGGGCGAGGGCGCCGTGGAGCGCGGGGCGTGGGGACGCGCGGCGGCGGCGCCGCGCCGAGGAGGCGCGCGGGGATCCCGGGGCCCCGCCGCCCGCGCCCACCGCGCCCGCCGCAGAGCCGCCCGCGCCGCTCGGCCGCCTCCCTCCGCGCGTCTGCCTCTCGGCGCGCTCGCCCCCGCCTCCCCGAGCGGGTCCCAACTCCGCCCGCCCGGCCCGGCTCACGTCACCCGCCTTCCCCGCCCCTCGAACCCGAGCCGGTGCCCCCTGCCCGGCGCCGGCCGCCGCTCGCCTCCCCGCCTCGCCGCGCGGGGCTGTGCCCGGCCCCGCGACGCGTCAGGTGGGGCCCCCGGCCGCCCCTTCCCCGTCCCTTTGCCTCGTCCCAGTCCCCACCTTGGGAGAGGCTCGAGAGAGGCCGCGGGCGCGGATTGGACCGCCGGGCGCCGCCGGATGGTGTTGCCACGGTAACCGGATGGCCTGCGAAGCGGTTCGAGGTTCCGACCCGTTTACGGGGGCGCCCAGTGCACCCGGGGAGCTAATCTGGGGAGGGGGCGTTCCCGAGGGAGCCCTGGGGTGGGGGGCGCCGGCGGCGAGAGGCTGCGCAGAAAGTTTCCTCCAGGCGGAGCTGCACGAGAGGCGCCTCCGGAGTCTGCGAAGCGGGAGGGTCCGCCGGTGGGGCTTCCTCTTTTGCCGCCTGCCCGGCCCCCGCCGTGGGCCCCTGTGTCCCGGGTCAGAGCTTGGCGCCTCCTGCCCCAACCCAGCCCGGTCCCGAATTTCGACGCCCCCCACCCGACCCCAGACCCCGGGGCTGAGCGGCAGGCAAGCTCGCCCAACTGCAGCCGCCGCTTGGCCAGGCCCTCGATCCGGAGGATTCGCTGAGAGTTCCGGGCCCTCGGCCTCCCAGGCTCGCAGCCACAGCCGGTATCCCGGCCCCTTTCCCCGTCCCAGGACTTGCCCGGAGCCGTCCGGGGGAGGCTGTGTTTGCAGAACGGTGGCTGGAGGAAGAAGGGCCCTAGAAGCGGGCCTCCCTCGCAGAGAGAAGTGACCTACGGTGAACTGCTGGGCCGGAGGCCGGACCTGCCCTGCTGAGCAGGGAGACCACCCACAGAGACGCCCCCTGCCCCCAGGGTGGCCCCCAGGGAGGTGCAGGGACCGAGGCCTTAGAGACCACCTAGTGCCGCTCTTCTGTGGCAGATGGGTCAGCCGGGTCCAGGGGGTGGAGGGAAAGTTAACTAACACCGGACCCGATCTATGCAGGGCCCTCCCCTCGCTAAGCTCTGGAATCACCCCAGTCTTGTGACATCAGCAGAGACCCCGCTCGGCTGCTCAGGCCTCCCTGGGAAGGGCAGTGAGTTGGTGATGGGGCAGATCCAGGCCCTGCCTGGATGGGACTTTGCTCTCCCAGGTGGACCCTTCTTCCCTGGGCATCATGGGAGTCTACTCTGCCCAGACGGGAGGTCCAGGAAGATCCAGAGGAGAAAGGCAGGAAGCAAGGAAGGGTAGTGGCAAGAACCCAAATTTTGACGCGGGCAGACCAGCCACCGCTGTTTACTAACCGTGGGGTCATGGTGCCTCTCTGATCTTGTTCCCTCCTCTGCAAAATGGGTCTCATGCTCCCTTCCGGATTTGTGTGGGGATTCAATGAGATGGCCTCACACACGCCATCACTGTTATGGTTCAGGGAAGCACCAGGCTGAGTCAGCACTGCACCTGCCTGGCCACCCCTGGGTGGTCTTCCCCCAGAGCCTCCTCCCTGGGGAGTTTAGGGGAACACATCCCACTAAGGGAGGCAGAGAGGTACTGGAACGGCAGGCTGGGCCCAAGATAGCCATGGGGAGAAGGGGGTACCCACAGTGCTGCCACCTAGCGGGACAACGTGGGGGTGCCGCAGGACAGAGGCCCTCCCGAGGAGCCAGGACTACCCTGGGCCACGTGGCCAGTGGAGGGGGGCGGGCGGGGGGGAGTCCTGACCCGCTCTGTTCCAGGGACCCCCTTCAGCAGCCGTGTGCAAACTTGCAGACCATGGCTCAGGACGTTTATAAATGCCTACCCTAAACCGCAGAAGGGTTTTAGGAAGTCAGTGCCAGTGCCATGTGTTATGCAAATATGAAAACACGTTTCCGGAATAGCAACATATGTACTTTATTATTAGGTCAAGTAATGAATGGGTGGATCCAAGACATACCACGATTTAGGAGTTGGAGCTAGGCGGCAATGGTACTTTGAGGCGTCCGAAATCTCCGTCATGGGATGGGGGAATGACTGACTGCAGGTTCCCTGTTTGGCCCCAGTTCAGGGACCTCACGCCACTGCAGCCTGTTGCCTGCACCTGTAATGGACGGAAACGCTGGATTTCAGTTGGAATTTGCAAGAATAAAGATGGCATTTTTCCCCACATTGGACTCTACCCACATACCCTGGGGGTCCCCAGCCCCCAGGTATGCGCCCCAGGGCTAAGAGGATTGTATCTAAGAATGTGTCCTGAAAAAGGACGTAGCCAGGACGTCAGAGTCTCTGTTCACCAAGTGAGCGCAGGCCTCTTAAATCTTCGGAGGAGGGAGGCCACCCGCCGCCCCACCTGGGCTGGAACACATCCCACATCCGTAAGGACCAGGGCACACTAGTTTCTTTTCCTTTGGGCGCTGATCAGGCCTACACAGCTCCCGCCAAAGAGAGCACCCACCTGGTATTCTGTTTGTGTTTATTTTTTTCTCCTGATGAAAACATTGTCATATTTTACATGCTGTAGAATAATAAAACCAGGACTTAATATTTCACCATTAATGCAACCGATTTCCGATTTCAGGTACTTTAACAGCTTCTCACATTTCTAACCCTTTTCTCGCTTGGGAATTGGGAGGGTGGGTTTATGTCACCCCACACCGGGGACACACACACACACACACACACACACGCACACACACACACAGGCTTAGCAGCTTCAAGTACAAAAGGGAAGTTCTCAGATGTACTGCTGTAGAAAGATCTCCCAGCCCCCTCCCCACATCTGACTGTTACCCCCTACTCCGGAGCAGGTACCCCCAGGGCACCCTGGGGCCCTGGAATCAGGAGGCAGCACCCTGGGCCCTCCCAGCCCCCTCGCCTCTGCCCTGCCCTATTTTCCCAACAAAGGAGTTGGCTGACCCGCTGCGGGAGGTCCTCTTTGAAGCTCTTAGGCCATTTACCTAATGGTCTTCACACAGTCGACTATTTTTAAAACCCATCCAAGCCAAATTGAGCTGCCATTGTTCATTTTTCTCCCAAGGAGGTAGATGTGTCTTAAGCATGACATTTGATTAAGTAGCTAGGTTTGTGATTTTAAGTGGAAGGGAAAATGCTGATTAAAATTATTGTAAGTTTCTTTAAAACGTTCACGCTCCCGTCTTCTCTGTTCCCTGACTTACCAGCTCCCCCTGCACGAGAAAACTTGCTCCTGGTCGAGGGAGGCGGGGACAGGGAATGAACTCCAAGTCGCTTTTCCTTTCAGGGAGGTTAAGTGCCCAGACTTTGGAATTCCTCCCGGGTCTTCTGAGCTGGTCGCCAGGTGCCAGGTGAGCCTTGCACACAGCTGCAGACTCGAGCTGAGTTCCAGGGCGACGCTGCCATGAGGCCAGAGAGGGAAGCGGAGATTTCCCTCCCCCGACAAGGATCATCCCACAGCCTGGGGTCAGCAAAAGAAAATGCCAGGTCTCTACTGTCCATTCAGACATGCTTGTGTATCAGAAAGAGGAAAAGCTGCATCCTCTGCTTGTTCTGAGCAAGTGATGGACTCTGAAAGGTGAGAAAAGGGGTGCCTAAGAATGTGATCTGGCCTGGGATGGAGAAAAGCCCCCATTTCAAGGCTTTTAGATGGCTTTGAGATGGGCAAGGATGACCAGAAAGAGGATTGGTTTGCATTGCAAAATAAAGTGACCATTGGAGCACAGTCCCTTGGCATTGTGGAGTCTGGAGGTCCAGAGCCTGAAGCTGGAGAAAAGAGAAGGTCCAGAGGTAGGCAGATGCATGCTGAGAAGCCAGTCGGGCTGGGGTGCCCCAGGGGAGGGGCCCCAGTGCCCAGCTGACTCCATACATTTTCTCTTAACTGTGGCTGAGTTCAAAGTCTGAGGGGTTTGTCCTGTCTTGTGGTTCTGCCAAGGCACTTGGTGGGGGGTAGCAGTGGAAGGGGCAGTCTCTGCTGTGGGTCAGGTCAGAGTGGAGGAGAGACAACAATGTCTGGAGGAGCCGGAAGATGTGAGGAAAATTCCCTTCCTCTCTCATCCTCCAGGAGACACTGGGCTTTGGGAGGGGGAGGGAAGAGGCACTGGACCTCACCAAGTACTCAGGATGGGGCTCATTTGGATAGTAAAGAAAGAGGGGAGTGGAGATCAGGGACATGGAAGAAAAGACCTTTAGTTATGCGAGGGGTGAGTCTCTCGCTGGCCCCCAAAAGTCCAACCCTTGCTGGGAGGTTGAGAGAATTCATTCACCTTGTTGAATGAGCCCCAAGCATGTACAGAAGGCACCAGTGGATGAGGCTGCCTGGAAACGAGCATTCCTGGCTGGAGAGCTCCTTAAATGGGGACAACTGCTCAGGGAAAGTAGGTCTGACCTGAGAGCGGTTGTTGTCACTGCCCGGTCCAGAGACCCTTGGCTCCAGGCAGAGAAGGCAAAGCTGGATGCCGGTGTGTCTCAACTATTGATGTCCTTTCCAGATTGATTCATAAACTGCATTGGTCAGCTCAGACTAGATTAGGTTGTATCAGCAGACAACCTTCAGAGCTCCATGGCTGAACCCAACAAAGATCAATCTCTTGCCCTTGCTCATGACACCAAGAGTGGCCACCAGCTTTGCTGCACATTGTCTTCATTCTGGGACCCAACCTGAAGGAGCCGCTCTTACCTGGACATCCCGAGTCACTAACAGAAGGCCTGGGGTCATGGTAGAACCTCATGGTGGCCCTTTGAACCTTCTGCTGGGAAGGAACACATGTGACTTCTGTGCACATTTCACTGGTCAAGGCAAGTAACATGGCTGGGCTGACATGGCTGGGCTGACATGGCTGGGCTGACATGGGTGGGCTGAGCAAACATGAACCTCACACAGGGAGGGACAGGTGCCACTTGGGACACTCCTGCAATCTACGAAATTTACCAGTAGATGTCAATGATTCAAGAAGTTAGTGTGTGTTTCAATATCACTGAGCCCCTAAATTTGACAATGTCAGAATTTGTTCAAGGGAAGGAGGGTATTTTCTGGCTGGCATGCTGAGTCTGCACATCTTTTCCATCTCCAAATTCTAGATAGGTTTTGGATTTCAAGGCTGACAGGACTGGGGACTAGATTACACCACCTGTCCAAGGCGTGGGCACCTGACTAATGCTAGAAACACATAGACAGACACTTGTCAACTACGACTGGTGGTGGGGATGATTTGCTTATCCCTACCTGTAGCGATAACCAGATAATGCATCTTTTGAGACTATACTTCCACCTAGAGGGAGGAGCTCTGATTAGTCAAGAAAAATCAACATCACCACCATCATCATCACCATCATCGTCACCTTCATCACCACCATCATCATAACCACGATCATCATCACCATCATCATCAACATCATAGTGACCACCATCATCACCATCATCACCATTGTCATCATCATCACCACCATAGTCACTCACCATTATCATCATTATCACCATCACCACCATCATCACCCCCATCATCACCACCATCATCACTGTCACCACCATCATCACCACCATTATCATCAACATAGTGACCACCATCATCACCATCATCATCATCATCATCACCATCATCATCATCGTCATCATTATCACCACCATAGTCACTCACCATTAGCAGCAGCAGCAGCAGCAGCACCATCATCTTTAATAATTTTATTGGTGCTCTGGATCTCCTGAGAGACCCTTTCTTAACACACCAAAAAGCATCTGACACTTCTATGGCCCCCCTTTCTGGCCAATATTCATTGGACCCCATCTTCTCCAAGTAGCAGCTCAGGTGACGTCAGAGCTGCTCACAGCCAATCCAGAGAGTAATGGAGCAGAAAAGCCACTTCCTCTAATGATGCCTTGTCTAAGCTGTTATCCTCCGGCTTGAAGAGGCTTCCGGAACATGCCAAGGAGGGAGAAAGACATGTCACTTATTGAGTGCCCTGATGCAGAGCAAATACCCAGCTGACTTGCTCCCGTGTGGCCTGAGATTCACCCCAGTCTATAAGCACCAGCCGCCATGATGAATTTTACATTTCTAATCTCATTTAACCTCCACAACAACCTGGAGAGGCTGCTAATATCATCGTGGCTGCGAATAACATTTAAAATATTAAGCACTGGAAGGGAGGCTGGCTGTGGCCACGGAGCCAAGCAGCGGTTCTGGGTGAGGTGCTGAAGGAACGTGCGCTGGTGCCGGGAAAAGTTCAGAGGCTGTTTCCAATTGGCAGGAAGGCATTTCAGTACTGGAAGATCGTACTATTTGGGCACGCTGCCTAAATACCAGGCCTACT
Organism: Cryptoprocta ferox; assembly: GCA_028646485.1. NCBI lineage: Eukaryota > Metazoa > Chordata > Mammalia > Carnivora > Eupleridae > Cryptoprocta > Cryptoprocta ferox. The sequence goes on from CM053570.1 coordinate 98,822,884, forward strand.
CACATACATATGTACATATAAGTAGTTCAAAGAGGATTGTCCAAGATCACCCAGCAGGGGAAGGGTGATTCTGTGACCCAGCCTGGGCCTGTTCAAAGCCAAGGCTCTATTTAGCGTGTCACACGGGGGACACTTCGGGCAAAAACACTTCTCCTCCATTTTATTCCCTGCTTTCCGAATGTGTCAAAAAAGCAGAACCCCTAATAGGCAACAAGGATTCAAGGCAGCAATAGCCCAAACCCCTGGGTCATGATTTTCTTCTCTACAGTATAGCCGGTCCCTGAATCTCACTTTTAAAATGTGCTTTTAGGAAATACTCACTTTTGTTTAGCCCTCTAGAGAGTGTGGCTGCGGCTACACGCTGTTAGCTGACTCGCCAATATCCACTCTCCCCTTCCTCCTTCTTAGCGGAACTTGGGGTGGCGGTTAGGGGTGGGGTGGTGACAAATGTGCCAGCAGGACGCCGGAGATGCAGCAGCTACGTAATAAACCCGAGGTGACAGGTATGTGGGTGGAAGCTACAAGCCGAGAGTTCCAGAATGAATGGCTAGCTATCGTCTGGGGCCCCGAGGCATCGTGGGTATCCGCATGAGCCTACCCACAGACTTTCTCGTAGGTAAGACATAGAAATCAGTCTCAGGTCAAGCTATAGTTTATTCCAATTTCCTATAACTTTTGGGCAAATGTAAGGGAGCAGGTCAGTGCTTCCCCACAAGGCTGGGAAAGCCTGGGCGCAAAGTGCTTCTCGACTGGGGACGAATTTTACTACCCCCACTCAGTGGTATAGTCAAAGAGGGGGACAGAGATCTGGAGTCAGCAGGCTACACAGAGACACGCCACATGGGTTTCGCGTCACCCACGGCGCACCCTGAACCATGCCGATTTCACCAGTGCCAAGCCGATTTCACCAGTGCCAACGTGCCTCTTTGGCTGAGTCCTGACCTGGGGTGGGGGTGGGGTGCAGCTGAGGATTCCTTGGCTTTTTGTTCTAGGATTTCTGAAGACTTCACCGAGAGAGAGAGCGGGCCAATGCCGAGTCTCCCAGGAGACAGTGACTTCTGGCTCTGGGCTTGATGTCTGGTGCCCCCGAGTTTTCCTTTGTTACGGGAGCCAACAAAAGGCTCTGGAGAAGGCGGCACAGATCTGCCGTGTCTGGAGCAGGTGTTTGAAAGCTGAATCAGGCCCACGGCTTCCCAAATGAGCTTGAGAAGTTTCATTCCTCCCAGCTATATAAAGTGACAGTACCAATCCGGGGTATCTTTTCTCGGAGCAGCTGTACTAGAATTCCTCCCCACGACACCCCCGGCACGCCCCTCCACTCACCCACCGCAGAGATCCGCAAAATCAGCCTGGACATTTGTACCTAACAAGAGGGAGCGTGCGGTAGGCAGAAGAACACGGGTGTCGTTTGTTTGTTTGCTTGTTTGCTTTTTAAGAAGCAAGTAAATCCAAGTCCTGCCTCTACCACGTCCCAGCTGCACAATGTCAGGCCAGTCATATCACTCCCCTGAGTGGTCCTCACATCCTGAAAGTGGGACGTAAAGGGGCGTGCCTCGGAAGACTAAATTAGATGAACTATGGAATGCTCCTTTGTGCTAGATGCTCACAGTTGCCATCATTAGGAACCAGCCCACAGTCAGTGGCATTGGTGCCCCTGTGAAGACAGACATCAACTGTTTATTCACCGTTTCTTCATGCAACAAGCATTTCTGGGGCTGCGTCCAAGGTGCCCGCTGTCCTCTGGCAGGATAAACACACCTGATCTCTGCCCTCACAGGACTTACAGCTCAGGATGGAAATCAGATGAGAAACAGGTACACAAGATACAAATGCCTGCCTGTCCATTGACAACTTTCTGAAGGTCATCGGCTGGCTACTGTCGGGCACTAAGCACCTCCCCACCCCAGCTCCTAAGCTCTGTCTGCTCTCAGGGGATCGAGCCTGTAAGTACATTCCTAGACCTCTGTCCTGCAGGAGCACATGACCGTGAGAACTGCTGTGGGGCAGTGGCATTCAGGTCTCAGAAGAGTCAGCAGAATAATACTGTCAGAAAGCAGGTGCTGCATCCACGCGTGTCCATGAGCATGATACCTTGTACTCAACAGGAATCGAGTGCCCACCTACTGCAGACAAGGATCTGCTAAGTGCCGTGGGGGGTGTCCATTCAGCTGTGCCCTGAGAGCCGGGCGGGAAGAGGGTGACGCACGCACATTTGGGTCAGCTTCCCTTCAGGCAGAGTGCCCAGCAGCTTAGGGTCAGTCATTCTTAAATTCATCCGCTCACTTAGCCAAAATGTACTCTCTGGCTGCTGAATCAGACAAGTGAGGTCGCTGCTCAGGACGCCCTCTATTTCATTCTAGTGAGTTCCAGAAAACATAGACCGGACAAACATCCCTTTGGAACCTGGACTTGGGATCAGGGGCTGGGGAAATCGGACATGCGTCAGGCCTGGATCCCCCCAGTCAAATCTCAAGCCCCAGACATCCAGCGGAGATAAGTTGTTAAACTCTCAGATTGGGACCTCCACTGTCAAAGATTGCTTGAAAATGGGGAGAGGGGCAGAGAACCTCATCTGCATAGTATTTAAGAAGGTCGAGGGGCGCCTGGGGGCTCAGTCAGTTAAGCGTCCAGCTTCGGCTCAGGTCATGATCTCATGGTTTGTGGCTCAAACCCCGCGTCAGGCTCTGTGCTGACAGCTCAGAGCCTGGAGCCTGCTTCAGAGTCTGCGTATGTGTGTGTGTGTGTGTGTGTCTCTCTCTCTCTCTGCCCCTCCCATACACATGCTCTGTCTCTCTGTCTCTCAAGAATAAATAAATGTTATAAAAAGAAGAAGAAGAAGAAGAAGAAGAAGAAGAAGAAGAAGAAGAAGAAGAAGGTAGAGTGCCAACCTGAGGACGGTGCGTGTTCAGAGGGAGGCTCTCAGCAAGCAGCTGACCATACGTTCCGGTCTGCCTGGGGCTGCTGTCTTGGAGTAACTGTTCATCTCCCCCTCAAAGTGTCCTAATCTGGGGGCGCCTGGGGGGCTCAGTCGGGTAAGCATCCGACTTTGGCTCAGGTCATGGTCTTGCGGTTTGTGAGTTCGAGCCCTCTCAGTTGACAGCTCGGAGCCTGGAACCCCTTTCAGATTCTGTGTCTCCCCTCTCTCTGCCCCTCCCCTGCTCATGCTCTGTCTCTCTCTGTCTCTCAATAATAAATAAAAAAAAATGTTTAAAAAAAGTGTCCTAATTTGGACTGTATATTTTGTGCGGACCCAATCAACCAAGTGTCTCACATCAAAAGTTTCAGGCATCAAAGAGAGCCCACCAGGGGTCCTAAGAATGAGTAGTGAAAGTCCACGCAGGAACTTGCCCGTGCATATTCCTGGCAGCAGGATTCCCAGCAGCCAAAAGGGGGACACAACCCAACTGCCCACCGGCAGGTGAGCGGATACAAAAATGCATGACTCACCCACACAACGGAGCAGCACTCAGCCATAAAATGACAGCTGACCACTCGACAATGAACATCATTCTAGAGAAAGAAGCCAGACAAAGGCCCCATATTGTTTATTGATGTAAACTGTGCAGAACAGGGACATCTATAGGGGGAGAGAGCACATTGCGGGTTGCTTAGGGCTATGGGAGCTCGGGGAGGGGAGTGGGGAAGGGAGGAGGGAAGATAGGGGGAGATAGCTAAACGCTACAATTTATTTGGGGGGTGATGAAACTGTTCTAATATTCACTGTGGTGATGGTTGCACTTATCTGTGGATCCATCAGAAACCATTGAATCAGACACATCAAGCAGCTGAATTGTATGGTACGTGAATTATATCTCGATAAAACTGTTATATGTTAACTATTCTGGAATGAAAATTAAAAGCTTAATAAAAAGTCATGCCTGGGTGAAAGAGTCATCCGAAGTAAGATGAACCAATACAGTTTAATTCAATACAGTGCAAAAGGCACAGATATGGAATTTCTCCTTGCAACTAACCTTTAGGAAACTACCGCTTGTCAAATTTCAGAGTAGCATCAAACAAGAGGCCCGCGGTGCCCTGAAAAGGCTGTGTCCTGACTACGTGTATGTCCGAGGTCATATATGTAGTTTTCTTCATGTGACTTAACCAAAGCAACTATAAAGTGGAATAAAGACACAGGAGAATCCAGATGTCTTATGCAATTTACTTTTAATTTGGAAATGCTATCTGTTCTTAATAGAACATCTTCTTTACATCAACAACAAAATTGTTTTTAAGGAAAAAGGAAATAGAGACTCAGTGGTTAAAAGCCAGTTGCCAGACCTGGATCCTGGTTGAGCCGCTTAACAGCAATGAGGCCTCAGGCCAGTGACGTCACCTGCAAAATGGTCATATCTGCTTCAGGATCATCAGGAGGTATTATGCGCTAACCACCCCCCTCCCCCCGCCGTGCGATGGTATTGGGAGGTGGGGCCTTGGAGGGGTGATGGGTGTTGGATTAGGTCATGAGGATGGGGCCCCCGATGGGAGGAGCGTCCTCCAGGGATGGGAGCGACCCCGGCGCTCGCCCGCTGCCTCTGCCATGCAAGGACCCAGCGAGAAGCCAGGAAGAGGGCTCTGCCAGGAACAGAACCCTGGACGTCCAGCTCCAGCGCTGTGAGAGCTCCAGGTCCGTCGTCTGAGCCCCCAGGCAGGGGTCCGAGCAGACGGGGACAGGACCAGGAGGAGTTTACGCAGCCCTCCCAGTCGCCACCTGCTCCTCCTCCGGCCACTCTACACGGATTCAGGACCCTGCTGGGAGGGGCGCTTAATTATGAAATGCGTAGAGCGAAGGACCGTCCCGCCTGCTCTGTCCAGGGCGTGCGCAGGTGAGTCTCCCGGCTGGAGATCGTATCGCACTTTGGAATACGATCACACTCTCCTTCTCTTTGGGCCAAGGTTTCCCTTGTCTTCCTGCAGCTCCACCAGGATGGCCCACTGATGTGAGCATCTTGTGCCGTCTCTCACCGCTCAACCTGCCCGGCAGGCAGCCTCCTGTGTTCCCAGCGAGCAGTGGAGCCCTGCTCCAGTCCAGCGAGACGACGGGGAGGGGAGGGCGGTGCGGCCGAGGACATCCTGTGTGATTGGCTTGACTGTTCCCCGGGGGTGGGGGTCCACTTCTCCCCTTTGTCCCACCCCAGGTACGGGTGGCCTCGAGTCTTTATGCTCGCACCACTGTCGGAGGCCCTTACTGACCTGCCCAAGGTGAGGGATCTCCCTGGATCTGGTGAGGAACAGAAATCACAGCGTCCCAAGGCCAGCAATGCGGGGTAGACACGTGACCCTGAGCTGCTACAGAATTTGCCCTGGATTCTAACACGTTGAAGTCCCTGGTGGTGCCAGGGGCTCCTCTGCGGCATGAATGCATTTTTGCCGGATCTTCAAAAGGCCCAGGGATGGGAAGAGAAAGCTCAAGGTGAGAGCATTAATTTTCCAAAGCCCTATTTCTGCAGGAGCCACTTTCCTCGGCCGGATAGTATTCTGGCTTTTAGGAAGAGCATGGCACGGGGTTGGAGCATGAAGTCAGAGAGCACTAATTAGCCCTCCCTAACTTCAAAAATAAAATCATCGTGCAGTATGATGATCATGATTATTGTTACCATTATTACCACCACTCCAATCACTGGTGCTCCAGCCCTTTCATCCCAGAATTTCAAAGCAGCTTTATAAGGAGATGGCTATTCATTTGCACAATGAGAAGCATCTTTTGAAAATGGAGCTTTCAGACTCTTGATGGAAAAAACTCTGATTTCCACCAGCATGATTGATAGGACGACAGAGTCCCCGAGAATGGATGTGGCTGTTAAGTGGGGTCCAGGCTCTGATGTCAGAGGCAAAAGAGCCCCACACTGCGGGACAGGGGCCCTGGGAGTCGAAGCTTCTGAAATTCTCTGCAGCCAACTCTGTCCCCTTCGCGCCCACCCTTTCCCAGGAGCCAAGGCGTCCGCCGAAGGTCAAGGGCAAACCGGATCCACGCCACAATAGACAGGCATGGCTAAGGTGCGGGCTCTGGCCAGATTTCTTGGGTTTCGACTCTGGCTCTGCATAGGAAATACCAGTTGTGTGTCCTTGGGCAAGTTGCTTACCCTTTCTATGCTACTGCAAAATGAGGTTAAAACTCATTTCTACCTCTTGGGAGTTTTAAGCAGCAGATGAGTCATCAGAGGCCCTTGGAATGGTGTTTGGCACAGAGTAGGTACTTGCTAGGTTATGGGGACATGGATGATGGCCACGGCGATGTTACTTCCTGGCTAAAAATTCAACATCGGCTCCCTACTGCCCCGATACAATGCAGACCCTTGTCACGGCATACGAGCCTTAGTTCCTGGGCGCTCTCCACCACCACCCACCCGCCCAGCCCCGCCATGGCCCTGCCCTGTCTTACCCGGCTGTAGGCCTCTGCAGTGGCCACTGGCCCCTGTTGCAGAGTTCTTTCTCCCTGAGCTCATGCTCCCTGGTCCCTTAGGACTCAGTTCAGTGTCACTTCCTCTACAACATTTCCCCAGCCTCCCTGTGGGATGACATGTCTCCCCTCTGTGTGCCCTCAGCACCTGTGTCCTTTTCCTAGCCACAACCCATGGCTGGGTTTCCCCCTCCCCATCCCTCTCTTCCATCTTCTCCCAAATCCCCATCGTCATCATTGTCCTTCTCCTCCTTCTCCTCCTCCTCTTCCTCCTCATCGTCTTCTGCTCCGTTCGCTGGCTAATCATTACTTCCAGGACAGGACCTGAACTGGCACTTATAGTAGTTGGTCCCTGCAAATGTCCTTCCCGGCTCTGCCAGGAACACACAAGCCTCAGCATGGCGTCTGATCATCACAAAGGTGATGTCCACACCACTTGGGGAAGCTCTTCCCCCTCCTTTTCTTTTTAAATTTATGTTTATTTATTTTTGAGAGAGAGAGAGCATCAGTGGGGGAGGGGCAGAGAGAGAGGGAGACACAGAATCCAAAGCAGGCTCCAGGTTCTGAGCTGTCAGCACAGAGCCCGAAGTGGGGCTCAAACTCAACAAACCATGAGATCGTGACCTGAGCCGAAGTCAGACGCTCAACCGACTAAGCCACCCAGGCTCCCCAAATTAGTTAATTTTTTTAATGTTTATTTATTTTTTTTTAGAGAGAGAGAGACACAGAGTGTGATCAGGGAGGGAAAGAGAGAGGGGGAGACACAAAATCTGAAGCAGACTCTAGGCTCTGAGCTGTCAGCACAGAGCCCAATGCAGGGCTTGAACTCATGAGCCGGGAGAGCATGACCTGAGCCAAAGTCAGATGCCCAACCTACTGAGCGTCCCCAGGCACCCCAGGGAAGCTCTTCCTCTTTATTGGGTGACTCGGGGGTCACAGAGAGACGACACGGCAGTCGCCACTCACGGCCTGGCTCACTGAGCGTGCTGAGCGACAGTACCCTGGATGCCTGAATGAATACGTGGGGAGATAAACAGTTGGATGAGTGTTCAGGTGGGAAGGCTGGCTGTTCTGGCCAAGGCTGGGGAAGGGCTGCTTACATCCCTCTTTGTCCTGCAAGAAAGGCCCCCTGGGTCGTCTGGCAGACTCACTGTCCTATGTCACCATAAAACCCTGTGACAAATTAATGGAAGTCATTTCTAGGGAGGCCCCCAATGAGTAGACATCTCCTTTCATTGTTGTTAAATATCACAAATGACGAACGTGTTCTGGAAGCATATGACACACGGGGATTTTGCTAAACGCCAGGCTCTCGACTGTGCTTTGGGAATAACTGGTTGAGAGCAAGAAGTTGGTTTAACCAAGAGGGGAAGTTGTACAAGGGCTGCTTATAGGCAGGATCTCCACGCAGCTCTGTCGTTCTGACATCGGAATTGTAGAAACAGGCAAATTCTCATAAATTGCCTTTATGTGCCCAGGGAAGATGATGCTATTTTGGGCTCGGAAGACTTTTAAAAACAAACTAGAAGCAAAGCACAATAGCTCAGGATGTCTGACTCACTCCGAAGGAGAACAGGCCCACCTTCCAGGAGAGGGGAGACTAAGGGCACGGAGAAACGGGGGTCTCCGTGGAGGACAGGCCACGGGGGCTTGAGCTGAGAGAAGTGGTGGAGACAGCGGTTTGTCCTGAGCCAACACCGTCTTCCCCACTGCGGTCCACGCTCCCTCCCACCTCAGGCTCATGAGGTGACCAAGGAGCAATGACATAGCACCTTCTGGAAACTGAGGGAGGCTGAGGGGACAGGCCCCAGTGCAGGTGGGATGCTGGGAACCCTGAGCCCTGCTTGGAGTCCTCCTGCTGCAAGGCTGTCAGAGGCCCGGGCACCCCGAAGCCAGAGCCCTTCCAAGAGTTCCAGCAACCAGGTCTCTGTGTTTTTATTTGTGGCTCACAGATTCCTGGCTAGAAGAGTGTCCCTGGGGGGGGGGGGCAGCGGGACCGCCAGAGAGTGGTCGTGGCTCTGTGGTCTGTGTCCTGGGGACATGAGTGGAAGAACCCACCTGCATGATGGATGGCAGCCCAACCCCTCAGGACGCTCCCCAGGATCATCCCCCCTAGGATCCTCCCCGGGACCCTCCCTGGGACCCTCCCTAGGACCCTCCCTGGGACCACCTCCCTGGGACCCTCCCCAGGACCACCCCCCCCAGGAACCTCCCTAGGACCACCCCTCCCTGGGACCACCCCTCCCCATGACCCTCCCCAGGACCACCTCCTCGGGGCTGTCCCTGGGACCGTCCCTGGGACCACCCGTCCACATTCCTCAGAAGCAGGGTGTGACCCGCCAGCCCCCATGGCCGGTGTCCTGGCCAGGTGTGCGCTGGGTGTGCTGACCTACCCGGCTGCACCGAGCGAAGCCCCAGCCCTCACTGGGGTCCACTCTCTACCTTCCCTCTGACCCTTCGAGAGACGCCCCATATCAGACATGCAGGAGGCACCCCTGGACCCCTTCCCTCCCTTCCTGTATCTGGATGAACCGCCGACTATGTGCCCACACTTAGCAGGACCTGGGGGTGCAGCAGGGAACCAGGCCCTGCCTGCAGGAGACACCTGCCCTGGTGTGGGGGTGGGGAGCAGACGGTCAGTGCGGGGGAGACACTGCGTAGGTTCCTTTTAGGTATTGATAATATAGAGATCATCTCCCCTTGTGGGGGGCTGAGTGACGGCCCCCAAACATGCCGGGTCCCAGCCCCAAGGACCTAGGACTATATGTCCCCACGTGGCTAATGGACTTTACAGAGGTGGGAGGGCCGGGTCCAGGATCATCGGTCAGGGCCCTGTCATCACAGAGGCCCTCAGAAGAGGGCAGCTGGGGGCTGGAGCCAGAGGCAGATCGGAAGACGGTGCCCTGCTGGTGTTGAGACGGGGCCACCAGCGAGGAGGCCAGCGGCCTCTGGAAACCGGAGCCTGGTGACACGTTCAGCTCAGGGTCTCCAGCCTCTCGAACGGCAAGATGAGAAACTTGCTACTAATTCTCCAGTTCGTGGACTTTTAGCAGAGCAGCCATAGGAAACTAGCATCTCCCCTCAAAACGTCCAGGAACGAGGGACTGCGGTCGGAGGGGTGGGCTCAAGGCTGCTTCCACAGGGAGGGCCCACCGAGGCACGGCCCCAGCCGGGGGATGGGACGGGTGAGGCGGGGCCAGCCCAGCGTGGGTGGGGGCGGGCGGATGGCTGGCAGCGCAGTCCAGAGGTCACTGCCAGTGTCCACCCCCCAACCCCGCTCGGCTTCCTGTCCAGCCCTGGGACTCCCACAGCCGTGCCCGCGGCCAGCTCACCAGGCTGCAGGGTTAGTTCTCAGATCGTCCCGGGATACTGTCTGCTGGCCCTGGGGTCCTTCAGAGGGAGCCGGACGGTGTGGGCTGGTCTTGGCAGGAGCTCCAGGGAGGCCCATGTAGTACAGAATTTGGACTTCTCCTACGAATGGTCCGGCCCTTGCTGTTGGCTTTGGAGAGGGGACCTGTGTCATCCCGATGGAAGGGTCTCTGCTTAAGGTGAAGCTGACCGTGTGTCAGAGAGACCAGCATGGGGCCGGATGGGGGGGGAACGTGGGTCATACAGTGTCACCCAACCTGGGGACTGAGAACTCTGTGGGCACCGATCACTAATCCTTCTGTCAGTTGTGCCCGTGCCATGGTCAAGTGAGCCTGCCTGGTTGGTGACATTCGGTGTATGTTTCACACCGTGGTGCTGTAAGTGGTGTGTGTGTGTGTGTGTGTGTGTGTGCGCGTGTGTCCTGTCCCCACGGGGAGAGGACAATGTGAACTTCAGGTGTGGAGACCGCCCAGCCTGGGCTCCGAGTCTTTCTAGCAAGTTATCAAACCAAGGGTGCCTTGGGGATCCCCCCACTGCTGATGCCAGTATCGGAAGTGAGGCCAGTCGTGCCCTATCCAAGACCGGGGTCCTCTGACCTCAGTAGTCTGGCTAATTTCAGGTGCCCCTCCCCAGTGCAAAGGCCACACCCCGCCTGGAGGGAGAGCCAACATGAACCCCAAGCCCCAAGCGCCAGCCTCGCCACACAGAGCAGACTGTCCCCAGAGCCCTCAGCATGGCCCGTCCCAAAACAGGGCTCCGACGGCTGCTTCCAAGTCCCCGGTCCTCCGCGGCTCATTATTATGGCTCATGACTGGGTCGTCTCTCTAAGAAATGGGAATTAGAAATCGCTCCGGTGGCTGACCACCTCAAAAATGCAAATCAGTATAATTTCAATCAATTCATGCAGCACCGAGCATTAAAAATGCAAATTCCCTGCTGTGCAGGGAGCCAGGAAGAACAGCGCCTTGTTTAGAAAGAAAACTCCATGGCAGGTGGACCTTTCCGGATCCCGGTGTAAACTCGATCCTTAATTGGGACAGAGGAAGAAGGTGTGGCCGCAGCCAGGGCCGGTGGCGTTAGTGGCACCCTGCTGCATCGGCAGGCCCGCGCGCACCCCGTCCCTCGAAGTCAGAGGGAAGAGAGCACACGGTCCCACGCCCTCCTCTGCCTTCTCATTCTCCATTGTTCTCCACTTTCCTCTCCCTCCTCCTGCTCCTCCTGCTCAAGCCTGAAATGAGGGCTCTGCGCTTGGAGGGCGTCCTGCTCCGTGCAGGCACAAGAGTGAGAGGGATGTGCCTGCAGGGGGCAGGGGGCCTGAGCCCAGCCCAGCCCGCACCCCCGCTCCCCCCGAGGGAAGGTTTGCCTCCATCCTCCACTCAGAGTCCACACACCGATCCCATGATGCTAATTTTGCTAAGTTATGTCTTCCTCCGGGAAGCCCCCCAGATCCACCCCTCGGTCTCCATTCCCGCACCACAGGCCTTGTTCGTAGTCTGTTGCAGCCACCATGTGTCCATGTGTTGACATCTGATCGTCCCACCTGTCCAGCTCCTTGACGGCAGGCATCGCCTGTGTTTCGGTTCTAAGATGTGCTTTGCACAGAATGTATTGAAATTTATGAAATGAGTCCATCTAGTCTGTCCAGGGACTTGGAATAACAGACGCTATGTTCCAAGGCAAGTGGTCTGCTGCTCCCTTCAGGCAGACAGGAAGTCCCTACGCACCACACCTGCGGGGGAGCGACGGCCAGGGGCGAGGGACTCTGTGTGCGTTAGCTAGACATGCTGCCTAACGAGTCACCACAGACTCAGCAGGCTAAATAGCACCCGTTTACTACCTCCTACCTGCCGTGGGTCAGGAGTCCAGGCTGGGCCTCTGGGTGGGTCTCACAAGGCTGTAATCAAGGTTTCAGTGGGTCTGGGGGGTCCCATCTGAGAGCAGGGTCCTCTTCTGAGCTCCCACAGCTGTTGGAGGAAGTCAGCTCCTTGCAGCTGTTGAACTCACGGTGGTGTCCTTCTTGAAAGCCAGTGGGAGAGAGGGTTCCCGACTCAGGAAGGGCCTGGTCCCTCGTGGAAGAACCTTCACCCGATTAGGCAAGGCCCAGCCAGAATAACCTCCCTTTTAATGAGCTTGAGCTCAAAAGATTAGGGACCTCCATGACACCCATAAATCCTGTAGTCCGGATGAGAAGCAGGTCACAGTTTCTGACCATACTCAGGGGGTATCCTCATCCTGGGGCCGTGTCCCAAGGCAGCCCATTCCTTGGGCCGTGACATTGGAGTTTCCGTCCCATGTTTGGACCCCACATCACCATTGATGACCTTGGAGGTTCTGGGCTGACCCCTCCTCTGCCCCTTCACACCTTGACCCGGGACCCACCCCAGATATGGTTGTTTTCACTCTGCGTAGTTTTGCCCCGCCACACCCCAGGGCACCTCCCAGCCTGCCTCGGGCCTCCCCACCCAAGGGGTGCCCCCATCCCACGGCACCCCCAGGGCCTTGCTTCCCTCACTTCCTGTCCACTCTGAAAACCAAGGCAAAGGTGTCCCCACACGGATCTTGCACCTCCGTCACCACCTCAGACATGGCAGGCAGTCTCCTCTGCTCCCAGAGCCAACCTCAGGGCCTCGAGCTGCTCCTGTCCAGCCCCCTGTCCCCCTCCCCAGAGCAGGGCTCTGCTCGGCCCAGCCTGACAGTGGCAGAAATGGCCACCTCCCACTTCTGTCCCACACCCGTTTCCGCCCGGTCACCTTGCGTGGCTGTCTGGTTGTTCCCTGTGCATCTGGGGCACTGAGAGGGGGCACCCAAGTCCCACCCCTGGGCTGAGGGGAACTGCACTGGGCTCTGTGCCCGAGGGCCTGGAATCACCCCCTCCTGCCTGGGCCTAGGACTGGCAGCAGACACACAGGACTCTCGGTTAAATTGAAGTTTCAGATGGACAACACATATTTTTGTGTAAATAGATCCCAGATATCCCACGGGCTCCACCTACCCCAGACTGCACTGGCGGCTTATCTGCAATTCGAATAGAACCAGGGGCCCCGTGTCCCACAGCTGGTGACAAACAGGGAGCAGGGACTGAAGCCGGATCCATCTCCAGAGGCCAGACTCTCCCCTCCGCTTGGCAATCCTCCTGAGGACACAGACGTGGTGGCATCTGCCACCCTGCTTTCCTCTGCCTGCAAGTGGGGTCTGCAGCCTGAGCCCCCGGCCCCCTAGAGGCAAGAGACAGATGCCTGTTGATGCGTCAGACGAGACAGCAGGTCTTGGCCGTTGGGGGTTGCAGGATGACATTCTTGTAAATGTCCTGGTGACCTGCCACGGGCTTGGGTCCCCCCAGTGTATATATATATATCAAAGCCCTGGTCCCCAGTACGGTGGTGTCAGGAGGCGGAGACTTGGGGATGTTGTGAGGGTGGGGCCCTTGGGAATGGGATTAGTGGCCTTACAGGATGAGACCGGAGACAGGGTCTCTCCCCATCACCTGACGGCACAGCCAGATGGTCGCTGCCTGCAAGCCACACCGGGACCCACATGTGCCGGCACCCTGATCTTGGAGCTTCTCGGCCTCCCCTGTGGGCAAAGCATGTGTGGCTCAAGTCCGGGTCCACGGCGAGACCCTTGCCCTGGCACACGGGCTCCCTGCACAGGCCGGCCCTCCAGAAGCCCACGGCCCTGTTCTCCTGGGCTGTTTACCGATGCCAAGCAGGCCTGTTCCGCGAAGCCCCCAGACAGAAAGTTATGGGCCCCCATCCTTTCCCGAGCACCTTTCTCTCCCCGGTTCGCCCCCACCCGTCTCCAGACGTCGTGTTTAAATGATTAAGCCGACAAACAGTTTTATTTCCTCCGGCAGCTGACAATTCCGCGAAATGGAGAGGTTTTAATTTGAAGTGGCACAATAAAAATCCTTCCCCACTTCTCCAGAACTCAGCGACAAGGCTCTAAAGACAGCCCCGGGAGCTGGCGGCTCGGCAGGTGGGGAGGCCGCCGCCCCCAGGTGTAGGGACAGGCCTGCCCGGCCCACGGCCCCCGCTTCTGGAGAGGGGGCCCTGCACGGGTGACCTTGGGCCAGTCTCCCTGCACCCCACACCCAGCGACTTCTCACCCCAGGACATCACCAAACGCATGATGTTTGGAAAGGGGAGTGTTTTCAATGTCCCTGTCGGTGGTGGGCCGGCCCAGCCTCATGTGTAGCAGGTCCAAGCTTCCAGGCTGACCTGTGCCCAGGACAGCCGAGAAGACACCGGATGCTCTGAGTCTGGTGCAGGCGGAGCTGCTCACGCCCGCCCCACCCCCACCCCTGTGGCCCCCGAGGAAGGTCGGCTGTATCCCCATAGCATGACCAGCCTGCGAAAACCTGCAGGGATCACACTGGCCGCATCTGGGGCTGCATGGTCGGCGTCTCCTCCCCGACCACCCCCAGATTCCCTGAGAGAATGTGCCAGGCGGCCATCCCCAGTCCCATCCTGCCCCTACTGGGCCTGGGGTGCCCGCTCCCCGAAAGACACAGGTAAAGAGAAGCCCTGGATGACAATGCCCGACCCGCACCGATTCGAGTCACTAGGCCTGAAACAACCTGCTCATAGAAGCAGGTCCCCGACCGGCTCTGAGCTCCTCCCAACCAGGCCGCCTGACAGCAGGTGCCCCACGCAATCGCAACTGAATCACCTCATTCGGGTTTGTTCTGCCTCCGCCCCTAGGGGCGCCGCCCACGTCTTCTCCCCCATCCCTGACCCCACAGCCCCTAGGGGTGGACTTGCAGCAAACGTGGCCCCCGGGTGATGTGCCCGGGCCTGCAGGCCCCCAGACCCCACCTGGCACGCCTGCCTTGGCCTCCGCCGCCTGTCACCCCCACCCCTTCTGGGGCTGGTTCTCCCCCGCCCCGGGCCCCCTGTAGTCTCAGCACACTGGCGGGGGGCCTTTCCTCAGGCAGCCCCCACTAGCCTCCCCCTCTTGGTCAGATTAAAGGCCTCGCCCAACCCTGTGCAGGGGCCAGCACGTTTCCTGCACTTGGCTCTGTGCTTACCTGTCATGTTTCCCCTACACCAGTGGTCTGGGCTGCGGTCCTGTGTCTCTACACGCGCACCTGGTAGCAGGTGTCCGGGAGCACACGAGGTCAGTAAACCTCTGCCAAATGAAAGGATGGTGTCTGCCCAGGCCACTGCCCAGGCCACACAGAGGACTTTAGGGGCGGCAGGAGCCCAGGGAAGGAGGTTCTCCAAAGACACTTGATCACCTCCTTCCTATGGTTCTGCTCCTTCCATTCTCTCCCCAGACCCCTTGGAAGGCCCCCAAACACTGACTATGTGTTTAGCTCCATCGGGCACATAATAGGTGCCCAATCAAAGTACACTCAGAATGAAAGGCAGCCTGGGGTCCTCTGGGGGCTCCGTCGGTTAAGCGTCAGACTCTTGATTTTGGCTCACGTCATGATCCCAGGGTTCGTGAGTTCAAGCCTTGCATCGGGCTCCGCGCTAAAGGCATAGAGCCTGCTTGGGTTTCTCTCTCCCTCTCTCTGCCCCTCCCTTGCCTTCTCTCTCTCTTTCTCAAAATAAACAAATAAACATTAAGGGCAGACTTCCACAGGACAGTTCAGTTTATTGGGTCATTTACAGACCCAATGACCACGGAGGGACGGAAAGTGCAGGCTGGCTCTCGTCACATCACAGAATGCGTGGGATCAAAGCACTGCCATCTGGAAAGTCCTCCGTTTATAATTTGGACAAACTGCTCTGTATCCTCTCTCAGTGTGCGTCTGCGTGCGGTGGGCCTCGGGGAGGTACTGATTTATTTTCTGTTGTGAGACTAGCACCCTGTGAGTGGCTGGTCCACGCAGGGGCAAGGATGTGGCCTTCCCAGGGTGGCAGAAGCCTCTCGAGTGCACTCCCTCTCCAGAGGGGACTCCCTTGCTCGTCCATGGGAGCAGGGGAGCCCGAAGAGAGCCGCACCTTCTTCGGGTCCCCTGCTTGTGCCTCAGCGGTGAGGGGGCAGGATCCCAGAGGAAAGCGAGACAAATAAACAGAGACGCTGGTCATGGGTGCAGGGGGCCCCAAGGGCTCCATGCAGAGGGCTGACACTGCCCCAGCCAGGGGTAACCTCCGAGCGGGCCCGGTGTGGGAGAGCAGTGGCCTGGATGGTCACCTGGGCGGTCGTGGGTTCTAGAGTCAGACCCGCCCGAGTTCAAAGCTCCACCCGGGAGAAGCTGCCGTGTGGCCTGGGCAGAAACAGAGAACGCCTCTGGGCTTCAATTTGCTCACCTGCAAAAACCGGGGGAATGGGGGTGTTACCCGCCCCAAGGGCGTGGTGTTTGTACAGCACCCCTCCCCAACAACCATGCTCCCCGAATGAGCCCTGGGTCCTGATGAGAGTGTCCGGAAAGCTGCACCCTGAAGGCCCCCCTCCCACAAGGAGGAGGAGGAGACGTCCCCAGAGCGGGGCCCCAAAGCACTTGAGACTCTTGTGAGCGCTAGCAAATTCTCTTAGGAAGTTCCCCACTGCAGCTAAAGTTCTTTGTTTTACTGTGGTGATAATATGCATATGTGTGCAATGGAAGCTTCCTAACAAAGGCCATGTTCTTATAGTAAGAAACGTGTGGAGCCGGTATGAAGGAACACAAAATTCAAAATTGTGCCCGAGTTGAGACAATCTAACAATCAAATCATGGAAGTGTTGACAAATTCACAACTATTTATGTGCATTCAGTTAAAGTAACTAAAGAGCAACATGCTATATCATGCGGATACTGAATTGAAACGAATTTTAAAAAGCCCTTCCATGTGACAGGATGTGCTTTTCTTTGCTGTTCGCTGTGAAAAAGGTTGTGAAACGTGGAAATGCGGGGCGCCTGGGGGGCTCGGTCAGTTGAGCGTCTGACTTCAGCTCAGGTCATGATCTCACGGTTCGTGGGTTCGAGCCCCGCGTCGGGCTCTGTGCTGACAGCTCGGAGCCTGGAGCTGCTTCGGACTCTGTGTCTCCCTCTCTCTCTGCCCCTCCCCTGCTCACGCCGTCTTTCTCTCTCTCAAAAATAAATAAAAACATTTTTTAAAAAATGTGGAAACGCTTGAGCCTTTGGAGAACTTCTTTGTAAATGGATCTGAGTGGCTTGTGATGGCATGAAAACTTTTGTAAATAAACCCTCTGACTTTTGGGTGGTATCGAACAATTTAACAACAATGACAATAATCACAGAAACTCCAGCTTTGGAGCCTTTGAGGAAATTATAATTATTGAAGGCACGCTTGCGAACAGGAAGACACTATATTTATCTGATACAAGGTTGAAGGTGGTGAGAAATGAAACAAGTCCCAACAGCATATAGGATTTGGTTTAGAAATGATATGATTGGGGCGCCTGGGTGGCTCAGGCCGTTGAGCGTCCAACTCTTGATTGCGGCTCAAGTCATGATCCCAGGGTCGTGGGATCGAGCTCCGCGCTGAGCATGGCACCTGCTTGAGATTCTCTCTCTCTCTCCCTCTTCCTCTGCCCCACCCCCTTCAAAATTAAAAAAAAAAAAAAAAAAGAAAACAAATGATACAATTGTGCTTTGGAATAATAGCTCAACTGGTACACAGCACCTTTTAATGAAGCCCCAAATTTAATCAAGCAGATTAGTATTTTGTACTGGAATGGAACAAAATAAAAATATCTACAAGTTCGCTGCATCTAAATGTAAAGAAACGTTCAAGAGAATCATATATGAGAATAACGTCAAAACAGGCAACTTATTTGATGAGTTTTTATCTTGTCGGAGTATTTGTCAAAGAAAATCCTTCTCAGGATGGAAGCGAGAAGGCAGCCTCCATAAATGCATTTGGGTGAAATATTTACACATTTCAATGTGGAGAGAAGATAACCGTGAACACGTTCTCTGTAGAGCTGAATTTTCTCTGAGCTTACCGGGCACCCCTGCACCTGCAGAGATAAAATTATCTCAATTAAAAATGTTATGATCTCACAGAGAGGAGGCATCTGAAGGTGTCAACAATTTCAAATGTGCTAACCCAAAAATTACAGTTTTGAGGAAGGACACAAGCAGTTTTATGGAAAATTTTTTAATGTTAACATTCTAATGGAAAATGCTATTCTTTTAAAAAAAATTCCAATGGGTCTACGAATATCATAAAACCCACTTAGTCAAAGGAAATACTTCAAAAATACACACCTGTAATTATTTTTAGGGCCCGTCTCTTCTGAAGCACACCCCAGTTTGGACAGAGACTGATGGCTCAGCCTGTTTGTCTACCACACAGGTTTCCAGACTTAAGAATCTCCTAGGACCTGGGAGCTTATTTCATTCTGACGCAGGCAATCTGAGACCTCTGTCGTTGCTGGCTTTCACTCAAGGGATGATTTACGACACCGTGAAATGCAAAGACCCTATAGGTATAGAGTTCAGTCAGCTTTGACGTGCGTGTTCACCTGTACGGCCAACACCCAAGCAAGACATGGAATGTTTCCATCAGTCTGGAAAATTCTTTGTGCCCCTTTGCAGTTTGCCCCCTTCTCCCAGGTAACCAGTCTTCATGTTGTCTGAACTCAGAAGGATCTGGGTCTGGGTCCTGGCTCAGTCACGGGCCAGCTGTGCACCGTAACTCGGGTAGATGCTCAAACTTTCCAAATGTCGCCTCCATCCATGGAATGGAGCCTAAGTGTTGTTGAGAGATACCATGAGTTAAGGTGTTGGCAGAGAGTTGGGTTTACAGTTGTCACTGCGTAAATGAAAGCACGATCGGTGGTGATTGAGGATGGAGATCAGCTTCCCATCAGTGTGGGATTCCATCACCATGGAGGGTCCGAGCCATTCCACAGACAATTCTGTCAAGGTGTCCTGCTCTGCCCTACACCTGTCTGCCAGGTGTCCTGCCTGTCTGCTCCTCCCTGCAACTCTCTGTGGCCTCCCTTCTTTTTGTTGTTTTCTTTTAAATATAATTTATTGTCGAGTTGGCTAACATGCAGTGTATACAGTGTGCTCTTGGCTTCGGGAGTAGATTCCCATGATTCATCGCTTCCACACAGCACCCAGTGCTCATCCCAGGAAGTGCCCTCCTCAATGCCATCACCCATTTTCCCTGCCCCCCCCATCCACCCTCGGTTTGTTCTCTGTATTTAAGAGTCTCTTATGGGTGGACTCCCTCTCAGTTTGTAACTGTTTTTTCCCCTTCCCTTCCTCCATGGTCATCAGTTAAGTTTCTCAAATTCCACACATGAGTGAGAACTGATGATATCTGTCTTTCTCTCACTGACTTACTTCACTTAGTGAAACACCCTCCCGTTCCATCCACATCGTTACAAATGGCAGGATTTCATTCTTTCTCATTGCCGAGTAGTATTCCATTGCGTAGCCTTCCTTCTTGAGTCAGACTTGTGACCACCTCCAGTGGAGATGGACTTCTGTCCTCTCCCGAAAGCCCTTCTCCCTGGGCACTCCAAGAGGGAGCCAGTCCCCACCCCCCATACTCATACATGCCCTCCAGCCCCTTCCCACGGCCCTTAGCACACGCAGCACTAGTCACTCTGTAAAGATATGTCCGACGTCCCTGTGACATGCTGCCCTCGGCGCTCCAGGCACCTGACACCAACCAAAACACACAGACAAGTGAGCCTTAGCTCACTTGGAAGGGGACGTGGAGGCTGGCCTCTCTGCCCCCGCCTCCTGGCTGCGTCCGATGGAGATGCGGGACTGCACATCCCGAGTGCGTCTCATCCATCACTGGGCTTCACAACCACCCGGGAGTGTTCCCTGGCCTGCTCCCCAGAGACCCAAAGGCAGCAGGTCTGCCTGTGACAATCTGCCTGTTTGGAAGTCGAGGAGATTCTAAGGGACACAGGGGCCACCAGCCTCGGGTCCCGCACTCGTGACGGCATGGGAGCCCTGTCCCGTCTCCAGGGCTCCACGTCACTTACGCTCAATTCCCACAAGAACCCGTGACCACGAAGGGGACAGGGAATGGGGGGCAGTGCTCACACTTTCTGCCCCTGGACCCAGCCTCTCGGGGCTCGGACCCCCACCCCCAACCCCTTGGGATGAGGCAGTGCGGAACTCTCACATCTGCACCCTGCCATGCAAATGCCAAGGGAATTATTTTTACCTTGCGAGGGCTTGTTGAAGGTGTCTGATAATGTATTTATAACGCCCGAGGAGCTCAGCTAGTGACAACCGCCCTGAGTGACAAGGAAAATTGTTAGAAACTGTTCCCTGTAAAAATAACGAGCCCGACCAAAAGGAGCCAATCCAAACAGCTTTCTGACGGCTTCCTGCACAGACAGGTGTGGTGGGGCACGGGGCACATCGGGTGGAGTGTGGGCCCCGTCTGGCCCGTTTCTGACACAGGATCCAGGGGAGCAGGGGTGGGGACCGCTCTGCGCCTCGGTGACACCCAGCAGCTGCGTCCCCCGGGCACAGCACCGGCAGAGCCAGGAGCAGCTCGGTGGCCCGGAGGGACGTGCGAGGAGTTTGTTTCATTGTCTGGGAGATGCCTCAGGTCCATATGGACACTAGCCACTGGAGCGCCAGGACCTGCGACCAGCCCCCCCCCCCGGGAGAATGCTCCCCCTCAGGGTGCACAGGCCCCCTTCACCCAGCTTGGCCCCAGCCACCACCCCTGCCCCGCCCATCACTCCCTCCCCACGGACGGGCCTGCAGCTCCCTCACCCGACTGGTGGCTTCCTCCCAGATCCCTGCCCCGCGGGGAGCAGGACCCCCTTCTGCACCCCGACCGAGCCAGCCTGGGCTGTGACCAGAGCTCACTGCTGGGTCTGTGGACACCGGTCTGCTTACGCTTCCTCAGCTGGAAGAGGATCTTCCAGGGTCCCACGGGCTAGGCCTTCATCTCCCAAATTGCTGGGATTGAGTGATGTTGAGAACAGATGCCCAAGGCCGAGCCCTGGGGGAGCAGAGGAATGACGCATATGTGCCTGCGTGTGTTTGCGTGACCGCCCACCGTGTACGCGGGACCCGCCGCGTGAGGAACAGCTGTCTGTGCATTTCACCCGTGATTTCAGCAGTTGCTTCCGCAGATCTTTCAGTCTGAGCATCTGTATCTCTCCCTGGTCCTCATTCCCACCTTTGCCCTGGGTTCAGGGCTCACCAGCTCTCCCCCGCCTCCCGCTGCCCCTGCAAAGCTCCCCTCCTCAGGGCCCAGTCTGAACGTGCCTCTGCTCTCTCTCTAGCTTCGCTGTGGCTCCCCGGTGCGCAGATGTGGAGGCCCAGCTCCTGTGCAGCATGGAGAGCAGAGCCCTCTCCAGTGCCGTCCACGCCCCTGCCCGCTCAGCTCCTCACCACCCCCCTGCCCGCTCAGCTCCTCCCTGCAGTGAATTCCTGCCATGAGGCCCCACAACCCAAGGTTTCTTGCCTGGGAGTCTTTGCGCACATTGTCTTCTTTGCCCCCAAAGCCCGCCCTCCCCATGCATGCTCCAGCGCTTTCTGTCCCGCTGATTCTCTTGAAGACCCAGCTCTGGGGCCAAGTCCTCAGGATCCCCCTCCCACCCTGCCCAGCCCCCGTCTGCCCAGCTCCCTGCAGCAGGAGCACCTGTCACCATCCCCGCACCTGCCGCGTGGTCCTCTCTTCCTGGAGAAGTGAGGCCGGTGACTGCGCTCTTCACCCTTGAAGCCCTGGCTAGAGGCTTACTTGCGCATCCCATGTATCGGCACATGCGTGTGCAGCCCTCGGGCCGGCTCTGAGCTCACGTGGATGTAGGAAGGCCGCTTGGAAAAGCCACAGTGAGGAGGGTAAGCTTTTACTCAAACCCAGTTAAATAACCGTGGCCCACCTGGGCCTGCGCACACGTTGCCCAGCCTCCTCCCCGCCATGGCTCTGGGGGCTGGCTGTCGATCCTCTCCTACAGGTGGGGGACGTGCTGTGTGTGGTGTGGGGCTCCCGGACGACCAGGTCTCACTGGCGGGCGCCTGGGGGGCTCAGTCGGTTGAGCGTCCGACTTCCGCTCAGGTCATGATCTCGTGGTTCACGGGTTTGAGCCCCGTGTCGGGATCTGTGCTGACAGCTCGGAGCCTGGAGCCTGCTTTGGATTCTGTGTCTCCCTCTCTTTGCCCCTCCCCTGCTCATGCTCTGTTTCTCTCTCAAAAAGTAAATAAATAAGCATTAAAAAAACTTAAAAAGGAAACAAGCCAGGTCTCATGGGCTCCGGGACCCCCACTGGCTCTGCAGCACCCCCAAAACAGCCAACAGAGCCGCATGTGTAAGATGGCCCAGGGAGGGGAAGGCAGGCATGGCTGGAGGCCGTGCGCACACCTGGCAGTGAGATTCTAGGTCTGGGGCTCTTCTGTGCCCAGGTACCTGGGTGCACCCGTCAGGGTCCAATCCGGCTACCGCGCAGGAGAGGGCAAAGGTTCAGTACACAGCAGGGCAAGTTAGGGGTCAGCGTGGAGGGCCGGCCTGACTGAGGATGAGGAACGGGGGCAGGGGCACCGGGGAGGGCGCGCTCTGAGCCTCGTGCTGACTCACAGCCTAGTCTCCTTCATTGCAGTGTATCCCAAACCGAGGGGATGAAAGCCTTTTCTCTGCCGCTGCCAAATGAGGAATGTGAAAGCGACAGAGTCTGTGTCAACTCTTGGTTCAAACTGAGTCAGGGATGAGGCAAATTGGGCCATTATTCTTTTTATCGGTTACTTATTTTTGGAGCAATCTAACAATTACATGTAAAGTGTAAAACATAAACCTGATTTACAGCAAAACTGTTCATTTACTGCTCCCACTTGGGCACCTGACAACCCTTGTTTCACGGAGCGGTCCCGTCCCTCCCCCCGCCTGGGCTCAGCACTCTGCCTGTCCATTTACAGGAGTACCCTTGCAGACGATGAGGTTGTCACCAAGCAGGGATGCGTGGTGCTGACAGGTGACACCGTCCATGGTCCTTCGTGGGGACCTGGGGAGACGCCTTGGAGCCACCACGGGCAGTGGCTGAGGCCCTGGGGTGGAGATCGGGGGCCAGCAGGACAGACCCTCCGAGGAGGGGCTCCAGCCCTGACCCCTGCTGAGTCCCCATCACCTGGACCTTGCAGCCCCCCTGCTGAGTCCCCGTCACCTGGACCTCGAAGCACCCCCCATATAAGGCACTGGGCGATGGGCTCCCCAAGCGGGAATGGGGTTGACCTCGGCACAGCCTTATTGTTTGCTCTGCTCAGGAGCCCCCCTCGTTCTCAGGTGTTTCCTTCCTGGTGAGCACGGGGTCTGGAAGGGAGTCTGATCCCCTTAGCCTGTCCCTCTGCAATGCACACCTTCCCGCAGCCGGGGAGCACCCAGGGCCCCTGCTGTACGCAGGCCAGCCAGGATTTTGACCTTGACTCTCATTGTGAGCTGATCCCCAGACCTGAGGAACCGGTGAACCGCTGGGCAGAGGGGAGCAGAGGCAGGGATGGGGCGAGGGGAGGGGCAGGCAGCCCACCAGTCTGCGGGCCAGCAGGCTGCACGGCCGGCCTGGGGACCCTTCTGGGTTCTGGCCCACCTGGTCCCGGCCACAGGGACCCGGAGGCAAGGAGGAGAGGCCTCCCACCCCAGTTCCCACCCCAGTTCTGGGCCGGCATCTATCCACCTTCCCACCCTCACGGCTTTCTCTGCTAGCTGAAGGTGAGTGACATGAACATGATACTTCATTGCTGAGGAGTTTTATTTATTTGAAAACAAAGAAAAGCACCTCAGACTGTGAAGGGAACAAAGCCAGCTGATAAAGACAGAGCCAGGCCCCCATCACCCCTGGGGCCAAGGCAGGAGGGGCCTGGAGTCTGCAGGGCCATTTTGTCGTCTCTCCTGGCGGAAACCCTCTTAACTGCCATTTAAATTATTTCACTCATATGTGGATTTTGAGAAACTTAACAGAAGATGGTGGGAAGGGAGAGGGGGGAAATAGTTACAAACAGAGAGGGAGGTGGGAGGCAGACCGTAAGAGACTCTTAAATACAGAGAACAAACTGAGGGTGGATGGGGGAGTGGGGGGAAGGGAAAATGGGTGATGGGCATTGAGGAGGGCACTTCCTGGGATGAGCACTGGGTGCTGTATGGAAGCGATGAATCATGGGAATCTACTTCCAAGGCCAAGAGCACACTCTACAAACTGCATGTTAGCCAACTTGACAATAAATTATATTTAATAAATAAATAAATAAATAAATAAATAAATAAATCTGTGTGTTGAGCACCTTTAGATGGGTTCTTTCAGGCCCAGGAGCAGTGGGGGGGCCTCCCTTTCACCCGGACAGCCCCTTGGAGGCCCCCTTTTCTCTTCCGCCCTGGATATTTCTAAGGGGTGTCACCCTCCCTCTTCCCAGTGGGCACATGGTTTTTGCTGCCCACCATCCACTTCCCTCTTAGGGAAAGGACCCTTGTTCCCTTTGGAAAGTCCCGCCGCATGCTCTTCCAGGAGTCCTCTGGGATCTTTTCACTGGAGGGCACATGAGTGAAGCTGGCCCAGTCCTCGTGACCTCCGGGGACAGGTGGGACAGAGGCCAGACTCCAGTGTTTCACATGTGCTGAGCTAAGAAAGGGCCAGCCCTTGTGCCCACCGGTGGGGCAGTCATTGTGTGATGGCAAGCGGACACTCAAGGAACTCAGGCACAGGAGGGTGTCGGGGCTGAATCCTGTCCCCCCAAATCTATGCCCACCTGGGATCTCTGAATCCGAGGATTTTGTGAATCCGATCAGCTGAGTGAGGGCACACTGGGTCCGACACAACTGGTGTCCCCATAAGAAGAGAAGACACGTGGACACAGAGGGAGGAAGGCCACCGGACAGACAGACAGAGGTTGGAAAACCAAGCCAAGGAAAACCAAGGATTACGAGCAGCCCCTAGAAGCGGGGAGGGAAGCAGAGACACCAGGGCCCTACCAACACCTTCATTCCGGACTTGTAGCAGTTGGCACCCTGGGACAATAAACACCTGTCATTGAAGTCACCCGGGGGGACCTGCTCCATTAGAACAGCCACAGGAGCTGGTGGCAAAGTACCGCTGAGCCGCAGGGTGTCGAGGCTTTGCCAGCTCTGGACCATCGGGTCTGGAACCTCGCCTCGGCCAGTGCGAAGTGGGGTCAGTGTAACCAGAGGATTTCTGACTGACAGTCTCTGGAAGGAGAGAAAGGGCATGGCTGTCTGGGCAGGAGCAAGGATGTGTGTGTGTTCTCCCCAAAGGACACGGGTTCCAGCTGTGTTACAGGCACGCAGCCACCATCCCAGATGGGCATGGATTTGGGGGGACATGATTAAGCCGGACACCCTCCCGTGCCTGAGTTCCTAGAGTGTCCCCTTGTCATCACACAATGACTGCCCCGCCAGTGGGCACAAGGCTTGGCCCTTTCTTAGGCACCCTCAGAATCCCAAACCCTGACCGAAGAAGCCCCTGGCTGCAGGAGGAGGAGAAATACCCAGAGCCACCGTGAGAACGCACCGAAGGCTCCGCCCTTTCTGTCTGGTTTATCGAGAGCTGTATTTAGAGGGTCTTTAAAATAAGACCTTCCAACACCTCACCTTAAGTGATTGGGGGGAGATATGTTCTTTCTACATCTTCCTTCCACGTTCAGTTACCAAAGTTCATTCACGAAAGCTGTGCTTCTATCGATGGGAAAGAAGACATTTAGCTCCCGCCTGCAGAGAGCAGGGGACGCCCCCGTCACCGACGGCTCTGCTTCTCTGCTTCTGTGTCACTGGGGAGAGGAGGAAAGACCACCATGTTTCAGCGCTTGTGGCCAGGAGTCCGGACTCTGCATTTTCAGATTCGGCGTTGATAACGACCCGACAAGGAACACATCCCCCATTTCTTTCAGCTCAGGAAATACGGTAGTTAAATAACTTCCCATAATCACACCACTGGGTAGTGTTGGAATGCACTTCTGTCTGTTTCTAAAACTCGTGCCTTTTTTTTTTTTTTTTTTAAACTGGATCATGCTTCATCTCTATGGGTTTTGAAGGAAAAGAGGCCTGGTGTGGCCACGGCCTGAGCTGTGGTTGCACGGAAGCTCTGGGGCAGAATCGAGGACTTGCCTGGTTAATCGCCAGTTCGCCATCTGTGCCTCCTTCCGTCTTCCCTGCATGCTCCAGAACGCGACCCCAAAATCTTAATATGAGGAAGTACTTCCCAGAGGACTTATTTGCATTTTGCTTTTCCAGCAAGAAAAAAAAGGAAGGGAACATTCCCCTCCTCCTTGCTTTGGGGGAGCAGAATGGATGTGCATTTGGACGCTTGAGGATCTGCTCCCTCTTACTCCGGGGTGGGATACACTGACCTTTATTCTTACTGTCTCTAATGTAGGCTTTTCCCCTAAGGACAATCTGGGCACGGCACAACTGGACCTGGAGGGCCACTGAGGGGGGCCCCGGGTCCCAAGAGAACAGACCCCTGAGCGGCACTCTGACATGCACCCAGGAAGAGAGCCCACCCAGGAGGGTCTCTGGCAAGGGCACCCCCTGCCTCTTTCCGCAGCTGCCCCACTCAGGGGGGACCTGGAGGCAATTGTCATTAGTGGTGGGGAGGGGGGACAGTCAGTGCATCCCACTCCAGGTGAAGGAGAAGAGGACCACAGCTGCATCTCCTCACCACGGAAACTTCTCGGGGGTTCCATTCAGATGCTGCTTGCTGGCACCCCCCGGCCCCCCTCCCCAGGTCTTCCAATCCGGCTCCTCACGTCTTGTCCATGGCTGTGCCTGCCCTGGGCACCTGCCACCTCCCTTCCTCTTGTGGGCCTGCCCCCCTCCTGCCCTGGAAGATGGAAGTGTTATTTGCTAAACAAACACCATGGGCTTATCTTTTCATATGGAGGATATTCCTGCAACGGGCAGAAAAGCTGCCTCAAATGTCACGCTGCTAAAATGGCTGTGAGATATGCAGGGACCCTTCCCTTTATCCCCAGGGGAGGGGACTCCTTTCTGTTCCTGTCCGTAAAGGAGAGTAGATGTGACTGCATCCCAATCCCCAGAACATGTGCACGTGACCTCCCCTGGCACAAGGACCCTGGGAGGAGTGGGTCACCCCCAAGTAATCAGGTGGACCCAAAACGTGAACGTGTGGTATCTTTATGAGAGAGAGGCAGAGGGGGTTCCACGGCAGACACGTAGCGTGGAGAAGCCCCACGAGCTGCAGGACACCGAGAGCCCCCAGAAGCGGAAGGAGGGAGGGCAGGTCCTCCCTTGGAGCTCTGGGGGTAGCAGCTCCCCAGCACTTAGACTTTGAGCTTCCGGCCTCCAGGCTGTGATAGAGGATGATTCAGATGTTTAAGCCACTGCATCCGTGGTACTTGTTAACGTGGCTGAACAAACCAACACACGGGCATGAGAGCAAACGCTGCTTCCGAGAGGGTTCCCCTAAGAGGCGGGTGGTGAAGCCCCTCTCCCCCACACAGTTGGAAACGCCCAAGGCCAGGGGCCCGTGCCCTGGGGCAGGGGCAGAGACCAGTCCACAGGGGTCAGGTCGGCCACCCCTCAGGGTTTAGGTTTTCCTCCAAGCGCTCAGGACATTACTGAAGTGTTTTAATGAGGAGAGTGACGGACTCGACTTACATTAAAGACAAACAAGTTAACAAAACCCGACGCGGAGGCTCTAGGGCGAGGGAGAAAGCGAGCCCCCGTCTGGGCTTGTCGAGCTCGAGACGCTGGGTGCGTTTTCAAGAGGAGAAGTCAAGCGAGCACTTGGATGTGCCGTCTGGAGCCCGGGGGACCGGAGAGACCCTCCAGGACCATCGGCTGCGGGGGGCTATTCGCAGCCGTGCGGCCGGATGTATATCCCGCAGGTGGGGGCACGTGGCGTGTGGGTGGAGACGACGAGGTAACAGGGAGACCCTGGCAGACTGGGTTGAAGGTCAGGAGCGGGAAGGGTGGGCGCGGGACAGGGAGGGGGAAGGGTGTTCCGGCAGGGAGGGGGGCCCAGGAAATGCGCCGAAAGCCCTAATACACGAAGACAGACGGGTACCTTGCATGCGGCGGGATGCAAGTCCTTAGCAACCTTGAGAAGGTTAGTTTCCGGTGGTGAGGATGGAATTGACCACGTGCCAGACAGGTTGGTGCTGATGAGAAGCTGCAATAGTTCCTGGAATCCAATTAACCCGCCGCAAAGCATCAGTCATCGCCACCACCCTTCCTGAGAGTAAGTTATTGTGCAGTCACGCTTGAGGTCCCCAGCGAGGTCCCTAGCCCCGAGGGCAGGGAGGCACTGGCAGGCGCTCAGGGACCGCCCCCCGGGGCATAGGTCCTCAGTGCTGGTGAGCTGCTGGGCACGCGCTCCTTGAATCCACCGGGTCCTCCAGAGGCCACTGGCTTGTCAGCCTATTTCTTCCTTTCCAGTGGCCTGGCCAGCACTTGCATCCAGGCGGGAGGTTCTTCTAAAACACTGATACCCAAGGTCACTGTGTCCCAGTCTTGGGGTCTCATCACAAAGGACTGTGATCCAAAATATACAAAGCACCATTCAAATCCAACAATAAGCAAACAAACCCTCGGAGTAAAAGATGGGCAAAAGGTCTGGGCAGATACCGCATCGAAAAAGACAGACCGATGGGAAATACGCATATTAAAAGATAGGTCACAACAGATGCCATTGGGGAAATGCAAATTCAAAGAACAAGATGTCCCTCCTATCAGAGCAGCCAAAATCCAGAACACAGACAACACCAGACATCAGGAGGATGGGGGCAGTTTTTTTTTCCACAAAACTAAACATACTCGTATCATAGAATCTAGTAATGACTCTCTTTGGTTATTTACCCAATGAGTAGACAACATGTCCACATAAAGACCTGCATGTGAATGTTGATGGCAGCTTTATTCCTAACTGTCAAACGTTAGAAGCAACTGAGAAGTCCTTCAGGAGGTGAATGGGTAAATAAACGGTGGTCCATCCAGACAAAGGAATATTATACGGCAGGGAAAATGGGATGAGCTACCAAGCCAGGAAAAGACATGGAGGAATCTCCAATACATATCAGTAAGTGATAGAAGCCAATCTGAAGGCTACATACAGTAGGATTCTAGATGCATGATGTTCTGGAAAAGGCAAAACCT
>CM053570.1:98852147-98883983 GCA_028646485.1 Cryptoprocta ferox
CAGGGCGGGGGACGGGAGGGATGGTGGGCAGGGCGGGGGACGGGAGGGATGGTGGGCAGGGCGGGGGACGGGAGGGATGGTGGGCAGGGCGGGGGACGGGAGGGATGGTGGGCAGAGCACAGAGGAATTTTAGGGCAGTAAAACGACTCCGTATGACGCTGTAAAGGTGGACGTATGTCCAGACTGACAGAACAGGCCGCCCCAGGAGTGAGCCACGGTGTGAGTCAGGGACTCTGAGTAACGACGATGTGCCAACGTGGTTGTGTGGATTGTAACAGAGGTGCCACCCTGCTGGGGGTGCGTGCGGGGGGCCGGGGCTGTACGGGAGCTCTCCGTGCCTCCTCCTCCTTCCTCTGTGAACTAGAACTTCTCTGAGGAAGAAAGCCTACACGTAAAAACAAGGTGCCCTGCACGTGTCAGCGTGGCTGGAGCTGGGCCCACACCCCGATCAGCTGCATTAGAGGCTCCAGATGAGGGGGTGCAAACCGCAGCCTGGAAGCAGGAATCCCAAAATTCCTAAGTTCCTTCCCAAGACACTCCTGAGAGTCATTAAATTAAGGTTAGGAGGGAGACCAACTGGCTCGATCGATTCCTTACCCCCTGCTTTACGTGTTTAACGTAACTCCTACATATTATACATGCATGTGTTCTGTCCATGTAGGGACACCCTGTGATTTTGCCGATTCCTGGTTTTGTCCGTGTGCCATCACTAACTTCAAAACCGAAGCTGCCTCGTGTTCTCTTACGTGACGCCTCTAAACCTGAAACCAAGGGGATGCCCCCCAAGTACAGCAGGAAGTGAACAATCAACTCTGACGTGTTCCTGTCTGTGGCAGATGATGGGACTTTCAAAAAAGTGAGGACACACCCCTCAGAGGACGGTGCCAGCGTGACCCCCCGTGGGTACTTGGCGCATGGGAGCTGCCCCTGATGAAAGCCCGGGCGCCCCTCCCTGCAGCCAGACTCCACTCACCAGGCGGGGGCCCGGCTCTCCTGGGAGATCTGACACCAAGCGCCACCCGGCTTGTTCCGGAAACCGTCACCTTCTGTGTACCTGCAAGACTTGAGGTCCACACTCTGACGTCTACTCAGAAAAGCGATCCGTACAATCCTGCCAATAGGGCGTGAACCTCTGGTGTCCGTGAACTTGCTCGAGCAGAGAACAGAGAAATCTGCCGCCAGGGTCTTGCCTTGGCAAAGCACCTTGCTTCCTGTCCTCTGTATCTGCAGACGCCTGGCCCCCGGTGGGGCGCCGCAGACACCAAGAATAAGGCAAGAGGTGGGTATTGAGATTCTTCGTCAAAACCTTCCTCCAGGGACAAGTGTGGCTGCTGGAGGAGGTGTGGACCGTTTCCCCCTTTCTCTGGGCGCACTCCTTGCGGGGTGCTCGTGGCCACGCCCTGGCCCTGGCTGTGCTCCGAGAGGGCCGGGCTCCGGCCTCCCCTCGGCTCCCTAGTGCTGGTAGGAACTCACAAGCAAGAGGCCTATGTAATCATCATTAGATGACTCAATTATTTAAAATAAAATTTGCTGAGGGAATGGATCTGGCCTGCTCCACATTCTGCCATGTGTCAGAAGGCAGGTGCCATTAAAAGCGACGCGCTCGTTTCCAAGGTTTTCGAGGGGGCGGGCTCTCCTCTCACGGGGGGTTTGGCCTCAGCTTCTCGGCCCCTGGAAGGCCAGCTCCAGCCCACCTCCACTGTCCCCCGTCCACATTCAGGCGGCCTGTTCCACGACCAAAGCTCTCTCCTGCTTCCAGCATCTGCCTGCCTGCGTTTATCTGCGAAGGTTCTGCCAGGAGCCATCTAGAAAATCTTAATTCTCAGGCTTTAAAAGGAATGGTGTTTTGCCAGCTGATATGCTGGTTTTTATGACACCGTTGGGTGCAGTCCCTTTTCCTTCAAACAGAAGATTGCTAAAAACAATTGGAAACCTGGCCGGCTGACAAGTGTGAAACAAACAAGGGGAGGTAGGGGGTGGGGGGGAGGAAGCGTCTGCAGGGACCTGGCGGGTCTGGGGCGGCTCCAATAGGCCCGGCCGCCTGGCCACCTGGCCGGGCCTTTTGTGCGAGGCGCCCGGGCTGCTGGGGAAGGGGAACTGTTCTCAGGGGAGCTCTTTCCCCAAGCCCGGGGCATTGGGGGAAAGGCAGGGGTGCGGAGGGCGGGAGCCACCTGCTGTGGCCCATCTTTATGGCCTCCCAGTCCCAGGAGGACTCTACTCTTTGGCAGAAGTAAGGTGGAAAATACGGCAAGGGTTATTATTGTGGCTGTCTGGGAGCCCTTGTTTCCAGACTATGAGAAGACTCTGGGGATTCTAGAACTCCCTGGGGGAGCACGAGGTGTGCCCATCACTCTCACTCGGGCGGAGGCATGTTACGGGGCCTGCCAGGAAAAAGCAGCCCCACAGGACGGCGGCCGACAGCAGAGGACCCGGCGAGGGGCCCCTGCGGCCGACACAGCCACCCTGAGCTGTACCCCCCAAATGCCAGGTTGGATGGGGTCCGGGAGGAGGAGTGAGTCCGTCCCACAGACACAGTGTCAGCCCCTGCTTTAGCCCCTGGGGACAAACAAGATCTCACTGACACCTGATTCTGTTTGGCTTCCTCGGTGTTACCGGTGACATCCACCCCATGGCCTGTTTCCATCAGCAGCCGCCTCACCTGACTGGGATGAATGGGGACACACAGCGATCACCCCATTCATGTCGGGGGACCTGGTGGATCAGAAGCA
Organism: Cryptoprocta ferox; assembly: GCA_028646485.1. NCBI lineage: Eukaryota > Metazoa > Chordata > Mammalia > Carnivora > Eupleridae > Cryptoprocta > Cryptoprocta ferox. Next base: position 98,854,877 of record CM053570.1, read on the forward strand.
TCGGGGTGGGGACAACTCCACCCATTTGTTTCAGGACAGAAAGAAACAGGACGAGGCGAGCTGGTTCCTGGGGACAGGAGGGAGGACAGAACGGGAGTCCCTGGGCCCACCTTCTTGTTGGTGCACGGAAGGGGGGAGTGGAGCAGGGGCAGAGGTGCAGGGGTGATGCTCCGCCCTCCCCCTCACTGTGGTCCATCCACAGACAGGCGGCCCCCTCTGCCTGCCAGGTCTGCATTTGGTGAGAAAGGCCATGAAGGTCACAGTCCCAGGTTCCGAGGGACCATGGAGCCTCCGACCCAGCACGGCACAAGCCCGGGCAGCACACGCACCGACGTTGGGCTGGGAACCTCGAAGGTCTGCCTGGAGAGGGAGGAAGGGTGGACACAGCGGGCATGTGGCCAGGGAGACGGTGGAATGAAAGGCGCATTTGTGGCTCTGGGTCAATGCCTGGCGGGCACGTCCCCACCTTGATGCTTTGTGTGTGGGAAAGTTAGAGCCCCGTGTGCACCACACGGGGACTGGAGACGCCGCCCCCCTGCTCTCCCCTGGGCTGTGTGGGTTAAATGAGGGGGCAGCGGATCCGCACACGCACGTGCTCACCCCTCCACCTGGTGCCCCCACCCCCTCAAGGCCTCTCTACGTCACCATCAGTGCGTCTTCCTAATAGGCTACGGGGCCCCTGGCTGCAACCCTGCTCTGTCGCTTCATGGTTCCCATTTTACAGATGGGGAGACCGAGGCTCAGAGAGACTAGGCCATTAGCCCAGGGCACACAGCTGCCTGTAATGATGTCCAGGGCAGAGTCCCTGTGTGCCTGACCCCTGCTGCTCCTCAGCCAATCGCATCTGCTCCGCTGTCCGTCCGGCAATGCCCACCGCATCTCTTGTCCCGGAGCTGCCCGGGACAGCCTCGCCTGCAGCTGTCGCTGCCATCTCTTGGCCGCACAGCAGATCCACGGCAGACGCGGGTAAGAACAACAAGAGGTGACGAAGTCTTACTGGACTCCCGTTAGCATTTGGAAGTTGGGGACCTTGCGGTGGGTGTGGGAAAGTGTCACTTGGCTAAGAAGTGAGCCAGCCGACCACCAGGCACCCACGCGTCTTCGCCGAGTGCTGGTTCGGTGATGTGCGGTTTCCTAAGTAATAGGCAGGTAGGTACCTGGGAGGCACAATTTAAATGCTAGGAACTTGAGCACCTGCCATTTAAATATTAGGCACTCCTACTCTACCCGATCTAGGGGTACCTAGTATTTAAGTAGCCAGTACTTAAGAGATGAGTAAATACCTCACAGTTTAGTAGGTATCGCTTAGAAAATCTGATGAGGTTCCTGCAAACTTTCCTTAGGTAACCGTGTCCCCTGGGGCACCGGCACCATGACTTTGTTTATGAACCGTGTCATTATGTCCAGCAGGCCAAGGGCTCTGTGCGCGTGTGCGTGTTAGAGCCGGTTCCCTCGGCGTGCAAACCGCTCTGGAGCGCAGCCCGCTCCTCACGTGGGGGACTCGGTTCCCACCTGCAGGAAAGGGGATGCGTGGGACTCGAGGCTCCGTGTTTGCGCGCTGGGGAGCGGCAGGCTCGCACGCGTATCCGCAGGGCAGACTGCAGCCCTCTGTGCGGTTTCCCTCCAGGGGCACCCGGTGGGGACGCCGCCTGCAAAGCTCGGGATGCCAGGCGGTGTTGGTATATTGTGAGTCCGTCCTCTGGAGCCTGTGGAGGCTTGTCCGTCCTCCGATGCCCCTGGGGCCAGCCCTGTGCCCCCCTTCCCGGCTTGTCTTGGCGGGTTTGCTGGGCTCTGAAGCCCCGAGAGAAGAGGGGAACCCTCGGGGCACGCAGTGGCTCCCTGTCCTGGGACCCAGCAGCACACTTGGGCAGGGGGGAGGCTAGGACTGGCCACGGGGCTGCAGAGGGGGGCAGCTCACTCAGTGTGGGCTGAGGGGCAGACTCCAAAGGTCAGGAAACCAAGTCCGGTGACACAGAGACACGATGATGAATGGTTCGGGGCGCCGTGATCACCACAATAAGGTCAGTTAACACCTCGAGGGGTGATTTTCTCTTTAATGCAGATCTGGGCTGATGCGAGGTTTTCCTGCGACCTGTCACAGCAGCTCATGGACTGCACTTCCCCCCACAGCCTCTGAACTTGGGACGCCCGCCAGGACACATGCCCCCGGCCGACCCAGCCTGGTTCCACCACTGTTCCGTGGTGGACAGCTGTGATGTCCGGTTGTGGGAGGACTGGCTGGCAACGCTCACTTATCACATGTGTTGAGGTGTGCGGAGCCCCAGACCCCTCTGCAGGTGCAGGGGGGCCGTAGAAGTGGGCGGAGCATCCATCCCACCTGTGAGAGTCCCACGACCCGCATGGGCTGGTGACAGCACAGCCTCCAATATTCCTGGGATTTGGTGCTCCAGCAGGCGACACGGGAGGAGGGATGGGTGACAGCCACCTCCACACTCCCTAAGGAACCCACTCGGTCCTTGTAGGGAAGGTCCTTGGCGGCCCCTCCAGGTGAGGCCCGCCTTGCTCACCCCTCGAAGCCCGCGCTGTAGATACCTGAAGAATGTCTGCCCGTCAACAAATGCTGTCACTGTGCTCGCTTTACGCCGTACACTGAAATTCTGTCACTATGAACCTGTAATTTCTCAAATATTTGGTACCTCTTCTTGCAAATGCAAGCATTTGTGAGCGCAAGTTCCATTTTGCAGAGGGGAAATCCAAGGCCCAGAGAAGCTCTCGCTGCAAAGAGGCTACGTGGCCTACGGATGCTGGAGGTCCCCGCCGTTCGATTCCAGGATGCTGTGGAAGCCTGGCCGAGCTGCGGCCTTCTCCGGAGCACGTGGTGTAACTATTTGTGTGTATGGGGGGGGGGGCTGCCGTGTGCTTCCTCTGGGGACCGAGGACCGAGCGGGCGTCGAGCATATGGAGGACTCGCGCTCTAGCGAGGCTGCCTTTTCTTTTAGTGGACGATTATGGTCACATTTGGCGTAAAGAGGGACAAGTTTCCCTTCTTTTTTAAAAAAAAAATTTTTTTAACGTTTATTTATTTTTGAAGGAGAGAGAGAGAGACAGAGTATGAGGGGGGAAGGGGCAGAGAGAGAGGGAGACAGAATCTGAAGCAGCTCCAGGCTCTGAGCTGTCAGCACAGAGCTAGACGCAGGGCTCAAAATCACGATCCGTGAGATCATGACCTGAGCCGAAGTCAGATGCTTAACCGACTGAGCCACCCTGGCGCCCTAGGACAAATTTCTTAAAGTTTAATTCCAGAGACCTTTTCCCATAATTCTCCAAATTCCAAAATACACAGGGGGGCCGCATGCGCACCAACTGGTGAGTTTTTCTATTTTATTTTGCTTTGCTTGGTTTTATTCTTAAATGAACATCTTGCCACATAGTGAGACTGTGTGTCCCCAGGTGTCTTCAGGCCCCCCGCCAGCTGGGTCAGAAGCAGGAGAGAGCCGTGGGGCACAGGCCACATCGTTTCTGCGTGTGCCCAGGCCCCTGCCCGGAGTGAGGAGCCATGGCCGCCCTGGGCTGGGATACATTCAGGTGTCAGTGCCCAGATGTGGTTCCTGGGATTGGGGGTGGGGGGGTGGGCTGAGTCCCTGTCTTTCCCAAAAGATGCCAGAGCTGCGTCCGCCCCAGGGTGGGAGGAAGCGGGGGCTCCTGGCTCCTTTCCCCACCCCCCAGCCTGGGGCTGCTTGCGGGAGTGGCCTGGAGCAGGTGAGCAGCTGGAGGGCGAGGCGCGCTGCTGCCTGGATGGCCGGTGTTGCCACCAGAGGGCTCAGGCTCCCACACAGCCCGCCCCAGCTCCCTCGGGAGGCCAGGTCACCTGGCCAGCACCGCTGTGCTCCCCGGGGAGCTGAGCCAGGGTCCTGGCTGCCCTCAATGCCCTGAGCCTGTCTCCAAAGACACTCGGGGCACCTAGGCGGCCCCCGCTTCTGCGTCCAGTGGATGTACCCCAAGTGCATCCTCTTGGGCTTCTTTTAATACGTCTCTGTCCTGTGTCTTTTCCTTTCTTCAAATGCTTGAGTTTGCTTTTCACCTGCCAGGCTGCTTCTGGAACGCTCTGCCTGCTCTTGTCTCACCGGGCTGGGGCAACAGTGATAAGGAAGGGCGTGCAGGGAGCGGCTGGAGGCTGGGTCCCCCCTGCACCTGCACCCCCAGACCAGGACCCCCACCCCGTGACACATCAGCACCGCCCCCCACCCCCACCGAAAGCCATCTCCTGAGATGCTCTCCAGCTCCTCCAGGGGAGGGATCAGCGGATAATCCATCCATGTTCTGGAAAGAACAATAGCAGCTCCTGGGATGGGAGGTCAGGAGTGGGCTTTGCAGCAGATGGGATGGTGTCCCCCAAGGACCCACGTCCTAATCCCCGGAACCTGTGGGTATGTTACTTTATATGGAAACCGGGCCTCCGCAGCTGTGATTACATTCAGGATCCTGACGTGGGGAGATTATCCTGACCTGTCAGGTGGGCCCTAAACACACCAGGGGTGTCCTTACAAACCGGAGGCGGGGGACGGGGCACGTGACAGGGGAAGATGCCGCCCTGCTGCTTTGAGGGGGAGGAGGCCCGCAAGCCAAGAAACAAGGGAAATGCAGCTCTAGAAGGCGGATGAGGCAGGAACAGACTCTCCCCTGGAGTCTCCGGAGGCGGCCATCCCTGTGAACACCCCAAGTTCGGGATGCTGACTTCCCAACAGGGACGGAGTCAGTGTGCAGCTCTAAGCCATCATGTTTGCTGTAACTGATCACAGCCGCCATGGGAACCTGGTACGGACCAACTCCCTCTTGCTCTTTCTAACCCAGCTCAGACCTCACCTCCTCCAGGGAGCCCTCCCTACCCACCTGCCCACGGGCTCTGCTCCTCTGGCGGTCTGCACTCTCGGTGCCCAGTACCATCCAACCCGCTGTGTCCCTGTCCGCCTCTCTGCTCGGCCGTGAGCTCCGGGCAGATGCCTGGTGCTCAGTAATTGAACCGGCATGAGGGAACAATGAAACCATTATTTATCCTACAAAACCTCCAAAGACTCTAGCTTTAAAGCCTGAGAGCTGCACCAGCGACTGAGCGTGGGGAGGACACACTGCGGGGCCCACAGGGCGGTGGGAGGGGCTTGCTCCGTCCTGGGGTTCCTGTGGGCATCGAGTTCCACCCAGCAGTTGCCCCTTCTCTCTGCTGCTCCTTCCCTGGAGGCCTGGGTTTGGACATCTGGGAAGGAAGTTGGGTGTCCTCTCCCTGTCCTTAGGGCGGCCCTCCCCTCTGCTCCCGGGGGGTAGTCATGATGGCAGAACCAACCAGCTATTCTCGGAAGTATGTGTCCACTTCCTGGCAGTGCTGGGCTTCCAGAGAGAGAGAGAGAGAGAGAGAGAGAGAGAGAAAGAGAAAGCCCTATCTACGGCCATACCACCCTGAACGCGCCCGATCTCGTCTGATCTCGGAAGCCAAGCAGGGTTGGGCCTGGTTAGTACTTGGTTGGGAGAAAGAGAGAGCCCTTATTGCTACGGGGCAACTGATGGCCTCAAAATCACCTCTGTCACCTCAGTCACCTCTGGTGTCCGAGAAAATGGCTCAGACGTGCTAACTGGGTGGCTCTTGCAGACGACTGAGCTGCGAAGGCTTGGCCGGGCTCTAGAGGCCACGTTCCCTGTGGAGGCTCTCCCGCCAGCTTCCGGACAGGGGAACCAGCAGGCCCGTGTGCGGGGCGGGTGTGCTGGGTCCGAGCTGGGGCCGCCCCCACCCCACCTGTGTGCACAGAGCTGTGGCCTTGCGGCCGAGGGCGGCAGGACACCGGAGGGGTGGCAGGCATGTGTCGGCCGGAGAAGCCAGGAATCTGTTTGCTGCACCGACGGATGTTTACTGGGCCCTGTGTGGGCAGGGGGAAGTGGCAAGGACAAGGACGGTCAGGCTGCACCCCCCCCACCCCCAGAGCTCACACTACGGCGAGGAAGCCAGACAGGAAGCAAGCAAAGAACCCAAGTGAGCATAAAGCGTATCCGCCAGCAATGTAAGTGCAAGTAGGGGACAAATCAAGGGACGGTGAGCGAGGGGTGTGGGTGGTGGGCTGGCCTGCGGGAGTTCCCAAGTTTAGGGGGACGGGGAGGCCTCCTGTGATCAAAGACCGAGGGAGCAGCCACAGAGCTGTCTGGGGGCCGAGGGAGCAGCCGGCAAGAAGGCTCTGGGCTGGGAGAAAGACCAGCGTCCCAGGAACACCCAGGGGTTAAGTGAAGAGAAAACGCCCCCCCCCACTCCCTCTGCCCCCCACCCCTGCCTCCACACCTTCAGGCTTGCGCTCAGCCGCTGTCCTGCCCCAGGACTGAAATCCTGGGCTTTCGTGACGTGTGGAAGTGACTGGGGAGGGCGTCCAGGTAGGTTTGATGGAGCAGAGATGGTCCAGCCCCCAGGACCCCACATTCTGCACACGAGCAGACAGCTTCCCGGAGCTGCTCTCGGATGGAGTGAGTAGCGCACACAGTCCTCAACTTGAAAGAGAGCTTTCCAAGGGCGTGAGCCAATTTCAAGGCATTTACCGCGGATTTCCCCCCATCTCTCCCTTTTTTTAAGAGGATTGACTCAAAGCCTGCTCGGTGCATGTGGTTGGCAGAACCACAGATCTTGTCCAACTGGGACAGAGCAAGGGTTTCAGATGATGCGTCTCCAGGATCCCGTGCCCAGAGAAGGGACAGTAGCCAGGCCTGGCTCTGGGGGTGGGGGCCCCTCGCTTTGGGGGTCACCTGGTGTTCCTCTGAGACACCTACTTCTGCAACACAGGGGCGATGTTGGGGATCCAGGCACCTGCTCTGTGCTTTGTCTGGTCTTACACGCATCCACGAGTGCAGGGGCTGGGATTTCCCTGCTGTGGTGACGTTCGGAAGAGCCTCAGAGTTAAAGGGACGTGAGTCTGTTCTTGACATGAAAGCCCTTCTTGGCTCCACGGCCCCACCCGACCCCAGTAGTAGTTGTGGGTTGGGGATTGCATGAGCACTGCTCTTCTGGGCTAAGCTGAGGTGCTGAGGCCGGTGGATGGAGGGGACCCTGACCATCAGGACCCTAAGTCCCTGGCATTTGGCAGTTGCAACAAGGTGAGTTAGAACTCACTCTGAAGCCACACTGTTTCCACCTCACTTGTCCAGATGGCCCAAGGCCACTCGTCCCACTGCCTTAACAGGGTGATAGAGGATGAGACAGGAGAGGGGAAAGGAAATAGGGGATGGCTGCTGGGTGGTAGGTCCGGTAGGGTCAAGATCCGCCCCCCCGATGGCTTCGTCCTGGTGGGCGTGGCAGGAGCCCTCATGGGAGGCTGGTGCTCCAGACCATGCCGGCCAAACTCAGGACAAGGTGGGCACTTCTCCCCTGAGTGCGGACGCCTCAGCTGGCCTGCCTGCAGGAGGAGAGCCTCATCATAATGTCAGGGTCACCCTGGAAACTCTAAGACACACATAAAGCCCCATATACATGGTCTCGCACCGACACAAAATAGTTGGCATGCGTTTAGGGAGCGCGACGTAAGAAAATGTGAATCTGTGAGCAGGAGAGTCTGTCCCAACCCAGGGAGATGTGGGATGTTGGAGGCTGTGCCTTTTCATGGGGTGGGGGGCAGGGTCCACCTTCCCACGTACATTGCATCCCCCCCCCCCATGGCCGTGCTCTTAGCTTCTCACTCCCTTACTGAGCACCAGTACTTGAATTCCTCTACGGTAAATCAATGTAGGTGTGATGGGCCCCACCACACTGACGATGAATTAATGAAGGGATGAATGCATGCACATGTCGCGTGTCCCCTTCTGAGCCCGCTCTCTCCCCTGCGGCAGCTTTGGCTCCGGGCTGCTCATAGTGTGGAGCTGGGAACACAGGGACCCTCCCCAGGACCCTCTGCCCAGGGGGTCTCACTGCCCAGCTGCCTTCACCTCCTCCGCTGAGTGCCCCCAGCCCAGTGTTTGGGGCCAGACCTTCGGGGCACACACCCAGCTTTGTGCCGCGTTCAGTACAAGGGCCCCCCTTCCTCCCCTGAATGACGGTTCCACCTGCATCTCCTGCTGGCCCCATTTCTCCCCCCACTCCCAGAACCCTTACCAGCCTGTCTTCCCAACCCCCGCCTGCCCCCACACTGTATGCCCCTCTGACACCTGGTCCTAATCCCACTCCTCCGAAAGCCTTCCCTGGCACCGTCTGCTGCCCTGTACCCCGCCGGCACCCGGCTCCGTCCACAACATATTTTTCTTACTCTACAAATGACAACACAACGTGTATTTGTTTTCTTTGCAAAGCCATGTTCTCCTTGAAAAGAGGGATGCAATTTATCCTCACGTGGCTGGTGCCTACACCATGACTCAGGGCAGGTGCTCAGGACTCCTCTCGATGTCACTGAACAGTTAGGCTTCCTGGGTAAGAGCCCCCCAGGGACCAGGTGGAGTGGAGGGAAGCCTCCCCCCGACCCCAGAGAGGGGAGGGGCAAGGGTGTGGGCGGCGGTATATATTTTCCAGAACCACTCCACTGTAGGAGACATTGGTCCCAAGGGGCAGCGATCCCCTCGATTTCATCACCTCGACATTTAATTTTAAAAATCTAACCTTAGGTTTTTGTGATGATGGGAAAATCTGTCACAGTCCCCGACCACCACATCCCTGCCGCCCCCAGAAAAAAAAAATCCTAATAACCTTGCAATGTCCTTAAGCAGGTCACACAACCAATCCTTGCTTTGGCCTTGTGTCCCAATCAGGACCAGTCTTGCCTGTCCCTGTTGCTGTCCCGGATCTGCCCAGACCTTCCTTGGGAAATTCCCCGGAGGCATCCCAGACTGCAAAGACAAGCAGAGAGGAAGCCCTAGGGCCTTTGTGATTAAGCTCGAGGGGAGGACGTATGGACGCAGTTCCAAAATGGGCCACCGGGGGCAGGAGACCAGGCGCGTCACACACACAGATTTGAAGCTCCGTGGGGCCGTCCCGTGGGGCCGTCCCGTGGGGCCATCTGCGCCTGAGCCTCCAGATTCCTGTTACCCTTCAGCCCCTGACTCGGAGTGGACACAGCCTGTCTGCCCTCCTGCCCCACGGCTACGTCTCCTTCCCTGCTGGGCAGCTCCGAGCACCCACATGAAAAGGCAATGTCATTTCTTCCAGAGGCTCCCTTCTTCTCCCTGAAATGAATAGATGCATCTCCAACTTATATTTCTTCAACACTGGAAAATTACATTTTAAATCTCTTTCCATCATCCGATCTTCACTTTACTTCCTGAAGACGTGTTCAGGGAGGGGGGAGGTTGGGAGGGTCCAGCGGAAACATTTGTTTCAGCCCAGATTGTAGAATTGGTGAAAGTAAAATATTTATGTTCTTTGTCTCCGGCTTGTTTTTCCTGTTTTCCTTCAAAATAAGAGGTCAGAGCCCCCACGAGTGAACAGATTGTTGACTTCTATGCCTGAAAACACCCAAAATATCTCCCATTAAGGCCCCCTGTTCCACTCTTTGTTCTGCCTGGGCGGAAGAAGCTGTCTGTGTTCCAGAAACAGAATTTCAAATTAGATTATTTGAATGAAATCAGCAGCTGTTGATTCAGAAGAAGTGAGGGGCCGGTGTCATCAAATCCTTGATCAGGAGAAGAGCTCAAGAGAGCGTCTGCCCCCGTCTCCTACACAAGCCGGCGGGTGCCCAGGCTACACCCAGCAGGACAGATGGTTTGCATTTTCTCGCTGAAGGTCCCTGGGGACAGATGCCATGACTTCCCAGGCACCTGTCACTGGCTGGCTAATTATAGAAACATTTGTCTGAGTTGAGCTCCTGCTCCCGGGAGCAATAGCTTCCAGGGAATACTGTCTGGATAGAAAGGGAGAGAGTTCCTGCCCAGTTCCTGGAAATGGCTCGTGAACCACAGCAGGGCATTCGCACAAGGGGCCCTGTACAAGTGAGCCAAGGGACCTGCAGGTGCCCCTGAGAGGCTCTCACAGCCGGGTTTCAGGAGCAGACTTGTGATGGTTACCTCTATATGTCCACATGTGGTATATATGATTCTGGAAGCTTCCGTGGGGGTGTTTGGTGATGAGACTGACATTTAAGTTGGTGGACTTGAGTAAAACAGATTGCCTCTGTAATGTAGGTGGGCCTCATCCAATCAGTTGAAGGCCTGAATGGACCAAAAGGCTGAGCTTGGCTGAGCAAGAGGGAATTCTGCAGCAAACGGCCTGCAGACTCCATCTGCAGCACGGGCTCCTCCCGGTTGCCCAGCAGGCCGCCCGTGGACATGAACTATTCCTTTTCCCCGAGTCTCCAGCCTGCCAACCTCCCCCCTCCGATTTTGGACTGTCCGGCCTGTACCATCACATGGGCCAATTGCTTAAAATAAATCTTTATCTCTGCATGTACACATCCTGTCCTTTCTACTCCTCTGGAGAACGCTGACTAATCCAAGTCCCAAGAAATGGGTCTGAGAAAAGTAAGGGGAGAATGGGTCAAAACCAAACCAAACCAGAGTATTTTATGTGTCCCAAAAATTAGTCCTTTGGTTTGAAAGATGATTTGTATTTTTATATTTCAGCCTCAGCACTGGCCTCCTCTTCCGATATTTGAAAACGCATCACGACTGCAGGATGACCCCTCAGTTCTATTTTTGGAAGGTCCCTCCGCCATTCTTGTGCGGCCGCCCGAGCATGGACCCCACTGCCCGTCTCTTGCTGTAACTGCCACGGTGTGTCCTGGGGTCTTCACAGTTGATTCTGAAATTTTTCCTCCTTGGACGCCCGGGAGACTCTTCGTCCCCCCTCAAGGTGAAATCTAATCATGCCTGAGCTCGCCAGCCGATCACCTACCCCGACAAGAGGATGGGGAGACGGTGACTTGGATTCTGTTCAGGATTATGCTCCAGACCTTTCTAAAAACCACAAGAATGTTCTTCTTACCCCCTTGTGTCGTGTCCGAGATCCGGAGGCCCAGCCCCACCACGTCTCCCTCCTCCCTGCTCACTATGCTTTCAATACTCAAGTCCAACTTTTCCAAGACCTTAGGGAATTTCTTCTTACCTTAGGGATATAGACACATTTTCTCCTCGGTGGGTCCTCTGACCCCTACCTTCTCTCACAGCCCTCGGATGCTGTGACTGCTTCCCTAGACGGCGGGCAAAGGCAGGTGCTGACCCCAGACAGTTCCCGTTTCTGTTACATAATCGTCCATCACCACGTAGTTCTTCATTGTTCTTACGTATTTTCTCTTTTTGCTTTGTTTTTCATGTGACTTATTTGCTACCTATCTTCCCCACTAAAGAGTAACCTAGTGGACTTGGGACAGTGTCTGGCTTGATTCTCACTGTATTCCCGGGATCAGCAGGTTATCTGTTGCGTAGTTAATGTTCAATAAATAAATGCTTCAGTTGAGAATCATGAGCCTCTAGCTCCCTAAGGGCCTCACCACCACTGTAACTGAATAAATCAGGATTTTCCCACTGAATATTAATTGTTACTTTTTTTCATTAGAATTTTGAAACTAGTGTTTCCTGGGAAGATTAGGAACAATCGATTTTGCTAGGAAGCGGTAGATGTTTGCCATTTTTGACTGCCTTGTACTGAATCACATTCCTATGTGGGGAATTCTCTACTTCTGTGGGTTTCGATGGGAAGCAGAGTCCCTTCTCATTAGCATATTTGAAGATGCCGGATGTTCAGGTCACCAAGGTCCCCCCCAGTTGATGTCCCCTCCTGAGCTGGAGCTGGGAGCCCGGGAGGCATGGAGAGGATGGTGTGAGGACACCCTGTGGCAGCAGGAACGTAGCAAACTTAAGTTTCTGGAGCAGTAGAGGTGGTGTCCAGTGATATCCGGTGACTTTGGCAGTGCACGCTGGAGCAGGTCGTGTGCGGCTGTGGTGTCCTGGGGGCAAGAACCAGAATGGAAACATATGAGACTGGAATAAAGACGTAGGAGAGAAACTGATGAATCATAGGGCCCTGGGCCACCGAACTCCCCCGGACTCCTTGCCAGGGGAGCCTCCCCTCTCTGTAGACTGGTTTGTACCCTGCTTGAAGATGCCCCGTTGCTTTGTCTGAGGTCCGTTGTGTCCACATCTGCATGCACTCAGTCTCCTCATCCCCGATTCTTTTCTGCCAGTAAGCCCATGGTGGGACCAATTACAAATTACAATGCCCAAAGAATTGCAAGATTTTGTTCACTTATATCAGAAAAAGAAAATGTTTCTCCTCTAATCTTGACTAGTGATACCAAGGGCCACGAAAAGACGTAAAGCATGGGACCAATCCTGTGTCAGGTTCAAGGCATAGGAACAGTTAGCATGTTGTTTGGTGATTTTAAATATACTGTCAGGTGATTTTAAAACATGATAAATGTCTAAAGAATAGTAAGCAAATAATAGCCACAAAATTAAGGCTAGGGATTGTGTCTGGGGGTGAGAGACGGGGGTGGCTCTAGGTCCCAAGGTGCCCGTCCAAAGCAGGAAAGAACCTAATATTGAACAGGCTGATTCCCTCCCTACCCTCCCCCCCCCCCAATACGGCTGCACATATCGGATATTTTGATTGCAGTGTGCTTGGCCAAACCTCTGAAATTGTTCTGATTATTTGCTGAGTTGGTTGAATAAAGCCTGGACCCGACATTTCACCAGAGGCTCCCTCTAATGAAGTTGGGGCGCTAACCTTCTTTTGATTACTGCAGAGGAAAGAATCCAAGGAGAGAAAGATTGAAATGCTGGAGTGGATTTATCACCCCCTTCTCCAACTCCTTAATTACGATCTGCAGAGGGGGGCGGAGCTCTCCCTTCACCCCAGCTCCAAGCAGCATCCTGTGACCACAGACCACGGTGCTGAAACCACAGCGAGAGTTTCTTCAAGCGGGAGACCACCCTAGAGTAGGCATTCCAGGTCCTGGGCAGTGGGGCCACCACAGCACCTTACCATCTGGGCAAAGCGATGTGGTCACACGCCAGGCGTGCAAGCAGTCGTGGGAATGCTCTGCTGGCATAAGCCGTTGGCGGTAGCTCGCTGAGACAGCGCCGAGAGCCCTCACTTATCCGAATACACCTGACGAACAGAACCCGTAATGATGTGGTCTCGGCCACTCACCAATCCCCCGGCTGCAGTCAGGGCCCTGGACCTGGATGAATGTCTTGCTACGCACACTGGAGAATGCGTCTGGGAACAAGCTCACAGACAGGGGCTACCCACGCTCCTCCTGGGTCCCTCCCAAAAAGGCCAGCAGCCTTCTAACAGGTCAACTGTGCATCGAAGAAAGGCAATGCCAGGCCTTCAGGGATTATTGGAAAGGGACCGAGCTCACACTCATCGTGGGGTCAGCTGATGCATGGACAGTTAGTCCAATCCCATCCTGGATGCCCAGGGGACCCTTGAATGAAGCCAGTTTCCAAGGATATGATTGGAGGAGACACATCAAGGACGAAATTCCCACACTGTCTTCTTGATCTGTGTGGTCAGGGCCGGGGCTCTCGGAAGGACCGAGCAGACTCTAGCCACGAGGTGGAACGTTTAAAAATGTACTCTGGGGGCACCTGGGTGGCTCAGTCAGTTGAGCGTCACGACTTTGGCTCCGGTCATGATCTCACGGTTCGTGAGTTCGAGCCCCGCATCGGGCTCTGTGCTGACAGCTCAGAGCCTGGAGCTGCTTCGGATTCTGTGTCTCCCCCTCTCTCTGCCCCTCCCCTGCTCGTGCTCCGTCTCTCTGTCTCTCTCAAAAATACATAAACATTAAAAATTTTTTAAAAAATGTACTATGAAGTTGGCTCAAGGGGCAGATCTTGACGACGAAGGGGAACTAAGCGGATGATGAGCAGTGGGAGGTAAAGGGGGTGGGTGTCAGGGGGGCCCTGCGTGCCTCCTGGGACCGCCAAGACCAGTGGTAACAGTCCGTGAGACACTGGAGCTATCGCCCTTGGGGAGCTCCACCGAGGGCTCAGACCCCTTGGGAACAGAGGACTGGAATGTGCCATCGAGGAAAGAGCCTGACCAGCCAAAATGCTGGCTGGTGGCCGCGCAAATGTCTAGCAGCAGAGCGGAAAGACAACAGCTACCGCTTCTTCACAATCCACGGACCTGAGGACTAGGGCACATACCCAGGGATTCCCCGCTTCCTGACTCGTGAATATGTGTCTTGCAATTTTTTGGTGCTCATTTTCCTCTTCCTTTCTTCCCATTGATGCCAGTATTATCCACAGGGCTATTGAGGGCGATTGTTTTTGCGGTTTAGACCACAGGTTATGGAATATCCAGATTAGAGCGCGGTTGAACTTGGAGGTGGATTCGATGGTCAAGACGACTTGGAATCAGCCTTTTTTTTTTCTTTTTTAAAGGGGGTGAGTTTTCTGTTATATCGGAGGAAGATGCAGTCGTTTGGAGCATTGCTTTAGAGCCGCAGGGGTGGGACGTAAGGGCTGGCGTTGAGCAGCTGAGTGATGCGTTGTGACTGTTGCCTTCTCCCCTGCTGCCAAGCTTCCGAACTTCCTTTCTAGGGGTGAGGATGTCCCGTGACGGGTCTCGGTGGGAGGCTGCTATGAGAGAACAGGCCTTCTGGGCTGCCGCCTGAGCACTTCACGGTGTGACAACCCAGCTCACGCCCACAGTCTGGGGACCGAGGACCCGGGTTCCTGACACAAGTTCCAACACAACTGCTTTTCCCAAGGCACCTTTTGAGATGGCCGCTACACACGTGCTAGGCTGCGTGCTCTCTCCCACTTGCTCAGCTCACGGCCTGGGACGGAGGACTGTCCTTCCCCAGGCTCGCCGAGCCTCGGATTTGGGACGACCTGACCTCCTTTGTGTGGGTGCATCGAAACTCTGCCTTCCATCAAGATGGCCCCACGTTTTCACTTTTCCAAAGTGGGACTCGGGGGCCCGTGCAGCAGGTCATAATGCGCATATTCTTAATCTAACACCCCGCTCTAGGCTTTCCAACACACGGGCAGAGACGCTTCCCAATTCCACCTTCCCCACGACATGATTACATGACCTAGGCTCTACCAGCCCCGTGCATTGACGCAGACGTTGAGTCAGGAGCTGGGGACGTAGGAAAGTGGGTACAGACCGGGGGGGGGGCGGTCTGTGGGAACAGGGGGTTGCCAGAACTTTCCGGGGTGCCAGCAGAACGGTGCTTGCTCCAGGGCCCTGTGTCTCACACTCGCGGATACCGGCCTTGCAAACTCGAACGGCCAAGGGCCAAGGCCAGGCGCCTCTGCAGGCTGCCCTGCTGCCCAAAGTCACCTGCCGTCCTGGGCTCTGAAGTGCTGAGCCTGCGTCCCCGCCTCCCAGCGATTCCACGAGCTGCCCCGTCTCCTTTTCTCATCACCCCTTTTCTGCTTAAACAATCACAATACTACTTCCTGTGGCTTGCAGCTCAGAACCGCGGCTCCCGCCAGACGTGAGTGCCCGGTGACACCCCTTCCTGCAGACGAAACTCACGTCCCTTAGCGACACAACGGCAGACCAGGGACGTCCGTGTCGTTCATGATGAAATCGGCAATGAGGACCTTGAGACCTGAGGTCAGTTAGTCACCTTTTTTTTTTTTTTCCTAGTCAAAAGCTAATACTTCCTTTCCAGGGAGTTAACATCCACATTTTAATTTTTTCCCCCAAATTTTCTTTGCAATAAATCTCTGCCAATACCTCCAGTTAGACGGCGATACTGGAAGTGTGTGTTTGGGGAATTGCCTCTTTCCATGTGGTGTGGACTGATCCGATCTGTTACACCAGAGCCCCTCACACCAATGATGCGGCTGATCCTCCCACAGAATCAAGCCATCCGTTGTCCAGGAGTGTGACATTCGACCTCCGGGCAGCCTCACGGAGGACCGGAGGGCACTGGCCTCTCTAGCAAACACTGGAAAGCTGTAACCGGAAAGCCTGAAGGGGTGAGCAGTGGCCATTAGTGGGAGTAGCCGATACATTCATCACTTTGTACCCACAGGGAAAGCACAGAGAAAGTTGGAAAGCAGTGGGGGGGGGGTTGTTTCTATGACTCACTGCTGATTAGATAAAAATGAAAAAATAAATAAAAGGTACAAACTGCGCTTTGAGTCCTTGAGCCAGAATTTTCCAAACTGGTTTTCCCAGAACACGTCGTCAGGGGAATATTAACGATTATTCCCCAAATAAAGGCTCTGTAACCAAACGTGTTCAATACCTCCTCTCTAGAAACAAAACCATGCTCACATTCCACCTGCCTCCCTAGCCCCAGACTGACTGTTCAATGGGAGACTCTGTTTTCCCTCTCATCTCTGTGATCATTTCGTGTGTCAAGTTGGCTAGGCCACAGTACTCAGGTATTTGGTCAAACATTATTCTAGATGTTTCTGTGAGGTCGTTTCTTTGGTAGGGATTAACATTTAAATCATTAGACTTTGAGCAAAGCCGATTACCCTCCACAGTGTGGGTGGGCTTTGTCTAATCAGCTGAGGGTGTGCAATAAAGGAACAGAGAGTTCTGCCTCCAGACCGTTTTTGGACTTGAATGGCAACATCAGCTCTTCCCTGGGTCTCCAGCTCGCTGGTCTGCCCTGCAAATTTGGGACTTGACAGCCCCCATAATCATGTGAGGCAATCCCTTAAAATAAATCTCTCTCTTTCTCTCTCTCTCTCTCTCTCTCTCTCTCTCTCACACACACACACACACACACATCCTATTGATTCTGTGTCTCTGGAGAGCCCTGTTTAATGAGATCTCTATCACTTGTTCCCCAAGCCCCCGTCTTGGGCGTCTGTCCCTGTCATTCTACAGGGCCTGTCTTGTTAAGATCACCAAAGTCCTCCCTATTCCCAAAAACAACAGTGACTTCAACCCCCCCAGAGGCATTTGACTCGCTGGGCACCACCTTCCCTTCGAAATCCATCTCTTCTTGACATTCATGGCCCCATGTGCCTCTAGGTTTCCCCCTGTTTCATGGGAAGCTCCTTACAGTCTCTCAGTTCTTCACTCTTTGACCCCGAAATGTTGGAGGGTCCAGAAGTTATCTACACCCTCTTCCAATTTGACACCATCCTTTGTGAAGACTGATGATTACTCTCGTTTCGTTGCCGGTGTTCCCCCTGGGGCTTCTGACACAGCACACACTCCTGTTTTTCATCCTACGTTCGTGGCTGTTCCCTCTCATTTCCTATGCACTTTCCCCCTTCCCCACAGCCCCTTGACGCTGGAGCACCGGGGAGCTCAGACCCTGGTTCTCATCTCTTCCTATTCCCTCCCTAGGTGTCAGTGTCGTGGTCTGTGCCAGTGACTCTGGATTTGCATCTGCAGAAAAGACTTCCTCCAGTGTCCAAACCCACACCTCCAACTGCCTGCTCGAAGGCCGCACATTTGCACACTCAGCCAGACTCTTTCCCCAAACTCCAGATTTCTGTACCTACAGGCTCCATCAACATCTCTACGTGAATATTTAATATCTCACATTCTACGTGTCAAGACTTAACTTCTTACTTCTCAGGGTCCCCCAAAGCATTTCAGTTCCAGCCTTCCAATTTCCGAGGCCACAGCCCTTGGGGTCATCCTTGAAAGAGCCTCTCTTTCTGTCCCACCCCACATACGATCTCTCAGGCCCTGTCTTCAAAACACGTCCCCTTGCTCCACCTGTGTATGGGATGGACAAGCTCGTTTTGGATGGTCTCTGTATAGCACAACTTGTATACCAAGAATTTGGTGTAGAAAATGCCTTTTGTGTAGAAAACTTGGGGGAAAAAAGTCTCCAAATGAAACATCTGTTTGAAGGCATCGAGTGCAATCCAGGTAGCAGGGACGTGTGGGAGCACCACCCCAGGGAGCGGCCCAGCTCGGGGAAGGGAGCAAAGAATTCGGCTGGAAGAGCCCACTGACCTGACTTGAGGGGGCTGAAGGCTAAGAGGCTGATCAGAGCTTTCTCACAGCCTTGGCAGGTGGTGGACATTTACCGCCGTTAGGCAGGATGTGTTCCAGAAGCATGTGGGCATCAAGGTAGGATGCAGGAAGAGCTGTGACCTGGGACTGAGAAGAACAGAAATACACTCATCACCTCCCGGCTCCCCAAAACGAGAGCAGAAGAAAAGAGGCAGCAGGAAAGCAAGGGAAACAAGAAAACCATAAAGCAAACTGCAAACCCACACATTCCAGAGAGAACGGGGCTTAGGGCAGCGCTGCTCTTTCTATGAAGACGTTTGCTGATTTATTAGCACAAGTCCCGAGGCTGAAAACCCAGGGGGGAGGTGGTGGCTAGGAAGCTGAGGAGCTGAGCAGATCCTGATAGGGTCACAGTGAGGCAGATTCACCGGGGGACAAAATGAGAGCCCAGGACTCTCCAACAGGCTCTGTGAAACCCATCTGGCCATCAACGTCCTCTAGCTTGAAAAAATACAAGAATCCCACAAACACCAAGAGAAAAACAGACAATAGAAACAAACCCACAGTGATTCACAGGCGTCGAGACTTCCGACACAGCCCGTCAAGTACCCATGGCTCACATGCTCAGGAAATTTAAGAACAAGACATGGGGTTTTGGCAGCACCCTGGAAGCTATGAAAATAAATCAAAAGGCAATTCTAGAACTTAAAAATAAATACCCACAAATGCAGCACTTAGACAGGCAAATGCAATGGAAAACGGGCAAAAGGCTCATTCAAATAGGCACTTGGCGGACGAGGATATCCAAGTCGGTCCATTAAACATGAAAAGATGCTCAACCCCATTAATCAGCAAGGGAATGAAAATTAAATAAAGTCGTAAGCGGGCCCCACTACAGGCTAATGTTTAAAAGCCTGGCGACAGCCAGTGGGGAAAAACCCTCTTGCCTCGTTGCTGGAAAAACCGTACAACTGCTTTGCAGAAGCGTCCAGGTCGTACGTACTAAAGTCGAACACGCGCACGCTCTGTGACGGCAGTCTCACTCCTAGGTATGTACGCAACAGAATTGCATGAACAAAACGTCTTCATGGCATTCCTCATCCTAGTCAAAATAGAAACCAGCCCGCGGACCACCAGCTGCGGAATGCATACGTGTGTGGTTTGTCTGAACAGTGCCAGTTCCACACAGCAACCACACGGGTGACCTCTCGTTGGAGTCACCGCAGGAAGTTTTCACGACGCTGAACAAAACCAGGTTCATGGAGCAAAGGAACAGGGTGCGATCCCACTGTGTGAACGCAAAAGCAAGCAGACCTACTCGACGGCTTTAGAACTCAGGCGCCGGTTGCCCTCGGGAAGTAGGGGGTGGGGGGCGTGCTGGGGACACCTTCCACATGAACATTTTAGCTTGCGAGAATTGACCGAGCCGTGTGAGCTTACGGAGGGCACACTATCCCATATGAGTACATATTTAGGCATAAAATGTTGAATCAGAGAACATTACTACAGATCTGGAATACCCCCTCTTCATCGACCTCCTTATTGTCCCTCTGTCCCCAGTCCCTGTCCCCCCACCCCCACCTGGATTTCTGCAATGGCCTTCTGACAGCTTCTCTGCTCTCCCCTTGCCTCCTGCAGTGTTACTCACAAGAGGACAGCCAGAGGGTCCTTTCAAACCCTATATCCCGTGCTCCACGGCTGGGTCCTTCCTGCAATTCTGACCCCAATTTAAGACGACTCTGTCCTTCACCTGCTCCATCCCTGCTGTTCAGAGTTTGTTTCTGTTCCTTGAATATATCATACTCATTCTTGCCACAGGACATTTGCACCAGCTGCTCCCTCTACCTGGGAGTGTCCTTTGCCCTGACTGTCCCTTGGTCATATCTTTGTCACTGAGCCCTCAGCGTAAATCCCCTTGGGGTCCCCCCTGGATGCTCTGATCCAAAGTAAGCCACCTGTCACTCTCAGTCACTTCATTCTCTGCTTCTTTTACTCACATATAGTTTCCTCCCTCCTTTCTGCCTCGTGCTCATCTCCCCTTCTTTCTTCACGTGTGCTCACTTCCGCGAGGCCCGCAGAGCAGCGGGCTTTGTCTTATTCCTGTGTGATCCTGAACACCTCAAACGGTGTTTTGCGTACGCATGAACATAATAATTAGGTGCAAAATGAATAAAATAAGTTTGGAAAACGCAGCTCACCGTTTCCCTCTCTTGGAAAGCCCCAGTTTACATGAGCACATTACTGTCTCAGAGAAGTCCCACAGGAGAAAAGAAACCTATGGAACTTTCACTTACTATTTCCCAGGCTTTTTTGAACACAAGACACCATTTCTGCACTGCCCCCGTTAATGCCCACTTTCGGAAACGCTCCCTCCGAGGGTTTGCAGCCTCCGTGGTCGAGAACTCCTCCTGGCAGACGCGGCCTGGGCTTCATATGCTCATCACCTCCGTCTCCATGACAGCCCCAGAGGCTGGGCGTCACTACCCCAGTTTCAGACATGAAGAGGTTGGGGGGGGTGGCAGGTTGCAGCGGCCCCCATGGGACGGATGTGGGCAGCATGTGATGAAGCCGGATGGCTCTCCGTGGCTGCCTCGCTCCCGGCCCCTCCGTTGTGTGAACCCAGTGAAAAATCCCACCCGACTTCCCATATCAGGCGCCGCGGCCTGGGGGTAGAGGGGCTGGTGGCCGGCTGGAGTTCCGGCTTCCTGGGGAACGGGAGGCCTCTGGTTCACTCTGTACACGTGCGTCCTCGTGACGCACGCCTGCTGCCCAGGTCACGGCCACGGGACAGATTTCCCAGCACATTTTTAAAGTCACAAAACTGCATTTTATGGAACTCTTGGCCAAACAGACAGGAAAGGATGGCAACACTTAACAAATTCCGCATCTACCCAAGGGGATCATTTATTAGACCAGCAGCTTAACTACGGGAGTTCGTTTCATGCCACTAATTCGGGGACTTTCCAGAACCATCTCTCTCACTCGGGCTTTAATGCGAGCACAGGACCAGCTGTCGCTCAGCGTCTGCCCCACCGCAGTGTCTGTCCGGAGGTGGGAGGCCGGCTGGGCACAATGCCTCCCCCCCACCTCCCGGCTCAGGCACCATTTCCCGGGGGAAACCCCAGGTGGCACAAATGAGATGTCTCACCAGACGCATGAATTCACTGACGGTGACAACTGTCTCTTTCCTCCCTTTCCCAACCTGCTCATCTGTAAAATAGCAGTGACGAATCAGCTCTCTTCGGATTTTCCTGTCTTAGGGATCTCCCTGAGTCTGAGATCATGGACGGCGAGCCAGAGTGTCAAAGCCGTTCCAGGGCCACGGAGAACTCCGTAGACAGCCTAACGCGGAGGCTCCCTTGCCCCAGTGAACCGGAAGTCCCCTCGAGGTCCAACTCACCAGCGTCGTTGGCACTGGGGAGCAGATCACACCTTGCTGGGGGGGGCTCTCCTCACTAGATGCCAGAGCTCCTGCCCATTTATAACAACCAGACACAGCTCCAGATATTTTCAAACGTCTTCTGGGGGGTGAGGTTGCTCCCAGCTGAGAATCGCCGATGTAGGTTAACGAACATTCTGAAATATGGGAAGTTTTAAAGGAAATGGAGATGAATTAGTCAAATAATGTACAGAACCACCAAAATTAAGTGTTTCCCTTGAGCGCTTATGTTGATAAAAAATATTCGCTTCTTTTTCTTTTTAAAGTTTATTTTTGAGGGAGAGAGAGAGAGAGAATGAGTGGAGGAGGGGCAGAGAGAAAGACACAGAATCTGAAGCAGGCTCCAGGCTCCGAGCTGTCAGCACAGAGCCCGACGCGGGGCTCGAACCCACGAACTATGAGATCATGACCTGAGCTGAAGTCGGCCGCTTAACCGACAGAGCCTCCCAGGCACCCCCTGCTCCAAATATTCATTTCTTTAATCAGCAAATAACGTAGAGCCTGAAGCACCACGCCAGTCCCGGCCCCGGTCGGGTCCCCACAGGGTCCTTACAGTCTTGGAGAAAACCAGCCAAGAAAAATCGGCAATTGGCAAATCAATTATAGAGAAAATATGCATGTGTGTCCCTGAGACCCTGAGAAGTGGCGGCCAGCTCGAGGGGGCTGACTCCTCGCCGCAACCTTGTCCGCGTCCGTCACTGCTTCAGTTCATGTCACTATCACACATTTGACATCGGTGGCGTACACACAAGTCCTTCCTTTGGTCCCAGTTTCCTGGCAGAGCAAACTGGGAACGGCCTCGGAGCAGCCGGGGCTCCTCTGCCCCCCAGCGTGGCCCCCTCAGCATCGCCTCCCGGAGACCCGGGCCCGGGGAGCAAAGGCAGCAACCAACTGCCCCGACGTTTAAAGTTAACGAGGTCGGAGGGCTTGGCGTTTCCATCAGTGTCAACATTTCTGCCCTCCCCGTGGTTTGCTAACAGGGTGGCGCGTCCTACTTGTGAAAACACTTCAAGAGAAGTTCAACGGCTCGCACGTCAGGGCCGGGCATGAAAGGGAATGGAGGCAGGTGTATTTTTCCAACAAAAACTGTTGCAGGAGAAAAAAAGCGGTCATTTAGGGGTGTGCATTTAACAGAATAGAAAGACAACGAAGCCCAACACATCTGAAAAGTGGCTTCAGCTGCCGTCTCCCAGTGGGAACGTTGGACCGGAGGCTGGTGGCTTACCCCTCGGTGCACACGGTCTTGGCTCGGACACGTCAGCCCTCCTCACAGTGAGTCTCTGGGCTTCCCCGCCACTGGTCACTCGCTCGTCCGTGCGCTTTCCGCTGTGACCACCGCGGCTCCCACCTCCTGGTCCCCGTTCGAACTTTCTCCAGCATCAGGCAGCAGCACAGACAAGGATCAACATGGTCAAAACCTGAAAGGCATCAGCCGAGCAGAAGCTCGGTGTGCATGCACACACCGTGTTCTCCTTGCGAACTTCGCTGCCGATGAAATGCCCTTGGGTGCCCTTCGCCCCGAGAAATGGGCATCCAAATGTAAAAGACGAGAGGAGCCTGCAGAAGAGGAGGATGTTCTGGAATTCTCGCACACCTGCCTATGTAAGCGGGTCCCTTCTGTGAGCGTGTCCCACGGGGAGGCGCCGTGATCGACTGTCCTCTCCCACTGGTGTGGAGGCCATGCTCCCGGGAAGTATGCGGCAGCAAGAAAGAAGTTCACAAGATCGAGGCCGCGTAGACAGCAGGAAGGAGGGGAAGGCGGGGTTCCCGGAGCTCTCTCCACCCTCAGGTTACAGGGGTGGGGCGGAGCGCGCCAACATCTCCAAGAGGTGGTGAGGCGGAGGGGCGAGGACCCGCGGCGGGTCCTCGTTCCCAGCTCCTCAGGCGGCCTTGCACGGAGGCCTGCGGGACAATTGTCAGGGCCCCACGAGGAGCGTGCTTGCAGCCGGGCAGGCGGAGCGGGAGCCTGCAAGGCCACCTGCGGCTCCGACAGACAGCGATGCTCTCTGCTCTGGACACGGGTCGTCTTTGTGCCACTCGCTGTTGGCGTAGAGCTCCTCTTCAGCGTCAGCGGGGCATGAAGAGTACAAAATAATTGTTTTATGCACCGAAGGTATCTGCAAAGCGGAGCATAGTCGGAAGAGCTAACGCCTGCATTGTCTGTAAAGCACCAAGCACCGTGCTGAGTGCTTCTTGGAAATGATAATGAACAGCAGCCGGGTCCATGTTAACCGCCTCTATTCCTCGTTCTATGAGGGAGAATCCCACCTTGGCAGAGATCGCCGGGAGGTGAGAGGTGAATGTCCCTGAGGTTCGGGGTCCAGGTTCGAGCCGTGGAAGGCGAGGTTTTCAGTGCGTTGGTGTGACTGGGACGCCCGTGGTCGAGCTGTTTGGACACCACCATGGCACCGAAGTGCGACGAATCGACAGTCATGGGATGAAGGAGTGGTTTGCCCAGCTGAGCCACCACTGTCCTGAGAACGAGGCTGTTCGCCCACGTGAGAAAACCATTGTTCCGCCAAGTCAGATTTTCGGGACGTCCCTGAAGCTGACGATTCCACAATTTACTCGCTAAAACAGACGTGTCTTCCTGGGCAAGAAGTTCTTGGAGCAAATAGCAAGTTATGCTGATAATTAAGCTACGGGGCCGTAAGTGTCTCGGTTCTCAGTCATTTCGACAATCTCTTTCAGTAGGTGCTGTTATCATCTCTCTTTTTACCACTGAAGAAGGTAAGGCACAGAGACATTAAGTCACTTGTCCAAAGCCACACAGCTAGGAAGTGACAGAGGCCAGATTTGAACTTGAGCCCACGTTCTCGATTCCACATTATTCTGCCATTTGCAAAAACAAGTCCAAAATGTGCGCAGGAGGGACAGGAGCCTGAGAGAACTGCCGAGCTCTCCACAAAGTCCACGGCTTAAACCGCAGGAGTGTCACTCAGCAAGTCAGAGGAGAAGGGACAGGGGACTCCTTCCTGCTCCTGCGCAGGACACCCTGCCCCCTGCCCCCTGGGTGGTGGGAGAGAAAGGGCGAAGGACTGAGTCGCACGGAGGTAAGGGCTGCAGAGTCGGGTCGTGGGGCATTCGCATAAGCAGTGTTTCTGCTTGGGTGCTGCCATCCCTGCAAACCCACTGTCCTGCCCAAGCCAAGCCCCAGCAACTGCTCAGAAACATTAGAGCCGTGTCTTCACTCCCCGCCTGCCTCAATTCAAGAAACGAGGTTCACCCACACAGAGGCAGCGCCCTCCAGATAACGTCTGCGAGGCTCTGACCCCCCCGGGGCCAGGCTGAAAGAGCAGCAGCAAGAAATTGGGGACGGGAGGTGTGGGCGATGGGGAGCTGGTCTGCTCAGAGAACAAAGTTCCAATGTGCAAGCAGGAGACGGAGACTGGGGGCAGGAAGGCAGCGGGAGTTGGGGCCTGTCCAACGGGGCCCTGGGGAACCACAGAAAGTTCCAGAACAAAAGAGATGCTGGGCAAGGAAGACTGAGGCTCACGATATCAGAAAAGCAGTGAAGCAAACTGCTGACAGGCGCCATGTCCATGACCTGAGAACAGTGTTTCCTCAGGTGGCAGCAGAGCCTGGGTAGGTGTTTTGGGGAACCAAGGTTCAGCTCAGACCCGCCGCGGTAGTGGAGCATTATGTCTGCTTCCGAACGGAAGCAAGTTCGTGTATGATGTCCCTGGGAGGAGGGATCTGATGAGCGAAGGGCTTTGTCATCAGACGCAGCCTCATGCAGGCGCGTGGAAGGAACGCCACCTCTCCCATATATAAAATCGATTCTGTTCTATATTCAAAGGCCTTTCAACATGAGAGGAGCAATCTGTCTTCGTTTACGGCTGTGGGTGGTGGAGAGAAAAGCTGCCATATTAAATAACCCCGCGGCGAGCAGGCCAAGGTCATTACCATAAGGTGCCTAACCTTCCAGAATCCGGTGGGCAGCAGGCAGAGCCGCGGCGGGGCGGGGAAGGTGGCCAGGAGCAGAGCGGAGCGGCCCTGACATGCTGGGGCCGTGCCAAGTGCCTGGGCAGGGCAGGATGCTGCGGGGGCCTTCAGTGGTGTTACGGGCTGAACCGTGACCCCCCAAATTCATATACTGAAATTCTAACCCCTGGTAGCTCAAAAATGTGACTGCGTTTGGAGGTAACGTCTTTACGGAGATAATCAAGTTAAAACGAGGCCGCCGGGGTGGGGCCTGGCCCGACAGCACTGGTGCCTCTATGAAAAGAGATGATGGGGCGCCTGGGCGGCGAGATCGGGTCGTGATCTCACAGTCCGTGAGTTCGAGCCCCACGTCGGGCTCTGTGCTGACAGCTCAGAGCCTGGAGCCTGCTTCAGATTCAGTGTGTCCCTCTCTCTCTGCCCCCCCCCCCCCGCTCATGATTTGTCTCTCTCTGTCTCTCAAAAATATATAAAAATGTTAAAAAAAAAAAAAAAAAGAAAGAAAGAAAGAAAGAAAGAAAGAAAAGAGGAGAAGAGGGCACAGACAGGCACCGAGGGAGGCCACATGAGGACACGGGGAGAGATCCCTCCGAGCCTGCGAGGAGCGAGCCGTATGCAT
Organism: Cryptoprocta ferox; assembly: GCA_028646485.1. Classification (NCBI taxonomy): domain Eukaryota; kingdom Metazoa; phylum Chordata; class Mammalia; order Carnivora; family Eupleridae; genus Cryptoprocta; species Cryptoprocta ferox. Next base: position 98,880,680 of record CM053570.1, read on the forward strand.
GCCTGGATCGTGGCCCTGGGGTCTCCAGAGCTGTGAGAGAACACATTTCTATACTTTAAGTTGCCCCCGTCTGTGTACTCCGCGCTGGCGACCCCAGGAAGTCATACAGACGGTTTAGGCATGAGCCTAAGCCCACATCCCATGCCCCAGGCCAGCCAAAGGTCACACACAGCGGGCGGCAAATCAGCTACTCACGACATGGGCAGTCAAAACTAATAAAACCTCTTATTTTCAAAAACTATTAGAAAAGGAGGAAAATCCTTTATGGGACTTGGTATAAATCAGATTTTCATAGAAACTCCCATCGACTTTCACAAAACGTTGGGTTCTCCTTTCTGCCCCCTGCTGAGCAGCCCCTTGTGTCCCATCTCCCTCCCCAGGGTCCTCGGCACCCTCCCCGCTGACGCCGCCCTCCCGCGCCCCCCAGGCCGCAGGCATGGGGCCCCCCTAGAGCTGTGTAGTACCAGGAGGGTGAAGCAGACCAGAAATTCACAGCGAAGACGGAAACTCTGATGAGGACCAACGCCTACTAGATCTGCCACTTGGTCGTGTTTGATGAGCCCGGCGTTTGCGCGTCGTTGGGGGTGCGTTTCGTTCAGGCGAACTGGCTCCCAAACTCTGCTCCCCCTGAAAAGTGAGCGGTGAGCCCGAGTGCTCAGGCTCGGTATCTGCACATCGGAAACCAATTACAGCCCTCCAGCGTCCCTTTGTTTCCTGCGACCTAATTAATCCTTGTCTGCCCGCGTTCCCGGCTGGTTCCTTCACCCTTCCTGGGCTGCAGGGGCAGGAATGGGAAGGGGCAGCTGAGGGAGACAGGGGACGCTCTCCTTGCCCCGGTAGAGACGCAGGGTTAATTGGCCAGTAGCTGCTTACAAAGGGGGCAGGGTGGCCAATTCACCCTGGAGGCGCGCGCTTCAGAACAAAAACTGACCGATAAGATAGAGCAACTGCCCATAACCCCAATTACCCAAGAATAATAAGACTCAGCAGATACCTTCAAGGTGCGGGCACTCTTTGTATGGGCTCAGCAGTTTCCTCGCAAACGCCAGCTATTTATATCCATCACCACCATCCTGGACTTGATGGGAACCAAACATAGTCCTTCCGTTCAGCCGGGGTCTCAGGCTACATTTTGTTTTTATGAATATGGGTGTTAAATCTGGACAGGAGAAAAGTGCTCACTGAAGGGGACAGGGCACAGCGAGATGCCCACCTTGGCATGACTTGGCCAAGGCCCTTCGGCTGTCCTTGGGCACCTGAGAGCCCAGGTGGTGGTGCCGCCCGGTGACTGCAAACAGCGAGCCAGCCGGGCTGTGATTTGTGCATAGCTCACCCCCTCTGTGGGGTCCCCGTCACTGTGCCCCACGAGGGTTCTGCTCCTTGCCTCACCTGTCTCCTACTTCCCTGTCCAGGCCCTCATGAGAACGGGTGTCTGCCGCTCATCAGCTGTTTCAGAGTCCTACCTCTTGGAGCCCTTTGATTTCGGCTCTCTAGGACTGACCCGAACATCCAATCCAGGCAGCTTTCAGGGTACGTCAACCTGTCGCCTCTCCTGGTAAGGCATCTGCATGTTCACACGGACATCTTGAATCCTGCCAGCATCTCGCTGTAGCTGCCCAAGGCATCAGTGAAGAGCCCAGCCGAGGCTTTGGATGTCTCTAGATGCAGCCACACTCCGAATACACACACGGAAGATGCCAAATGAGAACCAGGGTGCTGAGCCCAGTCAACCTACAGAACTGCAAGGGATATTATTAAATTGTTTTACAGTGGTTTTGCTGTGCAGCCAAGGATACGAGAACGCTCCGTGAACCACATGTACCAATGAAGTGAAGCCCCAAAAGAATAAGTAATTTATCCAAGGCCAAAGATTATTAAAGGATTAGGTTGAGACTGAGATGGGAATTTGCCTGACTTCAAAGACGACTTTGCCTCCCAAACCTTAATCCTGACAAAAACAATAGCCACCTTGGAGTCAGACTCTACGGTTCAATCCAAATTGGGGAAAAGGCTTTAAGCCACCCCTAACCCATCCCGCTGCCACCATGGTCTAGTTCCAGCTGGGCCCGCTGGGCTCCTTTGCCTTCTCCAATTGCACCCGCACACCCAGAAATAGTCCCCACACCCACCCTGGAGGACAGTGCTCTCAGCATCCCATCAGATTCCAGAGCTGCTCACAGAACAGCCCTGACCGCCCGTACGTCAGCCGGAACGCCGGCGATGAGGAATATACATCAAGCCGCGGCTGCGTGAGGCTTCTGCCTGCTGCCTGTATGAGCGTCTGCTCTCAGAAATGCCATTACGCCCTAATGAGCCGCTCGGAAGCATCAACTTTTCAGCCTGCCCAGCTGCTGCAAGGGCCGTTATGGCTTCACTGCAAAGATAAAAGAAAATTCCTGAAAACGATCTTAAACTATGTTTTACTAGGAGACAATCTGGCTCTGTGCCACCGACTGATTAAACTGTGAAGGTCACTTTCACAAGAAGAACAGAGCGACCAGAGCCGGCTGACCCTCGGGTCCAGCTCCTTCCTCATTCTGACCTGGGGTTGATGGGCAATGCTGGCCATAGTCAGGAGTCTGAGGCATGAGGTGTTTGCCTCAACTGCCCATACCAGGGGCCATAACAAATGCCCTGATCCCCCAAACTGGCCAGTTGGTTACCTCCTATGCTTCAGGAGTCATAGCCCCAAGGGCATCTGACATTTCACCAGCTAGGAAACGGTATCACTTAAGAAAAGCAGGAGCCCACCCTGCAAAATGGTGCTGGTAGGGGCAGAATGGAGATGGATTCAATCAATTTGTTTTGTTTGGGCCAAAGAAAATGCATCAAGTTAAGTGAATCAAATGCACTTTAGTTGCGGGTATGCCTCCTCTCTGACCCTAATGATGGCAGTGAGATGATGATAACATTGACGGTGATGGTGATGATGATGATGATGGTGGTGATGATGATGGTGGTGATGGTGATGATGGTGGTAATGGTGAGGATGGTGGTGATGGTGAGGATGGTGATGATGGTGATGATGGTGGTGATGATGGTGATGGTGATGATGGTGGTGATGGTGATGGTGGTGATGATGGTGGTGATGATGGTGGTAATGGTGAGGATGGTGGTGATGGTGAGGATGGTGATGATGGTGATGATGGTGGTGATGATGGTGATGGTGATGATGGTGGTGATGGTGATGGTGGTGATGATGGTGATGATGGTGGTGATGATGGTGATGGTGGTGATGGTGGTGATGGTGATGATGGTGGTGATGGTGATGATGGTGTTGATGTGATGGTGATGGTGATGATGA
>CM053570.1:98884083-98951922 GCA_028646485.1 Cryptoprocta ferox
GTGATGGTGATGATGGTGATGGTGGTGATGACGATGATGGTGGTGATGGTGATGATGGTGGTGATGGTGATGATGGTGGTGGTGGTGATGATGGTGATGGTGGTGATGGTGGTGATGGTGATGATGGTGGTGATGGTGATGATGGTGTTGATGGTGATGGTGATGGTGATGATGATGGTGGTGATGGTGATGATGGTGATGGTGGTGGTGGTAGTGGTGATGGTGATGATGGTGATGGTGGTGGTGACGATGATGGTGGTGATGGTGATGATGGTGGTGATGGTGATGATGGTGATGACGATGATGGTGGTGATGGTGATGATGGTGGTGATGGTGATGACAGTAATAATCAGGATGATTAATGTTTTTTAAGGCACTTACCTGCACCAGATACTTACTTAACAGGAATTACTCCATTTAGCCCTTCTCAAAGTAAGAGGGACCAAAGCTTAACCAGTCATGAAGGCAGGAGGGATGGCTCCGGGATTCTGGCACCAGTCTATTCCTAAACACGAGCACTTAATCAGGTGAATCCCTGAATCTTTCTCTCTGTTCCTCCCTGCCTCACTCAGATTCATCTTCCAAAGTATACAAGAGTTATGAGAGATCTAGGTAAGAATCCAGGTTGGTAAAAGCTGGTCCCTTTAAAGTACAGGATTCACATTTCTGTTTTTCTCAAGGTTAGAGGGAATGTCTTAGAATTTTTGCAGGCTGTCATGTATCATGGGACAACCACACAGCACTAGAAAAAAGCCCTTCTTTGGTCCAGGTACAGCTAATGATCTGGGAAACACTCCTCAACTTAACTCTACCCACTTGTATTAGGCACCTACTATGTGTTGAGCCCAACATGCTGCCTTTGGATGTGAAGACACAGGGCAACCCAATGTCATCCAACAAGTACAATGTTAAAAATGTTTCCCCACAAATATAACATGATGCATTATTAACATATTGTTAAATACAGTTGCATGATTTTAGAAAAATGAGTTCTATCCACATGTAAAATTATGTTATTATTATGTGCATATATTAGAAGATTAAGTAGTCAAATAACCAAATACAGCAACAATAGCTTGCTATGCTTTTTCACATAATTTTGCTTATGATATGTTGATTAAACTCAAGTTCATTATTCCAGACAATATTGACCTACTTTGCTCCACTTAATATCAGCCAAATAGCACTTTCATATATTCTCATAACCATCGAAACTGTCCTGTCCTTGATAAATGTGTGTCTCACATGAAACTTCAACTTTCAGGGCAACTGCTGGTGTAGCACAGAATGGAGATGACCATTTTCCAGGCTGGAAAGCTCCTTCTTTAAGGACAGGGAGTCACAAGGTCAAGTCTCCATCCTGGTCATGCCTGTGACCACATTACATCTTGCTCATTTTTTTTCTCATTTGGGGAAGTCAGGAAGTGTCGGGTTAGAAAATGTTTTGCTCTGGGGAGATTGGTCAGAAAAACCCATGGAAGCAGGAGTTTCATTTGTCTCTCCCCACCGTTCCCTGTCACGTTGCATTGTTTCTGAAATCAGACAAATGCCAGCAGGGCTGCTCAGGCCCTCCTCACCAAACTGGATGGAAAGCCTGACACTCCAGCCAAATGGCTTCCTTGAACGTGAACATTGCTTGCCTCCAACCTTACACACAAACAGGTCCACCTCCCCCAAACACTCTCCTCCCTCCCCAGTCTCCTCCCGTCAGCTGTCTGCTGGATACTTCCACCTGTGAATATCTCCCCAAGGCTGGGGCAGCTGTCCCCCATTTGTGGTTCCATCAAACCTCACAACGTTCATCCCATTAAATTGTCATTGCTTGCTCAGTTGTCCCAACAAGACTCAGCTGGGTGGCCTCACCTGGTTTGTTGTGGTATCCCACATCAGAGGGTCTGAGCTACTGTAGATGCCTAATAGTATTGTTGAATGAAGTGGATTCAGACACAAAATCCTGGAACTTACAACCTAAAAGATCCTTTGGTTGATCCCACTTCCACATGCCTTCAGTCAGCAAACATCAAAATCCCTGAGGACAGTCAGTCTAATCTGTTCTGTACGTTTTAACAAAACTTGGTGAAACCAGGGAGTATGTCATGTACCACAAATGGGAAACAGCTCACAGAAAGGCTCAGAAGTCATGTTGGTGTTCATTAAGAGAGTCAAATATTTTAATCATGCCATTCTGTCCTGTCTAAATAAAGAGCAACTCCTAACCCATTATCAAGTGATGTATTTATTCATTCATTAATTAGTTAATTAATTAAGCATGTGCCAAGAAAGCCATGTCAGATATTGGAAACCAAAAATTATTAGAGACACAGTTTAAGGAACTCCCTGGCCAATAAGAGAAGATGGGGGCAAGTACGTTTGATGCAGAATTAGTGTGTTGGGACGGAAGGTTGATGAGACAGAGGACACAACTGGTGAGTGCTGAGACTTGGCCTTGCCGGGACCACATCCTGATCTTCCCTCTAGGTGACATTCACTTGCCAGTCATAGGATGCTTGCCTCCACAGGGTTGGAACCCCAAGACTCCCAGACCCCACCACCATTGGTGTTGGAGACTAAGCAGTGGTGGGTGGAGACCCTGGGGTGGGTGCTGTAGCCCTGTGAGCCCTATTTATTCCCCGGTAAAATGAGGGGCTTAGACCAAGCTGATCTCCAAGGACCCCTCAAGCTCTAGGCTTCTGTTGGCATTGAGACACTTCAAATGCCAACTCACTTGTCCACAGACAATACTCTGTTTTTCTTCTAAGCTACAGAAAATCTCATCACTGAAGCAATCACATTACTCCTCACAGCTGCCCTAGAAGTAGGGGAGGGGATGGTCATTTAAAGTGGGAGGGGGCATATGTCTGTGTCTTCACAAAGATCAAACCACAATCCAGGCTCTCCACAGCTCTATGGCACATGGGGCCTTTGTCCCAAATGGGCTGGTTCTTTCCAGAAGCTCATAAGTGGTGCCTTGCTTCTTTCAGGACAGAGAGAACAGAATAAATATGAGTCCTGAATTTCTGTTTACCAGACCAAAGGTGGAGAAAGCAAAAAGTAAATTTTCCAAATGTGTGTTTCCATCCTGTGCTGGAATTTTCCTGGTTTGGGGCATTTCTTCATAAGAGCTCACACACATTTTTTAAAAGAAAAAGGATGAGGTCAATACTTATTATGGTTTTCCTGAGTTCTCATGAGGTACCCAAGCTGAATGAAATGTCAGCTTCGTCTCCTCCCCTTTCCCTGGAAACCCAGACTTCAAAGTTTTCTGGTAATTAAACTAGTCCTTTGGAATGCTGAACAGAAGTGAAAGCCCAAAAGGGCCACATTTATTCTATTAAATGAGGGTCTACACCAATGGTTCTCAAACTTCTCAGTCTCTGGAAGCTTTTATGTTCTTAAAAAAATTTTTGAGAATCGCACAGATTCTCAGATTCAGATATTTGATACCTATTCAGATATTGATATCTATTCAGATTTATCATATTAATTGATATTGATATCTGTTCAGATCTATCATATTAGAAATTAAAACTCAGGAAAATAAAACATTTATTATTTCATTACACTAATAAGCCTACTACACAGAAATATAAACATTTTTATAAAGAGAGATACATTTTATAAAACAAAAATATTAGTGAGAAGAGTGGCATTATTTCACAGTTTTTGCCAATCCCTTTCATTTCTTTCTTCGTAGAAGACAGTCGAACCCTCACATCTGCTTCTCCATTCAATCAGTGATGATGCTACATGTCACGTAACGTCTGGGAAAACCCCACTGCACCCCTGGAAGAGAGTGTGGGTGAAGAAGGCAAATGACACCTTACTACTCTGATGAAAATAGTTTTGACACTGAAGAGTCCCCAGAAGGGTCTGTGAATTCCCAGGAGCCCTTGAACCTTGAGGATGGTGGCTTTCCACAAATTTTCAGGTATAAACACTTTGGAAAAGCTCCAGGCTTTAAATTCCAGAGTTCAAAATTCCTGTGCTCTCACTCACTAGCTGTGCAACCTGGCGTAAGCCATCTAATGTTCGGGCCACATCAAGTCTTCATCTCCACAACGGAACTGGTAACGCCCACCCTACGTTGTTATAAAGATGAGACGTAATGCAGTTGAGGTGATAACACAGTCCTTGGCGCCCAACTGGCTTCCCTAAAACTCTTCTTTGCCAGGATGTGTCCTTCCCGATGCGGGGATCTATCTGGTAAATTCAGGGCACTCCTGAACGTGCCCTTCTCCTCCTCTGGGGTCCACCATGGGGAGCCCCGGGAAGGGTGAGGTCTACCCAATGCCTCCAGCTCACAAGGCTCACGGAGCTGAAGCTGCATCATCCAACCTGACCTCCACCTGTAAGATGGTTCATGTGTTAGACTCCATTGGCTCCTTTTTCTGTATTTTATTTCCCAGTTCAGTCAGAAGCTGATTGTGGCAGGGGAATGATTACAGATGTCATAATGGGGCACCTGAAGACCCCAACAGCTATCATCGTCATCACCATCATTGTCATCTTCATCCTTGTTCACACCATGAGAGCCATTTCACTGTGGCCACTGGGAAGCAAGTACATACACACACCACCCCCCAATATGTACGTAACAGGCTTGTTACATCTGCTTTGAATTACACAAAAATAAAATACTCTAAAATGCTTTTATAATCTAGGCATCATCAACTGAACTCAGGATTAAAGGCTTATGTATAAATTGAAATTTGGGATTTCAGTAACCCATTACAAGGAGAAAATGTCGGTTAATTGTTTTATCCGACAGCACTGACAGCCATACCTAGAAGGAAAGGAATTCTCTTGTGTGTATGAGAAAGTTGAGGACAGTTGCTTAAGTTTTCATAATTCCTTAATTTGTTTTGTGGTCACTGCATTTATTTCAAGGCTCATGGGGCGTTCTCTGATAGCGTAACTGAAAGGAATACATTCACTCTGGCATGGCTCAGTACCTCACCCTGGAGCACGGCCAACCCTACAAATACCCAGGAAGCTTGGTTCTGGACTAGAGTCCCAGGACTGCTACATGGACACTGACTGCCAGTGTTTTATGGGCCTCGTTTCAGAGCCATAGCCCTTTGCCCCCCTCCCCGTCTCTAGGAACACTTTACATTGGTTTATACAGTGGGATAAAGTTCCAAACTCATTTCTAATTCAGTTGTGGAGGTATTTGAACATCTTAATCTAGGCAATTGGCTCCCAATGCCATAGTTCTGGGGAGCCTTGTTTCCTCCCTGGCCCCCTGGACTGGTTAGTCATTGCTAAATTAACTCATTTGGGCCACTAGGGTGCCAGCTGGGTCCCTGAGGCAGAGGACAGCTAAGAGTACCCTCATTAGGAACTATCACCAGAACCTTTGCTGGGGCTTAAATAATTAGATCCACTTAATGAAATGGGGCCAATTAACTTCCAGTTTATGACCAAGAGATAATTTCACCATGTGGTCAGACTGTGCTTTAGGAGGAGACTCACACTGCCTGGATCCCAGGAGCGGGGAACCGTTACCGTGGTTAATGTGTGTGGATTCTTGCTGGGAACTCTTCATACTACCTCTTCAACAGCACTAAACATAAACTGGTCTGGGGGTGCTTGACAACCCCAGCCTCCCAAAAGCATCCATCATTCACATGTTGTTCCAGAAAGCATTTCTGGTGTCAGATGCTTCCCCAAGTTCATCTTGCAGGAGAGAAGCCATTAGATATGCCTGTTTGGCCTCTAGCCCACCAAGGATGATGAAGGGAGCCTATGGTTATATCCTGTATGGACAGTCTGACCCACAGAATCCTGAATACCTGCAAGGCAGGATGGCAGCGCCAACGTGGCCCATGTACTGTGGCCCATGTACTGTGGCCCATGTACTAACCTCAGGCTTTATCCCTTCCGGCTGCAAGCTTTCCTTCCTTTAGTACTAGCTCAATCCCCAGAGCCACCTGCCTGAGGGCTCATTCCCAAGAATCTTGCTTTTTTCCTGGTTGCTCCCCAGCCACAGCTACACGCATGCCCCCAGGGGTTTTGGCAGGTTTCAGATGCTCCCTGGTGACATCAAATACAACAGTGCTCCAGGGTACGCTCTCCCCAATGGTGGAGTCTTATGGCATTAAGATGGGTTGGAGACGTTTGGGACCTGAGTCCCTAACTTCACACTCTTCCAATGTCAGTTTGTAGGACTGGTTGTAGCTGTAAGATGGAACCCCCCAGAAATGCCCAGCTACCTCCTCATTTCTCTTCAGAACAATGAAGCACATGAGCCAGGTGCCTTACTCTAAGATGTTTTTAAATTCTTCTCTTAGTCTAATGTAGCTTTTTGTTCACATAACAGGCATGCGCCAGGGATCCTTACAGGAGAGGGGAGTACAGATACAAAAAAGGCATGGTCCTTCTCAAGAAAACAGTAGGTGGGTCAACACAAGAGCCCAAATAACCTTGATATAAGCTACTCTACTGGATATGTGCTGCAAGACAGGAGGAGATGATAGGCTCAGTGGAAGAAAGATTACTTGGAGGGAGAGATTCAGGGAAGGCTTCATGGAGGAAGTGCCATTTGTGAAGGGTGTTGGAAGACTTAAGGTAGGATAGCAACGTGACAGAAATAGGGACAAAGATAGTAGTTTGCAATAATCTGGAAGGTAGAGATGGGGAGAATGGAAGGAATCAAATGTAAGGTAGATCCAGGGCATAAAACTGGCACCTTTTATGATTGCTTGGGCATGCGTGCAGAGTGAGAGGGAGTGGACGTGGATGACATCCGGGTTTCCAGTTGGGACACTGCATAAAAGGTGGCAGTGTATTCATTAAGTTTCCAAGTTGAGTTTGGACATGATTGGTTTGTGAAGGGAGTGGGGCATCCAAGTGAAGATGTCTATTAAGAAGTTTTGGAAACCTGTCTGGTGCTTGGTAGAGTGGCTGGACCAGACACAGAGTTGGGGGTCATGGGCATAGAATTGATAATGATATGAAATGTAAACCTTTGAGGTGAAAGAGACTAATCACCTAAATGGGAGTAAAAGGAGTAGAAGATCCAGGCACATAAAAGTGAAGGTGTGGGCAGAAGGAGAGATGCATTCTACGAAGACTGACAAGGGACAGCCAGAGAGACAGACATCAATATGGTGATCAATCAACATGTCTCTTCTTCATCAGACTTTTCCTCCAAGAGGTTAAGGAGCACACCTGGTTTGCTTAGCTCTCCATGTCCAGTGTCTGGCATAGCATAGTTAGCCAATAAGTGTTTATGGTGAGCAACAGAAGAGCAAGAAGTGTCCAGTCATGGTGGTTCGAAACCTTACAAAATGTGAACCAATCAGAAGGGGAGTGACTTGGATCAAGGCAGGTCCTCATGGATGCATGTAAAACCTCACCTCTGTCTGGCATTTCCCATGTCACCGAATCATCAAAGGGAGCATCCATGTTGCTGACACTGAGGGACAAACTCCACTTCAAGGATTGGAAAAAGTATTGAGATCTCAATTTTCCTCCCTTTCGGGAACTTGCTGGGGCCGTGGCCCCTTGCTGTGAACAGGGATGAGAAATAGCAATGAATTTATCCCACATGGAACAGAGCAGGCACCCCCAGAGAACTAAGACATCACCAGGTTTCTTCTCTGCCCACTATTCCAATTGCTTGCATTTTCTTCTCTTTATTCTCAGATGACAGTTTCTATTCAAAATGCAAATTCCCACAAAAAAGTTCACTTCTTCTTAACCTTTCATCCATCACTTAGCACCTTCATATGCGTATAGAGTCTAAGTTTAAAAAATGATCAGAGGGAGACCTAGGAGGGCACTGGGTTTCTTACGGAAAGAAGAAAGGAGCACTTGGGAAGGGGGAAAAAAAAAACTAATAACACTAAAACCAGAGCACAGAGCCACAAATCCCTGCTTACAAATCTGGCCTGAAGAATTTGGTAGAAAAATCTGTTTAGAGAATTTGCAGATGTTAGATACATAGAGTTTGGGGTTTTGATGTCTTTATCATCAAGTCTGGACTCAGAGGTTACCTTGCTAAATGCCAGGGAAAAGTCTATCCGACATAATTTAGGATCCTGTCTGGACTTTTCTGAGCTCTAAACAATAATTGAATCCCCAGATACTTAGCAGAATCTGACCACACATGGTGAAATTATTTCTTGGTCATAAACTGAAAACTTAATTGGCTTCATTTCTTTAAATAGATTCAATTATTCAAGCAACAATGAATCTTGTAGAGGTACTTACAAGTCCAGGATGACTACAAGAGATGAAGGTTTAAAGCATGCTACCCAAAAGCCTTTGCAAACTGCCACCAAGGAGCTTGCAGATTGGGAAGGGATTTATTTGTGCTTATAAAATATAAAAACTGCCCTCTGTGGTACGATTAGATCTGATGCAACCAGCTTATTAAAAATTAATGCAGCCAAGAAATGATGCCCATATGTATGATGGAGTTCAGCATTGTTGAAAACAGTGGGGAGTTTCTGAGTGGGGATCTTAGGCTTAGAGCCCACCATATCCTCAGCCTCTCAGAGAAAGCAGCTAAATTACATACCTGAGGCCATCTTTGCCTCTACATGCTGCTCAGTGATATTCTTCCGCTTCAACTTGGCTTACAATTGGATTCTAAATGAGAAGGCTAATTCCTAAAGCTCACAGAGGAAATGCAGAGTCATGGCTGGATTTATCCCTAGGCATAAGGCTTCCTTCTACACAACAGACATCCTTGGGTTTAGCTCACAAACTTCTTCCTACCATGTCCTTTGTCCCCTCCAGCTTTGGTCCTGACTCTGAATGTTAATCGGTACCAGAATAATGTGTCTGTAATTAGCTAAGAATCTGACTCAACCTCCAACCTCTGCCTGTTGCCTTATTAAAAGTTGCTTCACATTGCCCTGACCCTGTAGCACAGGCATGTTATGTCCTTCCACACCTCCTCTAGCATGCGTGAATTTCCTTCTGAAAGGACATGCTTAGAAGCAGAGTTGAATCATTAACCTTAACCCAGAATTTCACCAATGCAAAGATATCTGAAACTGCAGGGTTACATGGGTTAATTAGGAGGCAAGATCTACCTTTTCTTTAAGCAATTGAAGACAAGAGATGAGTGCAATGAGTTGATGGTCACAGCATGCCTCCCCGTGTAGGGGCAGGTGGGTGGGTAGATGGTGAATGACCATCTTGCAGGTTGGATTTTTCTCTAATGAAACTGACAGAAGACACACACCCTACCATGGGGTTCCTGCAGACGCTGAAAATAAGGGAGAAGAGAGTGGAATCAACTTTTGGGGAAGGGTGTTACCTGTTCCTACAGAGGACTAGCTCTGCCACCGTGGAGCTGTCCAGAGGCCTCGGTGCTGAAAGCATGTGTGTCTTTAAATGCCAATACACATGACACTTGTTCTTTCTCCAGGGTCCAGACCGGGCCATATTTGAAACAATATCTTGAATGCCTTTCTGAGAAAAGGACTAAGGGTTTACTTTAGCTTTTAACCATTGTTTGGCCACCGGCTCTACCCTCTAGTATATGGACACCTGGGTAAAAAAAAAGTCGTGAGATATTTCATAGGATGATGATACATTTCCCAAAATCTTAAATGAACTAAAAGGGTAAGAAAACCATCGGTATTTAATTTTCCCATCAGAAGGCCCCTGTCTTGCCTGAATGTGACACTCCATTGCCAGAACAATAGAGAAAGCTTTGTCCTCCTTGAGCCTCATCCCCTAAGATGAAGCTCCTCTCCCAAACAATTTCAGGATGACATTGTCATTTTGCCATTTATGCAGTATACCTATACACATCTTGACTTTTCAAAAAATTATTGGAAGCACTCAGTTGGTTAGGCATCTGACTTCGGCTCAGGTCATGATCTCACGGTTTGTGGGTTTGAGCCCCGCGTCAGGCTCTGTGCTGACAGCTCAGAGCCTGAAGCCTGCTTCGGATTCTGTGTCTCCCTCTGTCTCTGCCTCTCCCCCACTCATGCTCTGTTTCTGTCTCAATAATAATAAATAAACATTAAAAAATTATTGGGAGCGAAAAGTGCAAAAGCTCGTGTAAATATGGAATTAATTAAATCTATCTGTGCTTTTAGTCTTTTCAAAATTAACTTACAAAACGTTTGCCAGTAAAATTATTAACAATGTAACTCTGAAGATTATGAGTCAGTTTAAGGTTACTTAATTACTGGTAGAGTTACAGTATTTACACTAAAGTATTTTCTGCAGCTCTAGTCTCACGTGTGATATGACTCTGAAGGGTTTTCAAGTTTAGCCTCTCCTGAGATTTCATTTGGATAATTATCTTCACCTGAAAGAATGACACCTGTTGAGCAAATGGGGTCACTTGTGCTTGTTTGGGTGGGAGTCTTTGGAACCTATGTTTGTGTTGATAGAGAAGTCACTATTGAGCACTAACTGATCACCATCCCTGTGTGCTGTGAGGTTCAGATGGATCAGAGTAAGTCCTGAAACCTTAGCCCCTGGCTCCTTTCCTGTGGAGGGTTACTTGGGTGTGGCTCAATTAGCACCAAGTCCCAGTTTTTCGTGGGACCAGTAAGAACAACTGAACCTCCACAGCAGAGAGCCCTACTGCCCTTTGGGTTCTTGCCAGAGAGCACAACATCATCCCATTGATTGGCCTGTGCTGTATTTTCACTCAATTATTCAGCACTGGTGTGGGCTGAGATAACCACCATTCTTGTGGGTTACTGTTCAGCAGTGAATTCTTCTCCAACTTTCTCCCAAACAAGTTCGCTTTCCTACAGGTAATCCAGCCAGGTTTTAGAGCAGTTTGCCTGGAGCAAAGGGCTTCATGTTGTGATCTATCAAAGAGACTGTATGCATCAAACATGGCAGCCCCCTCTTTGATGATGCTTCTTCTCCAGCCAGGTTGTCAGTAACTGACCTTTATTTAATGATAAATAAAGCAAAGCACTGGGTCTCTTCTCTTCCTGGATGGAGTAGCTTATAGGGGACAGAGCTGGACTGATCTAAAGAGAGCTAAGCACCACAGATTCAAATAGGTGCAGGTTTCATGAAGACTACCCTTGAGACCCTGTGGTACAGCCAGCCAGAACTAGCCAGGGTGGGAGGGTGTGTGTGTGTCTGTGTGTGTGTGAGGATACATAGAGTACAGTTCCTGAGTCTTGGAGCTTACTACTTGGGGAAACAAAATATAAGACATGCAGAATGTAAGACAAAATATAAAAAGGGCAAAACGAAGTGGTTTCTACTCAGGACCTTGGGATCCAGAGAAAGTCATCCATAACCCACGTTCCCCTTTTGCAGTGCCATAGAGAGGGTTCTGGTGGCCCAGAGGGAAGGAATCTGTCCAGTTAGAGACAATGGAAGAGTGGGGAAAGCCTGGAGAAAGCCTCAAATATTAGGGGGAAAAAACCCTTCTATTTGGAGTTCAAAGTCTAAGGCTCCGGTTCCAATAAATCCTGTGGGAATCAGAGATGCTCTTATCCATGGAAGGGCCAGTCTCAGACCACTTAGCTATGTGACTTTTGCAGGTTTATTCTTTAGTGGGACAAAATGCCCTTCAGGTCTCTCTGGATAATGTCACTGGCTAAAGAAATTCTGAGAGCATATGCTCCCCCAAGTTCTAACCTTTCAAGTTCTTCTCAGAAGATTTCTGGTCCTGCTTCTTCTCCAGGAGCTGGGGTGGAATCAGGCAGTGACTCCCTGCCAACTCAGGCTTCTTATCTGTGAGTAGAGCAGCCCAGGCAGCCTTAGGGAGAAGCCCATGAGGGCTGGAGTCATGCAGCTGATTCCCTGGCTCTCATGAAAGGGAGGTGACTTTGTGTCCCTCAGTTACATGTGAAACACGCCTACAGTTGACGCCAGGGCCCTCAGAACACCGGGATGTGCTCAACAAGATGGGCAAAGCTTTCTTTTCTTTCGTTTTGTTTTGTTTTGTTTTGTTTTGTTTCGTTTTGTTTTTACTCTCATGTCTTGGCTACAACCAACCTTGGGTCTCCCAAATAGACACCTGGTTCTCCTACATCTTTCCCTTGGCCAGGGGTGGGGCCAGACCAGCAACCAGCCTGTTCCGCCTGGGAGCTGGGCTGTAGGGTTCCCAACTCTAACACAAAATGCTGACATTTGAAATGCAGCTCATTCTTTCTAGGAAGGTCTATAGCTCTTCATGCTCAGAAACAAGGAAGCCAATTTCATGCTTCAGGGAATCGGTGGATGGTCTGTGGGGTCAGGAAGGGCCTCCTTCACTTGGGCGGGCACAGCCGCTCTGCAGGTGATGAGCCCGAGAAGCCGCAGACTTAGAATCTCTAGAGGCACGCAGAGTGGCCAGAAACACGCTGGGATCATGGGGACCACTGGGAAATGCAATGATTAACACAAAATCCAGCAAAGGATGGGGGAGGGGGGAAATTGATGGTTTTAATACACCACCCTCCCTCTCATTTTTAATAACAGTGTTGCCTTCGCAATAGTAGCTCTGTTAATTCTCACCCCATTCCATTCGCTTTTGTTTTCACACGCTTGTGCTGTAATTTTCAATTTAATTAGTTGCAGTTCTGTTAGATGGCAACAGGTCCCGGTTTATCTCCGCAGCTAATACTGCTAATTGTTTATCCAGCCTTCAGTAATATCTCATTAACTTTATAGGCTATCGTTTCCACATCATCTACAGAATTAATTTTCTGCAAATCTAGAGATGTTGGTGCTTGTGAACATTTTCTCTCAGAAACACAACAAAACCAAACCGGAAAACAACAACAACAAAAAGCATCTGGCAAAGTTGGAGAAGCCCACGTCATTCTCTGCTGCGGTGTCCCTCAAGGAAACAACGTCTAAAGACAGGCTTTCCTTCATTTTATTAAAACCCACCTAAGTAATTCATCATTTTTATAACAGCCATTATCCATAAGGCATTTATGGATATGCAGATGAGAGATGAGATGTGCATGCAGAATATTTGGACGCAACACACACCGGCCCTCCAATTACTTGCCTTAATATAATGAAGTTGTTAT
The DNA here is from genome assembly GCA_028646485.1 of Cryptoprocta ferox. NCBI lineage: Eukaryota > Metazoa > Chordata > Mammalia > Carnivora > Eupleridae > Cryptoprocta > Cryptoprocta ferox. Next base: position 98,897,049 of record CM053570.1, read on the forward strand.
CCAGATGATTTTTATGTTATCCGTCTTGATTTCTCAGAACATTTAATAACCGCCCCACCTCCTCATTTAGAAGATGGGAAATTTAGAAGACAACTGTATGTGACTCAGCGATAACCCACCGTGAGCCCACCTGAGAGTTTGACACCAGTCCCGCCCTCCTTCCTCACCTCTCCCCTGCCACCTTTGAACCAAGGTGTGAAATGTTTTCGCTTCACATGCCTCCCCTCCCTGCTCCAGAGTCAGCCTTTTTGTAGCTTGTCTGGTCCCTGGTGTTCCAGACAAAAAAGATGCATGATATCCCTCCTTATCCCCTTGGACCACATAGATCGACCATCCCCTTGCTCGGAGTTGCAGACACCAAGAAGTGATCTCCATTCTCTGTCACCAGCACAAGAGAGCTTTGCTGATGGAATGAGCCTAGAGGCTGAGTCTGGATGCTCACATCAGTTGCTGCTTCCTCCCCTGGCCTCTGGTGCTGCGTGCATCTGTTCTCCAAGTGGCCAGATGGAGGAATCTGTTGGGAGGAATTTGTGGACTTTCTTCACAGCCTAGATCCCAACCAGAAACATGCCTTTCAAAGGCTGTGTTGTGGTTCCTGCAAAACCAGGGGCTGCCACTGATCCACAGACGAAATTGGGCAAAGATGTAATCACCAGCTAGCAAAAAGGTGGGGAAACTTGGTTAACCGGGCTGAAGACAGCAGGCGGATCTGGCGCCGGCTCCTTAATGTGGCCATTGCGGACAATGGTAACAATGCAAGAGGCACAGGAGAATCAGCGGTGGGAAAACCCGCGTAGCAAGGACTGGGGAGAGGAGACCGCCCATCCGTCGGGCCGAAGAGAAGATGCCAGGACAGACAATCAGCTGGGGCTCGGGCTCCAGCCGCCCATGCTCACTCTTTCCCGTATTGGAAACTTGTCCTCAGACCCCACCCACCATCAGCACCCTGTGTCTGGTCATGTGTCCTGACTTTTGCTGAGTTACAAACGCCTTTGGCAATATGAGGGAGAGAAGTTCATTATGCCCAAACACATCCAAATTGCTTAGGTTTTGGGAGATTCGTAAAATCATGAAGAATCATAGCATCCCTGTTCTATATGGAAGAAATTCAAAATGGCCAGGAAGTCAGCAGAAGGTCTCCTTCTCTACGCTCTGGAGACAGTTCTAAGGCCACTTGTGTGCAGCGTGGGGCAACCCACGGTGCTGAGAAAAACAACTTAATATATAAACATTTGGTTCGTCTTTTTACCGTCTTTGGAAAGAGCAAACGCGATTCAATTTTACAAATATTTTCAAGCATTGACTGTGGTCCAACAGCAGCTACATACTGAGTGCTTTCAGATAAAAGTGGCAGAAAACCCAACTCAAAATAGTTTAAGGCAAAACGAGGTTTATTGGCCCCTGTAGTTGAAAAGTGGGAGAGTAGAACTGGCCTCAAGGGCCCCCGCTCGCTGGTCAGTTTCCGGGTTTTCTTACTCAGTTATCGACCTCTCTCTCTCTCTCTATCTCTCTCTGCCTCTCTCTGTCTCTCTCTGTCTCTCTCTGTTTCTCTCTGACTCTCCCTTTCTTGCTCTCGCTATCTCTCTCTGTCTCTCCCTCTGTCTCTCTCTCTCTGTCTCTTCCGCTGTCTCTCAGTCTCTATCTCTCTCTGACTCTCCTTCGGTCTCTGTATCTCCCCCTCTGTCTCTCTGTCTCTCCTTCTATTTCTCTGTCTTTCTTTCTCCCTCTGTCTCGCCTTCTTTGTCTCTATCTCTGTCTCCCCCCCCCCCACCTCCATATGGTCCTGTCTTGCTCTTGCTTGTCCTTCTGTAGAAGGGTGTTCTTTAGGGGCAGAGGAGGGAACTGACAAGGTAGCAGACAAAGCAGGGCCAGATAGCTGCCAGTCCACTGCCCAATACAAAGAGGCTCTGCTCAAGGAGCGCCTTGGTGGCTCAGTTGGTTAAACGTCCAACTTTGATTTCGACTCAGGTCATGATCGCACAGTTCATGGGTTTGAGCCCTACGTCAGGCTCTGTGCTGACAGCTCAGAGCCTGGAGCCGGCTTCGGATTCTGTCTCCCTCTCTCTCTCTGCCCCTACCCCGCTTGTGCTCTGCCCCTCTGTGCCTCAAAAAACAATAAATGTTAAAAAAAATTTTTTAAATAAAGAGGCTCTTTGTTGTCTTCTATTCCTGTGGTTTTATATCACATATTTATCGGCCATTTGTGTTTTCCTTTTATTAAAGTGCCCATTCATACGTTCAGTCCATTTTCTCATTCTGCTGATGCATCAAAGTTGCATAAATATCTAAAGTGCTAGTCCTTTGTTTTAAAATTTTTTAAATGTTTATTTATTTTTAAGAGAGAGAGAGAGAGACAGAGCACGAGCAGGGAAGGGCAGAGAGAGGGAGACACAGAATCTGAAGCAGGCTCCAGGCTCTGAGCTGTCAGCACAGAGCCCAACGCGGGGCTCGAACCCACGAACCACGAGATCATGACCTGAGCCGAAGTCGGATGCTCAACCGACTGAGCCCCCCGGGCGCCCACAGCTAAATATAGAGCAATAGTCCTTTGTTACCCGAGTCACAAACGCCTTTCTCCATGCGGCATACACATCCACGTACCACGTAATCTGCTCTTTCAAAGTGAACAATTCAGCGGGTTTTAACACATTCACAATGTTGTACAACTGCCACCTCTAATTCCAGAACATTCTCACCACCCTGAAAGGACGCCCTGTGCATCCTAGCACTCACCCCCCGTTTACCCTCCCCCAGCCCCTGCAACCGCTGCTCTACCTTGTCTTTAAGGATTTGCCCGTTACGAACACTTCCTGTAGATGGAATCCCACATGAAGCCTTTTCTGACGGGCTCCTTTCGCTTGGCATGAGGTGGGCAGGACTCGAGTGTGTTGCAGCGCAGATCAGCGCTCCGCTCCTATTTGTGGATGAGCCCTGTTCCACTGTCCGGATGCAACACATTTCGCTTTTCCATTCAGCAGTTAATGGACTTTGGGGCTGTTTCCACTTTTTGGCTTTTAGGAGTAAGGGTGCTGTGAACATTCACGTTCATGTTTTTGTGTGAACGTGTTTTCAGTCCTCAATACGGGAGGATGGAATTGTTGGGGGTTCTAGTCTCTTCCTGCTGTTGTGAACCTCTCAGCCGCCAGAACAACGCGTGGATACCCAGTTTGATCAGAGGTACGCATACCCTAAGGCCCAGTGGTTCTGTGCAGCCCAGGGAAAGTTTCCCATGTACTCAAAAGAAGATACGCAAAGGAGCTCAGACAGCGCTGCTTGCAATAGAAAAACAAATCAGAGAGACAGTTAAAATGTCCAACCACAGAAAAACAGGTATATTTATTGCCAGGGGATACTGTCTATGTATCTATGAGCATAAAGAAATTAGAGCTACAAATTTCAAGGCAATCTGTGGCCTTGGGGGATTGTACAATTATGTTGGGGAAACATTCTTGAAAAAACTTTAAAATTAAAAACACAACTTGTGGAAGAGCGTGCCCGATGTGATATTGCTTGTCTAAAGGTCAAAGCATGCATAGCAATAGGTTTGGGTGTGCGTATATGGAGGATAAGGAAAAGAGACGCACGTTATGGCAAAACCCAAATTTGGAATCATGGCTACATCTCGGGGAGAGAAAGAGGTGATGAGGAAGGGGTGACTTGCGGTATTTCATTACAGTGATAACATTTACTCCCCATCCTGGCCGATGGGAACAGGACCATATATTTATTATTCTTTCATGTTATTGCATATCTTGAAAGTCATATAAGAATTTCTTTTAAAAATTAGAAAATACAGGGGCGCCTGGGTGGCTCAGTGGGTGAAGCAACCGACTTCAGCTCATGTCATAAGCTCACAGTTTGTGAGTTTGAGCCCCGTATGGGGCTCTGTGCTGACAGCTCAGAGCCTGGAACCTGCTACGGATTCTGTCTCCCTCTCTCCCTGCCCCTCCCCCGCTGGTGCTCTCTCTCTCTTTCTCTCAAAAATAAATAAACATTTAAAAATTTTTTAAATTAGAAAATATAATTTAGAAAATCTCTCATTCAGAATATCAAATTATGAGAAACCTAGGCACGGATATAAAGTAGGCACAAGCACTAATCAGTAAATTTAATGGGATTCCAAAAGACCAACAGGATATTTGGTGAAACTTAAAAACCGTTGAAATGATGTGGAAGACCAAGTGTTCAAGAAAGGGCAAAAAATATATATTTTTAAAGCTGAACAAAAATGGGTGATTGTCCCTATCACATTGCCAAGGTCATTGTAAAATTACGGTAATAAAAACTATGTCACTGGTGTGGGGATTAGAAATTAAAGCGATGGAACCAACATCAGATGTAAGGCTGGACAAATAGATATACTTATATATATTCTGGTTTTGACAGAGGTGACATTAAATTACTGGTAGGAAAACTGACTTTGTGCCTCACAACATACACAAAATAAATTGCAGATGAATTAATGTTCTTAATATATGCAGTGGTATAGCACTCAGCTATAGAAAAAGAATGAAATCTTCTCATTTGTGATGACGTGGATAGAGCTGGCGAGTATTATGCTAAGTGAAATAAGTCAGAGAGAGAAAGACAAATGTCCTAAGTAGCTCAGAAAAAAAAAAAATAAGGTTCTTATCTGTGGACAAGCCAGCTGTCATTTGAAGTATCTCGATGCCAACGGAAGACTAGAGCTTGAGGGGCCCTTAGAGACCAGCTTGGCCGAAGCCACGTAAACAGGACCCACAGGACCCACAGGACTAGAGCAGCCACCCCAGGGTCTCCACCCACCCCTGCTTAGGGTGGGTGCCTGGGAACCCAATGGACGTGGTGGGGTCGGGGAGCCTTGGGGTTCTGAGCCTGTGTAGCAAGCGCCCTGTGACTGGAAGGTGCGTGTCACCTGGAGGGTAGGTCAGAATTGCTCTGACTTCTGTTTTAATAAAAGGCAGAAGGGAACAAATTCAAACCAGGGACTTGAATGAACAAACATTCAGGCCAGAGATGATGGTGCGCTAGACCTTGCTGCTGGACAGCACGGGTGGTGAAGGTGGCCAAAGTCTGCAGGTGTTTTCAAGGCACAAAGGCTAGGGTATCCTCCAGGACAGATGTGAGAACATGGAGGAGAGGGAAGAGTCAGAAATGGGGCCATCCGCTTTTGGCCCAAGGACTGGAGCCACGTCATTTCTGTCAATTTGAATTTGTAACAAATTACCACAAACCTAGCAAAACATAAAACAACACATATCCAGTACCTTGTATTTCTTTTTCTTGCCCAATCGCCCTGACCTATGGTTTATCCTTGCATTTCTAATATGGTGTCTCCTGATGACTGAAAGATTTTCTTTTAATTTAATGTAGTTGAATTAGCAATTACTTTTAATGCAGTCCAATTCATTTATTTTTCATGTAGTTGCTTTAGGCGTCACGGCCAAGAAACTATTGCCTAATCCAAGGTCATAAAGATTCGCAACAATGAGAGCCTCTTAAGAGTTACACCTCCAAGAGTTTTATAGTTTTGGCTCTTATATTTAGGTCTTTGATCCATTTTGAGTTCATTATTGTGTATGATGTGAGCTAGGGGTCCAACTTCATTCTTTTGTGCATAGATGTGCAATTGTACCAGCACCATTTGTTAAAAAGCCTATTTATTTTATTCCCATTGAATTGTCTTGGCACGCTTATCAAATATCAAATCACCACAAATGCATGGGTTTATTTCTGGACTCTTAGTACTATTCCATTGGTCTGTCTGTTCTTAAGCCAGTACCACACAGATTAATTACTGGAGCTCTGGAATAGGTAAGTTTTGAAACTTCTCTGGATTGTTCCGGCTGTTCAAATTCCGTGCATTTCCATGTGAATCCCAGAGGGTTAGCTTGTCACTCTCGGCAAAAAAAAGGCCCCTGGGATTTCAGTGGATACTGCGTCGAACCTGTCAGTCAATTGAGAGACTTTGCTGTCTTCCTTATAGTGGGTGTTGCAGTCCGTGGCCTTGGGACATCTTCCTCTTGATTCAGGTTTTCTTTATTCTCCTTCAGTGATGAGACGTTTATTCCTGAATGTGTTAGTCGTTGTTCATACTCTTGTAAATGTGGTTGTTTCGAAGTCGATATTAGTTTTGGATTGTTCATCGCTAATGCACATAAACACAGCAGATATTGTATCATGATCTTGTGTCCTGGACTCATTTATCAGCTCGAATAGGTTTCTTGTTATAGCTTTTTTAGATTCTTTGTTGTTTGTTTGTTTGTTTGTTTTTAATAAATTAATAGTTTATTGTCAAGTTGGTTTCCATATAACACCCAGTGCTCTTCCCCACAAGCGTCCTCCACCACGACCATAGATTCTTGAGAACGGTCTCCGTGCAGGATTATGTCCTCTGCAAGTCAACATAGTTTCATTTCTTCTGTTCTAAATCGGAGGCCTTTTATTCCTTTTTCTCACCTAATTGCCCTGACCCTTGGCTTATGCTTACATTTCTAATATAGCGTCTCCTGATGACTGAAAGTGTTTTTTTTAATGTAGTCGAACGTAGCAATGATTTTCTCTGTGATTCCCTCTTTAACCTTACTTGAGAGATACATCCCTCTTCTGAAACTTTGAAGATACTCTCATTTTTTTTCTGAATCGAAAGTATTCGGATTTTCTAATTTAGATTTTTAAGTGGCTAGAATTTAATATTGGACGTGGCGCGAGTTAATGAGATGGGGAGCTAATTTCATTTTATTTTGCACGTGGATAATCAGTTGTCCCAGCACTGCTTATTGAACAGCCTATTTTCTCATATTTTAACTTCCCGTTCATGCATGGATCTGCTTCTGCCGACTGCTTTTCGTTCAGTTGGTCTCTCACCATCACATTGCTCATCTGCCACAGCTTTATGATATGTCACGATGTTGCGTACGGCAGTGCTCCCAGCATGCCCCACAACACCTCAGTACCTTCCTTAGTGCACTCAGAGCTGGCTCGGTCATTTTTATCCTTTTATTCTTACATTTAAGTGGTAGAATTACCTCATCAATTTCCTACTTATAAACGATGAGAATTTCAATTAATGGATTAATTTGAAGAGAACATTTTATTTTTATAAACTATGACATCAAATTAGGTTTTCCATAACATGTTAAAATAAATAGTTTATATTTTTTTTCCATTAAATTCCTGTTTATCCTCTATCAGATGTATTCCTGGGGTTTTTTTTTTTTTGTCTCCATTTACAAAAGCAACAAAGGTACACATTATATTTTATTTTCATTGCTGATACATGTTATCAAACTTTATTTTTCTGTAGTATTCTTGTTTATTGGCTCAAGCACTCCGTTTTGAGAACTCATTTATGTTAGTACATTTCAGGGGCTGGGACTTCACACATATCCACACAGACTCGAGCCCAGCTCTCTGGAGCTGACATCCTTCTGTCAAGTAGGGGGCAGTAAACAAGAAAATCTATGATATGTCAGGTGGTGGGAAATGCTATGGTAGTAATAGGGAGCGTCCTCCCAAGGAGTGTCAGCAGAAAGGCTGCTCCGATGATATGGCCATTGAGTGGAGCCTTCGGGAAAAAGGGACAGAGTCCTCCAGGTGCATGGCAAAGGCACCTGCTGCAAAGGGGAACAGCAGGTGCACAGCAGAGCCCTGCACGTGTCAGGTGTGCTCGAGGCCACCTGGGAAGCACGCAGCATGTGTGGAGCCCAGGGAGCCAGGAGGAGTGTAGAAGGGGACAGACCCAAGGAGTAGTCAAACTGGCCCCTCCCATGTTTGCTGTGAGTTCAAGAATCCCTTCCTCAGCGAGGCCTTCCAGGACTACTGTCACCTCCCCCACTGTCCTCTGTGATCTGGGCCCCCCACGTCACTAGCTGGAGCATTCTTGTACATCTGTGTGCGCTGTCTCTGTTCTCCCACGGAGCCTACCCTCCATGCAACAGATTCACTCAGCTTCTGCGCCGCTGCCTGGTTAGACCACGAAACTTCCCATGTTGATTAACTATTCCCCAAAGTGAGCCCACTCACAGAGAAGCACAAAGCTCTCCCTTCCTGTCCCCACTAAACCCACTGCACACTGCGCTCACACACCCACCATGGCCACATTTTTGCCCACTGCTGCTGCAAAGCCACATGGTGGGGGAAGCCACGTGACCTGCAGAAGGGTCCACGTCACAGTTTTGCTTGACAACACAGGTGAAGGGCCCCCTACGTTTGCTTTAGAAGCTGACAGTTGGGGACGTCTAGAACAAGCCCCCATGCCTCACATGTGGCTTAAATATACCTAATCAGTGAGGTAGATTGGTAGATAAAATACCTTTATTACAAAAAGTTTCAAGCATATACAAAATGAGGAAGAATAGTGCATAATGAACTCCATGGTTCCATCACCCAACTACCAATGTCCCTGCTTCTCCCAGATTATTTTGAGGCAAGCTTCAGGCATCCTATTGCTTCTTCTAATTCTTCTAATTTTTTTACTTATATTTCTAAAAGGTAAGGACTCATTTTAAAATAGCTCTCACCACAGTATCCTCACCATACCTAAAATTTGACAATAATACCATAATATCATCAAATATTCAGTCTTAGTACAAATTTTTTACAGTTTTTTACAGTTGTTTTTTTTTTTTTTTACAATTTTTTGTTTGTTTGTTTGAATCAGAATCCAAATGAGATCCACACATTTTCATGGGCTTGTGTGACCCTCAATCTCTTTCAGAGCAGGGTGTCCCTCTCTCTCTTATTTCCCTTAGAATCTGAGTTGTGCTGTAGTTTCTTTCCATCTGGATTTTATGGGTTGCATCCACATGGTATTTTAGGAGAGGTTATTCTAGTCCCTGTATATCCTGTATAATGGTGGTTAAATCTAGGCGTCTGATCAGATGTAAGTGATGGGAACACTTATCAGTAGAGTGTGGTCCCACCAGGACAATGTCTCTGTAGTGTGGGAGGACATTGGTGACTACTGCCTAGTCCATTTTTCATAGGGGATACAAAATGGTGACACTCTATGTTCCTCCTCCCTTCTTTATTTATTAGCTGGAATATTTCTATAGAAAAGAAACTTCTCTCTCTCTCTCTCTCTCTCTCTCTCTTCTCTGTCTCAAAAAAATTAAATAAATATTTAAAAAAATTTTAAAAAAGAGGGTGCCTGGGTGGCTCAGTCGGTTAAGCATCCAACTTCGGCCTAGGTCATGATCTTGCCATTCCTGAGTTCGAGCCCTGCATCGGGCTCTGTGCTGACAGTTCAGAGCCTGGAGCCTGTTTTGGATTCTCTGTCTCCTTCTCTTTCTGCCCCTTCCCTGCTCACGTTTTCCCTCTCTCTCTCTCTCTCTGTCTCTCACAAAAAAAAACAACACAACAACTAAATAAACATTTAAAAAATTTGTAAAAAGAAACTTCCTTTCATCAAAAGGAGAGTCAAAAGAGTGCTTGATTATTTCCCTTTATTAAGTTTTGGAAAGGTTAGTACTTTCTAAAGGTGATCATGAGCTTTAGATATTATTTGTTTTACCTTTTTATTTTAATGTTTATGTGCTCTTTATATCATTATAAAATTGTGAATTAAGCATTTTTATGTGTTTCAGTTGATTACTATTGTTATTCTTTTTTTAAGTGTATTTATTTTGAGAGAGAGAGATCACTAGCAGGGGAGGGGCAGAGAAAGGGGGAGAGAGAGAATCCCAAGCAGGCTCCACACTGTTAGCACAGAGCCTGATGTGAGGCTTGAACTCACAAACCACAGGTCATGTCCTGAGCCAAAACAAAGAGTTGGACACTTAACTGACTGAGCCACCCAGGTGCCCCAGTGACTGTTGTTGCTCTTAATGATGATCAAACAGTTCTAACTTTGGCCAATGGAAATCTCTTCAGGTCGGTTCTTGATGTTTGTTGTTTTTATTATGATTATGATTATTACAAGACCCTAGTGGTCTTCGATAGCTTCCTTGCCTCCTTCCCTGTTAGGACAAGGTGCTTTGGGAACATCTTGTTTTCTACCTCATTGTTGAGATAAGCCATTTATCGACGGAGCTCTAGTTACCCTGATGGTATTTAGATACCACAGTCTGACCACTAGGAGTGCTTATTGCTGCTGCCGTTATTTCTAGTTCTTTTAGTGAACATAGCTAAGAAATATTTTTAATGAGAAACTCCATCATCAGTTTATATGGATATTGTAAAGACAGAACTGGGCAGTATTTACCATACAGCATCCATCTTTCATCTGTGTCTTATGCCTCTCACAATGACAATTCCTGTTTTCATGACACCGACATAATGGATTAACCTCTCTATCCCAGAATGTACACATACTCATCTCAGAAAAATCACAACCACTCTGCCACCAAAAATACTATTGTGAAAACAGTATCTCTCCATTTATCTTACCCACGGTATATCCTGCCAGGGAAGTATACTCCAATAAATTTAAAGCTTTTTAAAGCAGTTATTTTCCATGGTTACACATCCCAAGTCAATGCATAGTTAAATTCACTTGGTTAATTTTGCAGTAGATTTCCATGGATTGTTTTGGGTCTTTGATTCATTCTGAGTAGGTTTTCGCATACGATGTGAACGAGCCGTCCAACTTCATTCTTGGCATGTGGATATTCAGTTGAAGTTGCACTCTTATTTAATTTTATTTTAAAATGCATAAAATATTTACGTGGTTACAAAGCCAGATCTACAAAATAATTTATATTCAGACATCTGGTTCTGTTCCTCTTCCTTTTGCCCTATTCTTGCCCCACAGGTCACCTTCTTGTTTTATATGTTACCCTTCTACTCGTTTTTGAAAGATTTTTTTAGAAGCATTTTAGATTTATAGAAAAGCTGCAAAAATAGTACAAAGAGTTCCCATATATTATTCACTCCAGTTTTCCATAATATTAACATGTTATATAATCAGGGCACATAAGTCAAAACTGAGAAATTAACACTGGTACAGTACTAATAGCTACATTACAGACTTTATTTAGATTTGCAACATTTATCACTAATACCATTTTTCCATTTTAGGATCCCGTCCAGGATACCGTGCTGGCTTTCGTTGGTATGTCTCCTTGGTCTCCCATAGTTTGTGACAGGTCCTCGGTGTTTCCTTGTTGTTCATGACCTTGCACTTTGGGAGTGCACTGGCCAGAAATTTTATAGAGTGCTCCTCCATTTGTCTTACTTTTCTCTGATCATCAGACTGAGGTGATGGCTTTAGGGGAAGAAGAGCACACGGGTCCAATGCCCTGCTCATGACGTCATATCAAGGGCGCACGAATGATACCAACATGACCTACATGGTGATATTAACCTCCATCACGTGGCTAAGACGATGTCTACTGGAGTTTCCCGGGCAGTTTCCAGTTAATCCTTCCTATTCTGGATTCCTTAGAAGTGGGTCTCTAAGGCCAGACCACCCTGAAGAAGAGGGAAATAAAGCTCTACCTCCTGCAGCAGGGAGTAATCTATATTTATTAATCGGAATTCCTTGGGAAGGAAGATCTGCCCCTTCCTTCCTTCTCCTCTATGAATTTATTCAATTATTTTTGCATCTTGGTATAGACTCATGGATATTTATTTTGTTCTTTAGGTTATAATCTAATGTTATTATTTTGTTGCTCAAACTGTTCCAGCTTTGGCCATAAGTTTTTTTAATACAAGAAAAATATACATCTTTTTTTGTTTCCATGTACTCCCTTGCTGTTTCACTTATCCTTGTGTACAAGAGATTGCTTCAAAAGAAATATTCCTGGGGCACCTGGGTGGCTCAGTCTCTTGGATGTCCAACTTCAGCTCAGGTCATGATCTCACGGTTCGTGGGTTTGAGCCCTGTGTCGGGCTCTGTGCTGACAGCTCAGAGCCTGGAACCTGCTTCTGTGTCTCCCTCTCTCTCTGCCCCTCCCCTGCTTGCACTCTGTCTCTCTGTCTCTCAAAAATAAATATTAGAAAAAAATTTTTTTAATCACCAAAAGAAATAATCCTGATTTCTTGTCACAGAAGCAAAATAATCCATTGTATGGCTACATCACAGTCCTTTCAGTAATCTCCTGGTGGTGGACATTGGATTGTGACCATCTTCCGCTCCTTTAGAAAGTGCTCTAATGACTAGGCCCATGTCTTTGCATTTTTCCTGGTGTATTTGGGGATAGATCCTAGAAGCAGATTCCTTGGACGAAGGGTACACGCATGTAATATTTTGCTAGATTTTGCCAAATTGCCCCTCGGAGGGGAAGTTCTATTTTGAACAGCGTGTTGCCAGTGTTTTAGTCCCGATGCTGGGAGATAGCACGCACACCTGTGCAAGGCTGGTAGCATCTGTGTGAGCTGAGAGGCTGTCAAATGGGGCACAAGATGTGCCCCGAAACAAAAACCTGCACAGAAGATGACACAAATAGGGAGCTCCTTGGGGTCTAATTCACAGTGGGGAAGCCTCAACCCCCCACTCCTGGCAATCCCTGAAAAACCTTAAGGCAGCACGAAACAGGGCTCACAACAACCAGATTATTCAGTCACTGCCATGGTTGGCATTAATATGCAATAGTCTTCTATACATAGAAAGGAAACACACACGTCTGGCAGGGAAGATGTGCCAGATGGGGTAAATGATCATCTACTGTTCTTTCCAGGATAAAGTGAGGCCCAGAGAGGCTGAGAGATATGCTCTGTGCACACAGAAGGTGTCTGGATCCACCGGGACTTGGTATCAAGGTGTTCTAACTTTTAGGAACATTGTTCTTGAGCTGATAGACAAAGCTAGATAGAATAGAAAAAGAAAAGTATAAAATATGCAAAGCCAAATAAAATAATCTACCTTTGTGTCTTAGTCACCTGGGCTGTTGTAACAAAAATACAGCAGACCGGGGGACTTAGAAACAACAGACATGTTTTGCTCATGGTTCTGAAGGCTGGAAGCCCAAGATCAAGGCTTCCAGAAGCTTTGGTGTGTGATCAGATACGGGTCATAGACGGTGCCCCTCTCACTGTGTTCTCACATGGTGGCAGAGATGAGGGAGCACTCTGGGGTCTCTTTTATAAGAACATGAATCCCAACCTGGGGCTCCATCCTCAGGACCTAATCTCCTCCCAAAGGCCTCCACCTCCTCCTCACACCATCACCTTGGAAGTTAGGACTTCAGTGTATGAATATGGGGGCAGGGGGGACACATTCAGCCCACAAACCCTTGCTTGAGATGTTGTCCTTTGGACCCCGAATCTGCTTAAATGTCCCTTTAATGCTGCCACGTGCCTGGTCCCTGATTCTGGGTCGGCCTCTGGGTGCCATGCACACGCCACCCCCAGCCTGTGTGTTCTAGTCCCTCTGGCTTCTACGTGGTCAGTTGACCAGAAGGGAAGATGCACTGCATTCGGCTGTCTGTCTCGCTGCTTCCGGCCAGGACGAGGAGGTGAAGCGAGCTTGAACGCACTCTGTACTTCAAGTGCCACTCTTCCCCGCTAACGAGCTAACACTCGCAGGGGAGACTCTCCTGGCTAAGGAAGGAATGTGCACAGTCCTGTGTGGTTTCGTTCCCAAGCACCACACAGCTGCTGTGACTCTGGGCGCACGGGGGTTGAAAGGTGGAGGCTGGATCTCACACTCAGAAGTGCACAGCTCATGGCCATCTCTGAGCTTCTCCACTGTTCTTTCCCTTGCTCCTTCTACTTCCCCAGTCTGATTTCTGCCACTGATGCCGCTGACACCTCCGAGCTTCGGGCAGGAGCCAGGAAGCCTACAAAGAGGAGGGTCTTACATGAGTGCCTTCTTCAACAGGGAGGCTTGTGGCATAGGCGCCCACACCCTTGGTTCCTCAGGAGCCATGCAGCGCACCAGGCGCCTACTGCAGACGAGTTCTTCTTTGGGGACCTCTTTTTTTTTTTTTTTTTTTTTTTTTAGTAAGAAAACTCTGAAATGGTACATTACAATCAACTTGATTCAACTTCGGTGCAGTAATTTAATAGCACCCAACAGGGACAGCAATGCGACCACCGCCATGGGTTCCTGAGCACTCGCTGTGCTCACCACTGCGGGCACACAGCACCGAGGTCCATGAAGGAACTTCACCATCTCTGCCCTAGAGACGAGGAGCTGAGGCCGAGGGAGGTAAAGCAGCTTGCCGCTGTCACAGCTGGCTGGGGGGACGTCCTGAAGCTGCACCTGAGTCCTCGCCCAGCGATGAAGCATGCCAACAGGCTGACTCTTGACACCCTTCATGAAACTCAAGGGAGAAGCCTTGATCACAGCTCTCAAGTGATAGACATGCGTCCTTTCCCATGGGCTCTCAGCTGGTCCTCGGACTTGACCTGCAGCTCCCTCCCAAGTCTCTAGCCCACCAGCCTGCTCTGCTGGTTTTGAACTTGTCAGCCTCCACCACGGTGTGAGCCAACTCCATGAAGTAGGTCTCTCTCAATAGACAGATAGATAGACACACTCTATTGGTTCTGTTTCTCTGCAGAGCCCTGATTAATATTTTCTCTAAGACTTTTAGGGGTTTGAGCTGTAAAAACAAATCACTCAAGAGAACATGGGCTGCCTGGACATCGAATTCTCTCTCCCTTAGGGAGACATTCATTTTTTTCTTAATGCTTTCAACTGATTGAATGAGGCCCACCTACCTCATGGAAAGTTATCTGATTTTCTCAAAGTCTGTGTATTTCATGTTAATGTCATCCAAACATACCTTCACAAAACATCTAGCATTGTGTTTCTTTACATGTTTATTGATTTGTTTTTTTTGGGGGGGGGATGTGAGGGGCAGAGAGAGAGGGAGAGAGAATCCCAAGCAGGCTCTGTGCTGCCAGCTCAGAGCCTGTTGCGGGACTTGATCTCACGAACTGTGAGATTACGACCTGAGCCGAAATCAAGAGTCAGACGCTTGCCTGACTGAGCCACCCAGTCGCCCTTAGAATAGTGTTTGACTGAATATCTGGGTACTGGAGGCTAGCCTAGTTGACACATGGCATTTACCAACACACGGGTTTTCTCCACCAAGCCGTTATCCTCAACCTATCCAGACACGATTCCCAGGGCCGTGCAGCGGAAGGCCCAGGCAGCATCCTTGAGCGAGCTCATGGAGAACAACAGGGCTGCCCCAAGTCCAGTACAATGAATGACTGGTCTCAAATTGGTCCATCTCAGATCAATCGCACATTACCTGCTTAGAATTGCCCTGTCACACTACGGGGGGCAGGGGGTCACATCAGACCTGTTGCAACTTTGAGCTGAGTCCTGCAGCCAGTTTCTGCTTCCAAATGTTCATCTTCTGCCGGGATTTCACCACGGACAGAGACTCCAAGAATGGCGACAGTCAGTCTTGTCCGAAGGAATTGACCAAATATTGAGACGCCATCCAGATGCAGAGAAGGCTCACAGGATTGCTCCGAGTGCCGCACAGATGTTGTCCTGTTCTCAGAGCACACATCCGCAGACAAGGCTCCTTCCAGTTAGGTAGCGTAACCCTCCCCTCGGCCTCACCCGTCAGCATGAAATATTGATGCCACAGAAAGATACTTCACCAGCTTCCTACTGAACGTGGGATTTACCACAACTTCTGCCTCAAAGGCTGGCTTCTGCCGGCCA
Source organism: Cryptoprocta ferox (assembly GCA_028646485.1). Taxonomy (NCBI): domain Eukaryota; kingdom Metazoa; phylum Chordata; class Mammalia; order Carnivora; family Eupleridae; genus Cryptoprocta; species Cryptoprocta ferox. Next base: position 98,912,596 of record CM053570.1, read on the forward strand.
GCAAACTTGTGGGCTCTGAGGTTGTTTTCAAAACTAGCTTCCAGATATGCAATGTGCTAATAAAACCCTGAAAAGTCCGGTGGATCGGGGTCATTGATATTCGGGGTTACCCCACGGCCCTCATCTGGAAAACACTTTACAGACTCCCGTTTTCGACTATTGCTTACCAATTTCGTAGCAAGTGCCTGGGAGCTGCCTTTAGTTTGCTACTCGGGATTTAAATCCTCAACCTTTTCACCCCCCTTCATAGCTCTTGCGGCGGGCGTGCGGCTCTCCAAAGCAGCCCTGGCAGGGAGAAATCAATAGCAGAAGCAATTGCCTGCTGATTCCCAAACCAGGAGCTCAGACACTAACATTGGTTTCAACACGACTGCACATCTCAAGTGATCTCCCATGCCTCTTTAAGAACTGTATTTTCTCACGACGAAAGAATTATTTGCACCTTCCTTAAAAACCTAACAAGAGCGAAGCCTAACAAGACGGAACCGTGGCTTAGAAGTTTGGCAGACGTGTTTCTGATCTTCCACTGAGCTCTTGAGGAGCTTGGGAGCCCAGAGCTTCGCAGTCTGACGGGGCAGGGCCGCAGAGATGTGACGGGGGTGCAGTCCTGGCCAGGGAGGGAAAGACGAAACTGAGGCCTCCACGCCTCCACGGCAGTGGGCTTGAATGGATCCTATAACACCAGCGCCTCGGGGTAACCTCGATGACCTTGTATGCATGATTCCTGTCTTTGGACAAATCAAGAACATGCTCCGGAAGTGAGAGCCTGGGAGGGTGACACCAGTTTTTGCCTCCTCGGCTCGATCTCAGATGAGGTCCACCACCAAGTTCCCGGAGGGCACTTCTGCCTTCTACTTCTGTCGAGCAGGTTTGAACGGAGGGCACGCGTCTTCCTACAGCTTCCGATTTTTTCTCCATGACTCTTTTTGTCCTGTGCTCTTTCTTTTTCCAGAAGACTCTGGGATGCTTCTTTATCGAGGAGTCCTCCTGGAGACTCTGATGGCAGGAATGTTCCTCTGGGAACTTCCTGAGGCCCGGAAGCGGTGTCCACCAACCCAGAGGGTGAGGTCCCCGGACCCTCCTGAAGACCCTCTGCTTCTTCGAGAAAATTGACTCTTGTTCTCTCCGTCATGCCCTGCAGCATGTCTCCGTGTCCCTGAGACCCCTGAACGTGGCCTGGCCCAGAGCACTGCTTGCCCAAAGGCTGCCCTTGGCGGGACCTACTGAGCCAAGGGGACTTTTGTCGGCAGCAATTTCATCATATTTCACAGCCTCCCTTACAACCGAGCTCCCTCCCAACTAAGGAAGCAGGAGCTTGTATTGACTCTGGATTCCCTCCCCCTTCCCTCTACCCCCAAAGCACTTAAGAAACATTTCTTCCAATTTGAGACAACTTTAGCACAAGAAAGACAAAGGCAAGAGCCTTTCAGCCGCTGGCCCCTCTGTGCTTTCCAGTCATTTCTGTTCAAACAGCCTTCAGGGCACTGCGGGCTCTATGTTTATTAACTGAGAAAACTAGGTTTGCGGGGAACCTAGCAATGTTCTGTGTGTGTGACACCAACAGAGGCAGATGAAGTGTGAAGCCCCTTTCCCGGGGGCTCAGGGCCTGGCCCCAAACCTCAAAGAACCACTCAGCCGAGGAGGGGCCCCCGCACCTTGGCTGCACTGCACCCCCCTGGTCCATTCCAGGTGCATGGGCTCTGAGAGGGGAGGAGGCACTGCCGGCCGCTTTTCCGTGCTGACATATCAATCAGGGGGAGAGCTGGCTCCGGGTTTGGGAAATAATAAGCAGCAATGTTTACAGAGGGCTGGCTAACAGCGGTAACCAGCCGGCTTGCTTATTAAGCAAGAGAAACGAGCCCCCCGCTCTCTCTGAGATGGCGGGCAGAAAGGGCACAGGAGTTTTAATTAACTTTTTAACTTCCCGGTCCTTGCTGTCAGCCTGTTTCAGAGCACAAGGCAGAAAGGCCTGGGTCCCGGGTCTGAAATGCTCGCCTTCCATACGCATCCGGTGCTCACCTCGGGGGTGATGGGGCACCTCTAGGGAGAGAACACACCTGCTTTATTCTCTCGTCCTGCCTGGACTCCTGTTTTCCAGTTCACAGTCCCAGTGACCTGGCCATGCCCGTCGATGTCCACCCACAAGGTGAGGAGGGGGCGGCAGGGCAGCCCCGGCGAAGCCCCGGGGAGACCTCGCTCTTCCACTCACATACAGGCACCACTTTATTATCTTCTCCTCATGCCCCCCCACCGCCACCTCGCTTCGATTGACGTGAAACATCCTATACAATAGACACTGCTCCTGGAATGACTCCTGTTAGTTCCCAGGCATCCCCTTTATTCTTTTTACAGCTGCCTGTCCCTGCATCCTATGGGCGCACCGTGGCTTATTCAGTGTGCCCTATGTGTGAACACCTAGATTGTTTTCAAAGATGGATGGTGCTAACGTAAGGAATATTGTGAGTATTTATTTTACGTTGTGGGGTACGTCTTCAGGGTCAGTGTCTAGCAGAGGGATTCCCGGTTCAAAGGGCATCTATACAGACGGTTTTATTAGGTATGGCCAAATTCCCATGCAGACGGGACACATCACATTGGGCTCGGCTTTCTTTTCTCCCTGGACCTGGTCGCCCCCTGGGTGGCAGATCCGGGCTAGAATCTGTGCAACATGAGCAAGTGAATCATATGAAAAAAATCAAAGCAAGAACGGGAGATTACTGACTGCTTTCCTGAAATGCAGGGATTTGGCCATCTTCCAAGCTCTCCGGGAGAGACAGCGCTAACAACGATATGATGGTCTGTGACCTTTACTTTGCAATAACTGTTTTTTAATTCATTGTTTCTAAAAACTGTCACTCGTAAGTAAGCCGCCACGCTCAGGAACCCTGCTTCAGCCCCCCCTTTAGAGGATGAGACACACTAACACTAACTGGGGAGTCCAGAAGTCTCCCCCAAAGGCAGGAGGCAGATTTATTGTTGAAACAGAAGATATGTGTTTCCCCCTTGCTTTTGACCTTTAATAATGATGCTGCCTCACTGTGGGCAATTAAAAATAAGAACAATGCGAAACCATCAAGTGCAAAAAGTCCAAAGGGGTTTTCATTCTTCTTTGCCTCTTTGAGGCTTAAAAACATACGCAGTTGATGCTCATTATTCATGGACTCCAGATTTGCAAAATCTCCTCTCTGAAATTTACTCTATAACCCCCAAAGCAATAAATGGTGCATTTGCGGTCATTCTCAGACAGGTTCAGAGCAGTGAACGTTTTGAGTCACCGAATGTGAACGTTCCCAGCTGAGGCTGGACAGGGCCAATGCTCTGACTTCTTGTTTCAGGTCTCAGTGTAAATGAGTGTCCCTTTCGTGGCCTCTTCCGTACCACGTCGCTTGCATTTCTTTTTTTTATAAGACTATTTTATTTAACATTTATTCATTTTTGAGAGATCGGGAGAGGGGGAGACACAGAATCTGAAGCAGGATCCAGGCTCTGAGCTGTCGGCACAGAGCCCAACGCAGGACTCAAACCCATGAAGTGGGAGATCATGACCTGAGCCAAGGTCGGATGCTTAACCGACTGGGCCACCCAGGCGCCGCACATCGTTTGCATTTCTGTGCTTTCTATTGATGGGTTTGCTGTTTAACGTGGTCCCCGAGCATAGAGCTGAGGGGCTACCCAGTGCTCTAAGCACAAGAAGGCTGCGAAGTGCCTTTTAGAGAAAACACGTGTGTTAGGAAAGCTTTGTGCAGGCATAAGTCCCAGTGCTGCTGTCTGTGAGCTCAATGTTTATGAATCGACAATACCTATGAACGTGTCTTTAAACAGAAACATGCATAAAACAGGGCCACGTATTCATTGCTTGATAAAAACATCACGACCAGACGCCCACAGCAACCTAACCTTGTATTTCTCCTAGAATCGGTGTCTCCGTGTTCACTAACTCAGTGTTCATGGTGACTTTCTAGACCATTTCTACTGTGAATAACGAGAATTAACTGCAAAATGGATATTTCCCTCCTCATTGGTTTCCTTGCCGATTCTCAAGGCCTATATATGGCGCTCCCAACACATAATCCGTCACCAGATTCTTGCCAGAGGAACTGGTCGAGGTTCTCCATTCATCCCTACCACAGTGATCACCCTAGCTTCAGGGCAATGGCCTTGCTCAGATTCCAATATCAAAAGGGATTGGGTGCTTCTGGTAGTGAATGTGTGTCTTAGAGCCGCATGGAAGAGCTTTCTCTGCTGAGCCCTCTGTAGTGTCAGATGACACGACATGGCTTCTTATGCAGTGAGACGTTGAGCAAAGGGTCCTCATCCATGCCCCAAGCTTTGGTTCAACAAATGTTTTGCAGTCTTTTGGAACCCCAGCCCCACATGGGGCATTGGGAACAAAAAGACAACCAGGCCACGCTTCCCGTTCCAAGGAACAGAGCCACACAGTAAGTATTGTCATCTTCATTGGCCAGAATATCTTTGACCCCATTGCTTAACTCTGTTGTCCTGTGCAAGCAGCATAGACCACTTGTAAGAGAATGGAAGGGGCTGTGTTCCAATAAAACTTTATTTACAAAGACATCTGGCCTCTGGGTCATATTTTGCCAACACACTTGTCTAAGAAACTAATCAGAATCAATTTGAGAATTCATGGAGCAACCAGTTTTGGAGAGAGTTCCTAAAGGTGGTGATATCTGAGCCAATTTTTAGAGGATAGATAGCGTTTTGTTAGCTGGGGTGGGGATGAGAGACGTTCCAAGCTGTGCATAAAAACACAAGGGATTGGAGCAGCCTGAGGTCCCATTTGGGAGCTGCAAGTGGATGGGTGCTGGGGGCTGGTGGGTAGAGAGACTCAAGAGCAGGGAAGGTCTAACTATGATGTGTCCAGGGACTACATTATCCAAAGGACCTTCCCTGGCCCCTCTGGGCTGCTTTTCAGGTCAACACCCACTTTTCTCATTTCCTTGCACTTGTTAGACTCTGAAATTTGCTGCCCTGCAAGCCCAAGAACAAAGGCTGCATGATGCCTGTCTCAGTCAGGGACGCATCCTGGCACTGGAAGAGCATCTGACACCAAGTCTCAGTGACTAAAGACTGACTAGGCGACCATCCACCAAGCAATCCTTAGTCCACCTGACTCTGACTTGGTTCAGGTAAAGTTTCAGCTCCTACCATGAACCCAGAGATTCTCAAACTTTGAAGTGCCAGCACCACTAGAGATACTGTTCAAAGGTTGATTCTGATTCCCAAGGTCTGGGGTGGGCCCAGGAGACTGCCTTTATGACGAGCTTCCAGGAGATGCAATACTGCTGTCTCATGGCCGCACTGAGGAGCAAGGGGCCAGAGCGTGTCCCATGGCCAAGGCTCAGCATGACCCACTAAGGCCCATAGCACTTCCCTGGCTGACCCCAGTAATCTTCATTTCTCACCATGTTCTCAAGGGGAGGGTACGGGAGGGGTGGAAAACATAAAAGACTGCCCCCACTTTGGGGAGGATGGCATGGTGGCCCAGAAAGTTGAAGCAGGATGGCCAAGGCCATGCAGTAAGTGAGCACAGGCGGAAGGGCCATGATTAAACGTTGAGAATATTCTCAGCATGGCTTTGACTTCTCCGTGCCTGAGCATAGCCCCCTAGGGAGTCCAGGGCCACCCCTTACGTGGCACACCTGGAGCAAATCTTCCTTCTGGCTCAGGTGGTTCCAGGTGAAGCCATCAGGAACTCCTTATGGCATAGGGTCCAGATGCAGCCTTGGGCAGTGAATGAGTCTCCTTTGCTCTCAAACAGCACATTTGGCCACTCTTCATGTGACCAAGAGACAGGTAAAGACAGGTGCTTATTTTGAAATTTGTCACTTTCTCTATGAGAACACTTGGCAAATCTGCCCTTTGAGTGTAGGACCAAAAAGAATGAATATCTTGGCCCAGCCCTGAGAACCCCTCGATGCCTGTGCCAGTCTATTTAATTTGTGCCATCACCATCATCATCATCATCATTATCACCATCATCACCATCGTCATCACCATCATCATCATCATCACCACTGCCATCAACATTATCATCATCATCATCACCATTGTCATCATCATCACCATCACCATCATCATCATCATCACCATCATCATCACCATCATCACCATCATCACCATCACCACCATCATCACCATCACCATCACCACCATCATCATCACCATCACCATCATCACCACCATCACCATCATCATCACCATCACTATCATCACCGCAACCATCACTATCATCACCATCATCACCATTTTTATCATCATTCTCCTTGTTTTCAACTTAAATCTCCATCCTCTACCCACTGTGAAAGTGCTCCCTACTCCTCCCCATAAGGTCCCCAAGACCCCCTTGGCCCTGTTGGGTGCTCGTTATGATCCTATTCCAGATGTTGGCAGTGTGAGACAGGGGCTAAGAGTGGAGGAGGGCCAGCAAGTGGTTTGGGAGTTTAAATAGGGTATTCATTTCACCAGGTCTACGTTTCTATCTTAATGAAGGATGAGGGCAAAGAGATTCACTGAGCAGGTTTTCTGACCACCGTGGGGGATGCAAGCATAAAAAAGAGACTTGATGTCACATTTTAAAGCTTGGTGCAATTTTCTGAGTGATTTCTCACCAGGTGAAGTACTTATAGATGCTTTAATCAATCACAACAATTGACTAACATGGACCCATTCTTCAGGTGATGACTTTGAAGAATCTGTGAGTTCTAGACCCACGTTTCTTAGGGTGGGGTTGGGGGCCCGCCCACCCTGACCTATTGACTCTGATAGTCTGGGGGTGGGGCCTGGGCATTCTGCTTCGACAACCCTCCAGGGGATCCTGATGTGTGGCAGAGTTTGGGAACCTCTGTCCTTGACCGAAAGGATGGGCCCCTTTCCCCTGCCAGTGCTTTCTCAAGCACGGACTTATGCTTTCCCGAGACAAGTGAACAGCCCGCCGCAGGGAAGCCTCAGTAAACCAAAATGTTGTGAATTCCTCCTGGTTGGGCTGAAATTCACCTTTTCATTATCTGCAAACAAAGGGCTTAATAAGGAAATGAAGTAGATGAACAAAATTACACAGAGCTATTCAGAGGAAAAAATTGTTTTTGGATACCTTATTACATTAATTGTCTACATGCAAATCATTTCTTCTAATTACAAAATGAGTCTTCATGATACAAAAGGATACATGGAAACACGCTTTGAATACTCAAGTCACCTCATTATTCAGGCCCGAAGGTGATCACACAAAATACCCTCTGACCTGGACCCCTCCCTGTCAGGCCATTTCACCCTCACACTAGCAAAGAAGGCAGAACGAGCACCCAGAGAAAAGAAATCTTCGTTTTTATTGAGAACTTGCTGGTGGGAGGCCCACGCTGTTGGACTGGCCAGCTCCAGGCGTATCAAGTGCAGCCACACCTGAAAAATAACACATGAAAAAAACACTCGCAATCAAGTGGGCCCAGGCTGATGTTCTCATCAGACAAAGTGACAGGAAGTCTCAGGAGAGAGCAACATGCAAATGGGCGAACGTTTCCCTAACCTCATATTGACTTCGGCTTCTAAAATCAATTTTCTTTATTAGCTGATGTATCTCTGCAGAAGACTTTCTGCGTGAAATCTGGATAAATTATTTAAGCAGTAAATTGTTCCCACTCTAACTGGTAATAGCAGGAAGATAGGGCACAACAAGCTGAGGGATTGGGGCGAGGTCACCCTGGGAAGGAACATGGGCTCTTGTGGACCCACAGAGGCGTATCTTTGAGGTCAGACCAGACAGGACGGCCACACCACACAACTACCGGGGGATCCTGCTGTACTGTAGTCTAAGTGTGTGGTTGGGCAGTCTGTCCCAAGTGGCCTCCTGTGGGGGCTTTGCCACCAGACATTTAAGACTCATTGCGCGTTGTGCAAACGAATGGCCAGAAAGTACGTGACGTGGCATGCCTGTTCATACCTGCCGGGTCCTCATAGGAGTGTCAGACTTCTCCAGAAAATTAGAGCCAGTAGGATGCGTGTGCAGATACAGATGTAGACGTAAATCTATGTCAGAGAGCGAGAGCTCTTTTAAGGAACTGGCTCACATGTCCCTGGGTGTTGGCAAGTCTGGCAGGTAGGGGACCCAGGGATGAGCTGAGGTTGCGTCTTGAATCCAAAGCCAGTCTGAGGCAGAATGCCTTGCTCTTGGGGGGACCTCGCTAATTTTCTCTTGTGATCTTTAACTGATTCGGTAAGACCCACCCACATTATGGCGAGGATCTACTTCACTCAGTGGCTCCTGATTTAAATATTAATGTCATCTAAAACCTATCTGCGTAGCAACATCCAGACCTGTGTTTGACCTAGCATCTGGGCACCATGCCCCAGCCAAGTTGACGCATAAAATTAAGCGTTACAAAGGGAGAGTTGGTGATTTTGTCAACTGGTAACCTTTCCCCGTTTTGCCGGTAACCCGACCCACGTTTTCCCTGGGGAGCCTGCTCTCCTCTCGATAACCCTTGGGCCCCGTGTGTTTGGGTGCACAGACTTAGCGGTCGGTTCCAGGTCTGCCAGCTGAGCCAGCCCTGACCCCACAGTTTGTCCCTTTGGCATCCCCACTCGCCACGTGCAAGCCCTGGGGATTCGTTCTGGGGGTAGAAACATGAAGCCCGTTGGCCAATCAAGGCATTTTTCCCCCCTCTCCCAACACTCAACCACCGCGGCGGATGGAGGTAGGATGCAACACAGGCAGCTCTGGTGACACCATGTGCAGCTGGTGACTCTGAAGTGACCTGATACCACTTGAACCCACGGCCTGGAGCATCTGGAATTTTCTGTTACAAGACCGTACGCTCACAAGTGAGCTCCAGGAGGCCGGTGTTGGGTCGGTGCACTTCTCCGTCCACAGTGCGTGGAAGTCTCCGCGCACACATTACAAGTTCAGGGATTATAAGTTGACATAATGAATGAATAGACCAGGATGCACCTTTTGTCCTTAAGCCCACTGGGTATCTGCCCCTGTAGACAAAAAAGCCTGATTAGCATATGCCCAGATGAATCACACCACAGCCTGGCACAGTGGACTGCCGTGTCCCCAGGACTCAGGCATCGTCAAACCTGAAGCCATCTCCGGTGTCGGATCCAGGTCACAGAAGAGCCCACCCGAGATCAGCTGATTGGCAAGCCCCAGCCTAGAGCTCTTTTCTCTCCATAGGTGACACTGAGACACTCCTGAAGCTTGTCCTTCCCCAGACCTGCCAATTTGTCAATGCAAATCAGTTGCTAACAAAAGACAGGCCTAGCTGATCGGAAGATTCACGAATGAATTTAAAGTTCTTTCAACAAATGGGTTTCTGAATGCTCTCGTGTTGTGTTTGCAGAGAATCCGAGCTCCCTCACGGCAGATGAGATGCAGAACTTGCTGGCAGGGGTTGGCAGGAGGTGGCTTCGGGGCTGAGTTACCAAACCTTGAGGGGGATGGGTGAGCAAGGGTTCACATGCACGGGAGGGGGGCCAGCGCTGGGTGGGGGTGGAGGGCAGCACGAAGCAGGGAGGGGACCCTCTGTTGGGGGGCAAACCGTCCCCCTCTGCTCAGTTTTGAAGGTGACCGGGAAACAGGGCTTTGAGAGGAGACTGACAGGACAGTCCCAGGCCACGTGGGGCTCCCTGCTGCTGGGTCCCCCGGCCCAGGGCCGCACACACCCTGCCCTCTCCCTGCGAGGGACACGCTCACTCTGAGTCCCACGGCCCAGCAGCTGGAGAGCACCCACTGAAACCAGCCGATGAAAGTCGAGTCAATAGGAAACCGTGACCTTCTTGGAGATGGTCATCTCCACGTGGGTGGTCATCTGACTGAGATCACTTCGCAGGAAAGCACACAGGCGGAAGGGGGGCAGTGGGTGGGGAGTGAAATGTGCCAGATTTAAATTTAATACTTGGTGGCGATTTTATTTTTTTTACTGTGCGGTAAAGAGTCAGTCTCTGATTTGGGGCTGTTCACCCCCTGGGGCCCCGGCACCCACACCCTTCGGCAGAGTCCGGCTCAGCCTGGCGTTTCGTTACTTTGAATGTACAACCTCACAGGCTCCCCTTCCCCCCACCCCGAGCGTCAAGAGTAACAGCTAGTTGGAACCCGGGGCAGGGGGGCTGTGGGAACATTCTAGGCCACGGGAAGTGTCATGTGACACCAGCATCAGTAACTGGAAGGCCGATCAACACGCGCAGCCCCTGAATTCCTGTGCAGACTGACCTGGGTACCCGAGTGCCGGGCCGATGGTCCGTGCACGTCCACATCGTGTGATGCTGTGACCGGCCACCTGGGCAACTCCTCTCTGTGGCGCCTGTAACACCGTCTTGACGAGTCACAGCTGCCCAGTCTCAAGGGCCTCGTGGGAGAAGCCTCGATGGGCACCCCAGCCGGAGCAAATGAGGTTGGTGGGAAATCTAGGCCAAGCGCCCCCCAGGGGCAGCCGGGCATGTGGCTCACAGAGGCCGCCTCATCAGTGTGCCCCTGATTTGAAGTGTCCCCCTAAGTTAATTTTGCGTTCTTCCTCGTAAACTTTTGTTGTCTCCAAAAAGAAGACACTGACAACCTTTTTCCTGGATCTTTTATTTCTCTATTTCCTGATCACTTTAATTGCTTTCTGCCCAAACTGTACTGTTCGAATCACAAAATGATGGTCCAGAAAAAGAGCTATTAGCCAGCTGCTACGATTGAGGATTCAAATCATCAGAACTTGTGGCCCGTGCCCCGCCCCCACCGCCAGAAACTCTGCGGGTAAAGACAGCGACATGGATAGTGGCTCCCCCCGGGGGAGGAGAGCCGGGAGACAGGCCGGACAGGCTGGACAGGAGCCTGAGGTCACTGCCAAGGCTGCAGCACAGCTGGGCTGAGAAGGAGTGTCAGAATTGCTCGGCTGGGACTGGGGACCCCATGCGAGGCAGGTCCAGCCAGAGCCAGCGAGCAGGCAGGCCCAGGTCCGAGGAGACCGTGTTCCTCTCAGCTGACGTCGGTGGAATTTGTCACACGCTGCCCTCCTGTTCCCACCGCTCTTCCCGGGGAGGGTGCGTTGACGGCTTCCAGCTCTATGGGTCTGGGTGATCTTGGCCCATGAGAGCCATCCGATGCGAGCGAGCTAGCAAATGAAGGCATCCCTCCCGAGGATGATTTACCCTGGTGGCCCGTCTCCCCGGATGTCAGGGAGCCCTTGCAAAGGCACTTTGCTCCCCAGAGGGGTCACCTGTGACCTGAGCGTTTACAGAGCTGCAGAGACCTGTCGGTGGCTGGCAGGGCCAGGCTTTGTATCTCCCAGGGGCCCCGGGTGGAGCAGTCACCGGTCCAGCCCTGGCTCTCGCGGACAGCTGCAGCAGCAGGGGTCGGCGTCTGGGTTAAGCACTGCAAAGTGGACGATGATTTAAGAGAACCGCGAGCGGGCAGCCTGCATGAATTAACGCTACGCTTCATGCATGCTTGATCAGCCTTCCGCTCTGTTCAGGAATTGATGCGAACGTCTCCCACTGTCCGCAGCAGGGCTGCCTGTGCCCCCACCCTTGGTAGAGGTCGGGGATCTGATTCATGAATGCATTTTGCACAGACGGGAGCTTGGCATTGACAGAATTACTGTTTTTCTCAGGATGGATGATGAATGCCTTATTGGTTAAGGGTTAAGAATATTTACCCTTGTCTTTCTTGCCTCTTAGACTCGCCCCAATCCCATTAGCCTGTGCTTAGCAGCACTTGCCTGGCTGGTTTGTAACCCATCTCCTCTCGAGCAGGTGAATGTCAGCACCCAGGGGAGCACACGTCTGCAGAGAGCTGTGCGTGCCTCGTAAGGGCCTCGCATTCTGCCACTTGCTTTCAATTTTGTAACCAGCTTTTTGCAAATAAAAAGCAGTAGTCGTGAGGGACACCCACTGGCCCCTGCTTCCCGTGAATGGTCCTGGGCTTTGCTGGAGAAACAGTTTTGTTCGCTAACTGCTACTCCATGCAACTTCCTCCTCTCATCACCCGCCCCAGCTCCCTGCCAGCACCTTGCATGCCACAGGGCACCCCTGGCCCTGGCTTCCTGCTCTCTGCCTTCACTTGTCCATCGAACTCTGCCCTCCAGGTCCCCCCAGGCCTGTGCCCTGAAGCCGAAACATGCTTGGGGCAGGCCGGGCAGGAGCCCCGGGGCCTCACAGAGCAGCCAACAGCACCTAACTCCTGGCGGTCAGAGCAGGGAGCCGAGGAAGGTTTCAGCAGCCTTCCTTGGAAAAAAACACTTAACATTTCAAAACAGCAAGACTTTTTACTGTGAATGGAGAAAACAAAGGCAGCTCACCAGCGGTAGCTATTAATATGCCCAATTTTTCCATCCAGAGCTGTTTCAAATCTGTCTCTAGCTGTTTCTTATTAAGCTCTTTAACATTAAAAATGTTCTATGTTTAAAGTCGAGGCGTGTGCAAACACGGGCAGGGGTCGGGGGGACAATGAGGATCGCCCACCTGGACCAGCTGTGTTTTTTCGGGAGGGGCAGCTGGCTTCAGCCACCGGGTGCCTGGCGCTGCGCCCAGCCTGAGATGGTGACAGGAGACCTTGCACCTGAGCTCTGCCCAAGGTCACATCGCCACCCCGGCCTCTGCACTCACTCTCCTCTTGTGACTCATCTGCGGGGGGGTGGGGTCTCCCCAAATCCAGCCAGCCACCTGTTTCTGCACAGCCTGTGAGCTAAGAATGGCTTTCACATTTTCAACTGGTGGGGAAAACAATCAAAAGAAGGATAATATTTTGTGACATGGAAATGATAGGAATCAGATTTCAGCATCCACAAATAAAGTTTTATTGGCACACAACGAACCCCATTCAATTACATACTGTCTCAGGCCACAGTCCCCACAATGCAGAGTCGAGCAGCTGGAACGGAACCCACAGGGCCCACAAAGCCCAAATATTTACTATCTGGCCCTCGACCGAAAACGTGTGCCTGTCCTGCTACATATAAATAGCGACAACGGGAGGAAGGGGCGGTAAGGGTGCTCAGCGCACTTCCGCCAAAGCTGGGTCGCAATATGGACTGTGGAACGGTATGGACTTCATGTCTGTGTCCCCCCAAAACTCAGCTGATGAAACCTACTGCCCAGCTTGATGGTGTTAGGAGGCGGGGCCTCTGGGAGGTGATGGCAAGGGGGGAGTCCCATGATGGGGTAACAAAGGGACCCCAGGGAGCTCCCCTCCCCTTCCTCCAGGTGGGCACACAAGGAGAGGGCAGGCAGCCATCTGCAACCAGGAAGGGGCCCAGGACTGGACAGAGCCGGCACCCTGACCTCAGACTTGCATTCTGTGCAACTGTGAGCGATACGCCGCTGTGGGTCATAAGCCCCCCAGTCTGACACGTCACAGCCGCCGGAACGGACTAAGACAGGGATTAAGGGGGTGGAGTGAAGACATCCACAGACATCCGGGGGGATCAGGATTAGGGACAGGAAGGCTGGCAGTGGTCCCTGGGCCTCAGGAGGAAACGGCGGTTCTGAGAACGTGGGCGATAACTTTGGCACATGTGGAAGGAACACCTGCCAGCCAGAAGGGGCGGCGGGCTCAAGGCTGGTGTCCATCCACTGCAGACGCGGCTGCCGTGGGCACTGGAAGGACAGATGGACCTGAGTGTGTCCTGGAGAAAGTTGGGGAGATTCTGAAGGCCTGAGCTGCCTCCCAGGCCCTGGCAATGCTCCCAGGACCTTGGGAACAGCTTCAACCTTTGTCTGGACAGAAGAAATTTTAATCTGGACCATCATGGGGGGCCTGGCCTCAGACCCTTTCATTCCTGAAGGCAACGCATGCTTGTGTCCTGCAGCTCTCCACACTGGGAGCAGGGAGGGGTCTCTCCTTTGCTGCTTCTTCCAGAAGGGCCCCCTTCCCCTCCTGTGAGGCCACAGCGCCCACCCGCAGAGGGTTCCTGCCCTGCTGGTGCTCAGCCCCCTCTCCTTCCCTTTTTGACTGGGTAATAGAAACCTTTCCCACTTCTTCTTTGCCGTTTTCTATGCAAATTACATTTCGATAGTCAGTCTGCTTCCCTCTCAGTGTCAGGCATGAATAGAGGGCGTTCAATTAACATCACCAAACAAAACAGGAGTCGGTTGGGGGCTGTCCTTGGGTTCCTGGGTCATCTTACCTAGATCCTGGGGGGAGAAGGCACTGGGGGTGTGGGAGCAGCTGCTTGTGACCCCCCCAAGGCTGAGTGAATGAGGACAGAACTGTAGGAGAGGGGCACCCCTTTCAGGGCGATATGGGGGTGCAATGCTGGGGGAGCAGTTTTAGGTCAGTGTGGCTGGACTCATGGCGCCCATAGAGTCGGCCACACATGATTCTGGCTGTGTCTGCGAGGGTGTCTCTGGAAAAGAAGAGCATTTGATTCAGAGGACCCGGTAGAGACCGGCCCTCACCAGTGCGGGTGGGTCGCATCCTGTCCAATGGGGCCAGAGGGAGCAAAGTGCTGCCCTCCTCCTCCTGGGCTGGGACGCGCATCCTCCCCTGCTTTTGGGCATCAGTGGTCCCGGCTCTGGAGCCTTCGTACTCAGAATGGCCCACACCGCCGGCGCCCCCGGGTCTCCGGCTTGCGGACGGCAGACGGTGGGAGTTCCTAGCCTGCACGAGCCAGTTCCCATAATAAACGCCTTCTTACATCTACTGACACGTGTCCTGCTGTGTCTGCTTCTCTGGAGAACCCTGACGATACCAGCTGTCCCTCCCCAGCTGGTCACCTCACATCTTGATCAGATGTTTCTCTGTGGCGCTTTTCCAGACACAGGCTGGAGCTGGACCATGGGTGCTAGAGCTGGACCGTCGGGCGCTGGAGGCCTTCAGCCCGGAGCCGGGATCTGGGCTCATCCCCCTGCCACCAGCTCCTTGCAGGTCCCTGAAGCCAGATGTCCCCAAGTCTTCAGGGGGTTGGGGAACACACCCCAAGGCACAGGGAAGGTCCTCTTGGAGGAGCTCTCTACGTGAAGCAGGTCACTGACAGTTTTCCCACACTTCTCTCGGCTCAGAGCTCCGATGGCATCAGGACGAACCCGCCCACACTCGCTCTCCTTCCAAAGTCACACAGGGTGTGTTGGAGAACTCAAGGCCGTCCTCTTTGAAATCAGTATCAAAGTGTGGATATCACTAGAGACCGAATGTCCGATTCACACGTTGAAATCCTACCCCCCACAGAGGGTATTAGGAGATGGGGCCCTTGGGAGGTAGCTGGGCACGCGGGCAGAGCCCCACGGTGGGACCGGCGCCCTGCCAAAAGGGACCCTGAAGTTTCCTCGCCCCTCCCACTGCGTGAGGACACGGCTGGGGGAGGGGCCTTCCTGGACACCAACTTCACCAGAGACCTGACCTTGGACGTGCAGCCTCAGACCATGAGCCAGATACTCCGCGTCGTCTGTGGTGTTCTGTTCAGTCTCGTTTCTCTTACCATTCTGTTAAAAATTCATAATCCACGGCTCCGTAGCTGGTATTTTCTATCTATTCGGTCGATATTGTTTCACCGAAGTGAGATGTTCAGACACTGCTCTCTGGACCAGAAAGGCAGGTGGGCCTGACCTGGGAACCCTGTCAGGGCTCTCCCTCTGTCCGCAGGTCCTGGAGTCTTCCCAGTGAAACGTTCTGGGTGAGGAAGAAGGCACTGGCCTCCTCTGGCCTGAGGAGGGTGAAGCCTTCCACCTGGCGCGCACATGGCCGGGTGTCAGGGCCCTATTTCGAGGTCTCCACCCACCTACTCACACCGTCTCCCCACCCCCCATGGCTCGGCAGGTGTGGTGACACGGTGTCACTTACCCCCATCCCCCGGGCCTGAGGATGTCACCTGAGCCTACACGCCTTAGTTCAGGCTGCGGTCACAAAATCCCACAGTCCGCGGGCTTATAAACAGCAGACACTCACTTATTGCTCACAGTCCTGGAAGTCCCCACTGGAGTGCTGGCTGATCTGGTGTCTGGTGACGCAGTGCTTCCTGGTTCATAGATTGTGTCTTCCCAGGTGTCCTCAGGGCAGAAGGGGTGAGGGAGCTCTCTGGGGTCTCCTGGGGGCACTGACCCCTCCGTGGAGGTGCACCCCTCCCAGAGGCCCCAGCTCCTAACACCACCACCTTGGGCACTGAGAGCCCCACCGTGAGCTCTGGGGACACAGACATTCAGGCTGCAGCACCGTGCAAGCTGCCCTGCTGCCTGGCCACAGATCAGCTGACTATCTCTCAAGAGTCCCGGCCCAGAGACACAGAGATGGGAGCCAGCCAGGGGGGCCTCGGGCAGGCAGACTGGCCGACGGTGCCCCCTCCCCGGCTCCAGTGCTCCCGAGGCCGGGCCGTGCAGACGATCTCCTAACGCTGACCTGAACCTTCCCCCGGGGCCCAGTTCCGGTGCACTGATTTTCCTTGCAGCCAACACCACTTTGAAGTCACGGCTGACTCACCAGGCCCAGAGCACAGGGAGGAGGGAGGGGGCAGCTGCCCAGGCCTCCTTCTCGGTAATTAAACACGTCCTGGGCCCCTGGGAGTGCAGCCAGCCCGGATGGAAAGCAGAGTCGTGCCAACCTGCCTCCCGTGCGCTGTGTGATGCCGGGGCAGTCCTGCCCCTCTCTGGGCCCTGGAGCCATCCTCCACAAGGCCCTCTCCAGAGTGAGAAGTAAATGAGATAACACACGTAGGATACCGAGCACCGCGTCTGACACACAGGGAAGTTTGCCACCCAACTTCACACCCTCGTTCCTGCGAGGAAGTCGGGGGAGAAGGACATTATTCATACACGGACCGGGGTACGCGCAGGAGGAGGAGGCTCTGGGGTGGCGGAGGGGGTCGGGAATGCGGCAGGGGGAGAGGGCAGCCAGGCAGAGGAGGGGAGGGAGGGGAGCGGGTCTCCTCCTGGGCTGTGGGTTCTCTTGAGCCTCCGGATTGGCCTGAGCTGACTGGAGGAGGGTTTCTGCTGCTCACGGAGAATGTTCTCCGCTCAGCAGACGTCAGAGCCCCGACCTTTGGCCCCAGGGGTGGTTTTAAGACTTAGGTGAGCCGGCCATGGTCCCCTGGGCTGCTCCCTCGTCGCATGGTCTGACTCCCCGCCCGCCGGGAGGCTCCGACACGCTGATGCGTGTGAACCGCCACCCGTGTCCTCAAAGAAAGGATATTCTCATCACTGGGAGTCCAGTCTCCGGTCCCCATTGATGATTCTCCCCAGATCAGTCCACCGCCCCTTGCTGGCTGCGTCCGGATCAGCATCAAGAGCTGGAAGCAGAGAGTTTGCTGAACGTCGGGTTTTCTTCCTCTTTTTTTTTTTTTTTTCTGTCTGGCGGAACATGTCCCGACGAGGCTGTTTACGGCACCTGCGCCTTTCGCTTCAGGCACGTCGCAGACAAGAGGGCGCTGCCCTGGTGTCACCTGCCAGACTGCTGCCCGCCTGGAAGGTAAATTCTCTGTGGCGCCTCCTGCCCGGGGTGACAATGCCGCCGCCTGCCTGTTACCCGCCCCCCCCCCAAGACGGTTGTCATCAACCCCGAGAGGTGTCACAGGAATAAAGCAAGAGGCAAAACAGCCTCTCCTGGTGCTCCAGCAGGGCGGCCCCGCACAGGCGGGCGGGAAGGGCACTGCTCAGCTCCGACGGGGGGCGGAAAGGGGGAGACTCGCAGAAGTGTCCAAAGCCTGGAGCAGCGTCTGACTTTGGCGGACAGTCTCTCGCTGAGTCCTGGACGGTTTGACCTCCTGAGGCCCCTCCCTTCTCTCTACGCCAATTTCCTTCCCTCACCAGCGGGGAGAGAAGACCCACACGGGAGGACACGGCCCGTGGGCAGTGCCAAGGGCCGCTCGCCTGTTTTCTGTCCGCTCCCCGCTCACTGGGGACTTCCGGCCCCAGAGGCTGGGGTTTTCCACGCCGAGCAATTCTGCGACACCGGCAATTCAGCCCAGCTCTGGTTGGACGGCACAGGCTGGGGGTTCGGGCTGGGGGGACGGTCCCCTCCCCACACGCCAGCTACGAGCCCCCCCGTAGTCACCTGTGCTGTGCTCCTGACTGGCCAGTTCGAGACCTGGGGTTCCCACGAGCCGTCCTCAGGGTGGACAATTTGCTAGAAGAGCTCCCCCAACTCAGGGAAACACTGATTTTTACCAGTTTGTTACAAAAGAGTTTAAAGGATACAGATGAACAGCCAGACCAAAAGATGCACAGGACGCGGTGTGGGCGGGTCTGCCCCCATGGAGGTGGAGAGGGTCAGCTTCCCGGCACGAGGACATGTCTGCCAGCCGGGATCTTCCCGCACCCTACACTTTAGGGATTTTTCTGGAAGCTTCATCAGTGGGCATGGTCCAGGAGTAACTCTCTCCGGAGGATGGGGGCTGGGCTGACACTTACAAGCTTCTACTAGTCTAGGCCTGGCTTTCTGGTGACCACCCCCACCGGGGAGCCCACCCAGAGCCTCCTCATTAGAACAAAAGACACTCTTGTCCCCCAGGAAATCCCAAGGGAGCTAGGCGCTCTGTGTCTGGGACAAATATGAGAAAAGAGACGTTTCCTAGCTCTCTCGGAAACCAGCGGCAGAGCCCAGCACGTAGATTTTCTCCTCCACCTGAGTGGAATCATGCGACGTCTGTCCTTCTGGGTCTGGCTTGTTTCCTTTGCCAGCGTGTCCTCGCGATGAATGGCATCCCCTTGTGTGGACAGACTGCTTTGCTTTTTTATTCCTTCATCTGTCGGTGGGCATTTACGTTGTTTCTGCACACTGGCTCTGGTGCTGTGAGGGATCTAAAGTAGTCAAACTCGCCAAAGCAAAGAGTGGAATGGCGGCGTTTCAGGGGCTGGGGGAGGGGACACGGGGGTCGTGCAGAATGAGTGAGCCCCGGGGTCTGCTGTCCGGCACAGTGCCCGTGGTCAGCAGCGTGCTGTGTGCACTCTACAGTCTGGTAGGAGGACAGCTCTCATAGTCAGTGCTCCTGACGTGATAAAAATAAAAGTAGAAAAGATTTCCAGGCTCCTTCAGTGCCCAGCAGGAAACCCTTGGCACCAGCTTTCTTCCCCACAGAGGGTGGTCACCGCCTTGAGCCTTAAGCCTGTGGGTTAACTTCTAACCAACACTGGAAGGTCAAACCCGCACGATCATGCCCTCTTTGATACCAAGTCTGAATCACTTTGCCTGGTTTCCTAGACTCACCGGCTAAGATACTTACTCCCCACAGGAGCAAATGTTAGGAAGGAAACACCTTACCCTTGGGGGTCCCTGCCTGCCTAGTCAATATCTGAGCCCCTGATGTGCAGACACTCTTCACCGGGTCACTTAAGAAAATGTTCCTTTACAGGGGCGCCTGGGTGGCTCAGTTAGTTGAACGTCTGACTGGCTCAGGTCATGATCTCATGGTTCGTGGGTTCGGGCCCCGCGTCGGGCTCTGTGCTGACAGCTCAGAGCCTGGAGCCTGTTTTCAGATTCTGTGTCTCCCTCACTCTCTGTACCTCTCCTGCTCGCTCTCTCTCTCTCTCTCTCTCTCTCTCAGAAATAAATAAACATTAAACAAATTTTTTTAAAAATGTTCCTTTAGTGACTGAAGACAATGGCCACCCATCAGGGAGGGTAATGTCCCAGCTATAGTCAGGTGACACACCTCCCAGCCCGGCACCTGTGCGCGGGGGCATCAGCATACGCACGGTTGGTCTAGAGCAAGTTCAGGCTGCGGAGGCTGGGAGAAGGTCTGAATATTCATGACGCGAAAGTCTCAGGAAATGAAATCCCCAGCTTTCACCTGTGCCCCGCCTCCTTCCCCTCTCCCTGCGGACCAGGCCCAGGCTCTCGTGGTGGTGGTGGCGCTCCGATGGGACAAGGCATTCAAGGAGAGCCGTGTTCGAGGGGACCTTACTCCCCCGGGGGACACTGTGGCTGACACCGAGAGTCAGGGCGAGAAGGTTAGCTGATATTTCTTTCATGAGGTTCCGAGGGTCCCTGGGCAGCAGCTGTTAGGGGATAAGAGGCTTTTCTCTGTCTCTCGCCATTTGTCACCTGGTGTCTTTATCACACTTCAAATCTTGAAAGCCAGGATGGTGAGAGACACGAGAGCTGGTGCCTGTCCTTGCTCACTGCTCTATTTGCTACTCATTTCACGGAGACGTGGAGAAGTGACCGGAGACCTGAGCCAGGAAATTGGGGAGGTGTTATCTTCAGAGGCCAGACGAGCCACCTGCGGCCACCCTGCTTGGGAGGGTTAAGGCCAATGTGGTGTTCTGCTGGCACCGACTTGGAAGTCTGCGTGAGTGTTGAATAAGGGGCCCCGCCAGCAAGGAGCTGGTCCTGGGCAGAGGGCCCGGACTGTGCCAACGGAACGTGGGAGGAAATCCCTGCCCGCTCTGGCCTGTTTGGACATCAGCAGGCTCTGCCTGTGGGTCCGCCAGCCCCTGAGGTGGGGGTGGCGCTGAACAGAGAAACTGCTGAGCAAGAGGACACTGTCCTCACGCCGTGGCCTGGCCCTCCCGGGCTCTCGCTCCCAAGGAGACCGAGAAATAAGCAGCAGCAGCTCTCACCCCTGTTCCCGCAGGTGGAAAGACCCTAAAATAAGTGGTAAAGTCATTAACGCATGTGCAGATGTCACCCGCTCAGAATATGATGACTCGGTGTCTGCGCAGAAAAGCTGGGTCTGCTCCAAAGCTGCACTGGCTTTCGTTTGTTATTCTTATTTTGGGCACGAATATAAAAGTATTAATTACGGATAGTTCCTACTGAAATTTTCTCAGTGGCTCCCCAATACCCTTTATAGCTTATTTTTAAGTCAGGATCTGATTAAATATCACACATTGCATTTCACGGACATGCCTCTTTTTTTCTAATTTCATCTAGGACATTCCTGTGTCTTTATTTTTATTGTAGTCACAGGTCCGTAATCTAAACCACTGGCATAAATACACTCATATTGTTGCACAAGCACCAGCATCATCCATCTCTAGAACCTGCTAATCTTCCCAAACTGGAATTCTGTCCCCGTTAAACACGAGTTCCCGAATCTCCATCCCCAGCCCCTGGCACCACCGCCCACTTTCTGTCTCTATGAACTTGACTCCTCTGAATACCGCACAAAACTGGAATCGCACAGTATTTGTCTTTTTGTGTCTGGCTTGTTTTACTTCAGCGATGTCCTCAATGTCTTCAAGTTTCTGGAGTGCCCGGGGGGCTCAGTCGGTTAAGCATCCAGTTTCTGCTGAGATCATGATCTCGTGGTTCATGGGTTCGAGCCCCGCGTCGGGCTCTGTGCTGACAGCTCGGAGCCTGGAGCTGCTTCCGATTCTGTGTCTCCCTCTCTCTCTGCTCTTCCCCTACTTGTCCTCTGTTTCTCTCTCTCTCTCTCTCTCTCTCTCTCAAAAATAAACATAAAAATTTTTAATAATGTCTTCAAGTTTCATCAATGCTGTTCCATGTATCAGAATTTCCCTGTTCAAGGCTGAATAATACTTCGTTGTATGGAACCCCATACATGTTTATCCATTCATCTGTCAACAAACACTTGGGCTTCTTCCACCTGTTGTTTTAGGAGAAGACAGTTGCTGTGAGCATGAGTGTACAGATGTCTGTTCAAGTCCCTGCTTTTCATTGTTTGGTTTATTCTCAGAAACAGAATAACTGGATCATAAGGTAATTCTATGTTTAATTTTTTTGAGAAAGCTCCATACTCCTTCCCACGGTGGCTGCTTCCCACCTACAGTGGACGTGGGCTCCATCTCTCCACGCCCTCCCCGACACCTGCTCTCTTCTATTTTGCAATAGTCGCCTTAATGGCTGGGAAGCTGTATCTCATTGTGGTATTTATTTTCGTAGGATTGACACTTTTGCAGTATCCAGGCAGTTGATTTGTGGAATATCCCACAACTGGGATCTTTGGAGGCTGTTTCCTCGCAGCTAAAGTCAGGTTAAGCATTTTTTTTTTTTTGATCCAAATACTGCATACCTCTCAGTGCACATGATATTAGTTCATCTCATTCTTGGTTAAAATGGTGCCACCTCTTGATGATTATGGTCAGTCTGTACAGGATGCTTCCTGAGAGAGCAGACATGCCCTTCACCAGCAGCTTTCCAGTTTCAGCGTGGATAGTTGGTCTTCGCTCTCATCAATGATTGCCAGAGGGTTATGTTTTGATCCAATTACTCCTCTAGCACCGATTAGGTATCTTTTTCTGCAAAGATATGTTCTCCCCCACACCTTTTTGAGAATCACTATAGATGCACAGATGTTTTTTTTTTTTTTCATCTCAATGTCTTATAATCCATCACCACATTAGACTTTCTGACACTCAGATTGTCCTACGTCTGGCTGGCAAGATTCCCTCCCAGCCTGCCTGCATGTCTCTTGACACACCTGCATTTCCTTGCACAACAAGGTAATCACGGACCCCTGTTCTCCACCTGCCACAGACTTGGAATCAGCCATCTCTCCAAGAAGCCCTGGCTCGTTTGATCAGGGAACAGTATTGAGAAACCAAGATCTGGACACTTGGCTGTTTTAGGTTTCCAAGATCTTTCAGGACCACGTACTTCTGGGGGAATCACTGGACAGCATTTAGATTGTTCAGAGTTCTCGTAATGAAGGTTTGATACAGGTTACAAAAGAATTAAAGCGTCCTTGAGGTAACTTTTTTGTTGTACATAGGGAATTGTGGTTAAAGGCAAAAGAAAAAATGGATAGTATCTTATTAGCAAACCAAATTCAGCAATGTTTTAAAAGGATCAGACACCATGATCAAATCGAATTTATTCCAGGGATGCAAAGACAACTCAAAGTCTGCAGATCAGTCGGTGTCATGTACCACATTAACACAATGCAGGACAAATGCCGTGGCTACCCAACAGATGCTGAAAAACCATGACAAAACTCAATATCAATTTATGATAAAAACTTTCAACAAAGTCAGTATAGAAAGAACATACCTCAATGTCATAAAGACCTAACATGACAGACCCACAGCTAACTTCATATTCAATGGTGAGAAGCTAAAAGCTTCCCCCCTGAGATTGGAAACAAGACAAGGGTAGCCATACTCACCCCTTCTATTCAACATAGTATCAGAAGTCCTAGCCAGAGCAAGTAGGCAAGAAAAAGAAATGAAAGTCATCCAAATCAAAAAGAAGAGATAAAACTGTCACTATCTATAGATTACATGATATTATATACAGAAACCCAAAAGATTCTACACACACACAGAAAAACGATTAATAAAAAAATTTTCAGCAAATTTTCATGGTACAAAATCAACATACAAAAATCTGTTGCCTTTCTGTACACTAATAACGAATCATCAGAAAGAAGACTGGAGGAAATAACCCCATTACAGGTGCATAAAAAAGAGTAAAATACCTGGGGATCATTTTAACGAGGGAAGTAAAATACTTGTTTACTGAAAACTATAAGATCGGGATAAAAGAAATTGAAGAAGACACACAAAAATGGAAAGATATGCCATGCTCATGGATGGGAAGAATTAATATTGTTAAAATGTCCATACCACCCACAGCAATATACAGATTCAATGTAATTCCATGCAAAATTTCAATCCTATTTTTTCACCCAACAAACAATCCTAAAATTTGTATGGAACCACAGATAGCTCTGAATAGCCAAAGTAATCTTGAGAAAGAACAAAGCTGGAGGTATCGTGCTTCCTAATTTCAAACGATATTACAAGTCTATAGTAATGAAAACAGTATGGTATTGGCATAAAAACAAACACATAGACCAGTGGAACAGAATAAAGAGCCTGGAAATAAACCGGTGCATATACGGTCAATTATGAGACAGGAGCCCAGACTGTACGATGGGGAGAGGACCGTCTTCTCGATATGTGGTGTTGGAGGCACCGGACAGCCCCGTGCAAAAGAGTGAAACCAGACTATTTTGCACCACACACACACACACACACACACACACACAAATTAACTCAGGTGATTAAGGACTCGAATGTAAAATGTGAGACCCCAAATGGTAAAGTTCCGAGAAG
The DNA here is from genome assembly GCA_028646485.1 of Cryptoprocta ferox. Taxonomy (NCBI): domain Eukaryota; kingdom Metazoa; phylum Chordata; class Mammalia; order Carnivora; family Eupleridae; genus Cryptoprocta; species Cryptoprocta ferox. The sequence continues at coordinate 98,936,542 of CM053570.1, forward strand.
GAAACATGGATGGTGAGCTCCTTGGCGATGGTATTTTAGATCTGACTCCAAAAGCAAAGGAATCAAAAACAAAAATAAACAGTGGGACAGACACTAAACAAATAAGTCCACAATCTCATTAATTGTTGATTTAGGGAAAAGATTACATATATATAATATATTACATACATACTATATATATGTATATTATATATATTTATATACATTATTCTGATTTCCAGAGGCACAAAGAGGGCAGAACTTGCCCAAGATTACACACCTACTGGACAGTAGAACTTGAATTTGAACCCAGGTTCAAACTCTGGCTGCAGAGTCTAGCTCTCACCATGACGCTACCTCACTTCTCTGAGAACCAGGGTGCTGTGCTGGATGGACCATCCCTAAGTCCACGGAGGTGAACATCCACTCACTTACGAGATGCCCCATTGTCACTTTTCTTGACTCGGTGTCCCACTGCCTGGTAGAGCTCAAGGTCCTTCATAACCTTAGACATGTAAGTGTAAACTTCCTCCTCTGGAGCAGACAAAACGTGAGGAATAAAACATGTCTTGGCACCGGCGTCTGGGCACTTTCCATCTTGAGTAGAAACCCCAGATATGGAAACTTTCCCAAGTGTTTCCCCTTGTATTGGTAAGTGACATCTTCGATTTTCCCTGATCGGGGTACGCTCTTTTATAGAAGTCCAATAAAGTAATTGAACCAGCACTTTACAGAACTAGCCCACCTCATCGAGACTTTCCCATGGTAAGGCTCTTCCCACGGGAGCTCAGCACCTCAAGGTTGGAGGGGGGTTCACACACCACGTTTTCTAAGCAGGGCCTGACTTGAGAATTTCCCCCAGAACATCACAGAACCTCGTCTTCCTGTCTCTGCACGCTGCCTGACCTGGGGTGGACGCTCCGATTATATTTGTCCCGTGTGAGTTGACAAATGTTTTCTGAGCAGCGTGTGTCTACACCAGCTGCCAGAGACCCAGAGATAAATAAAATCAGCAGAGCCAGGCTCGTGTGAAGCTTGTGCCTTCACAGGGGAGGCTGACAACACATGAAACACAAGAGAAGAGGTTGGATACCGAGTGGCAGTGAATGGCTGGGAGCAGGACAAGGCAGAGCGAAGGCGGCAGGTACAGCGCGAGGCCGTGCGTACCCCAGCAGCTCCGAGGAGAGGGCCCATAAAGTGCTGTCTGAGCAAGAACACACACGCAAACCTCCAGGGGCAGAAGGGGCTATTCTGGGAGGCGGTGAAAGCCTTACGTTAAATTAATTCTGATCGCTGAACATGTCCACTGTGTTCATCTGTGTGTTGTGGATGATCTTAACCTGTTCCTACGTTCTTGGAGGTCACGGCTTTTTCTGAGGTCCGCACTTTGTAGTAGTTCTGGTTAACTCCAAGAAAAGCCATCACAGACGTCGAGAAAGGTCCAAGAGCACGAACCACAAATGGCAAAGGGGGTGAGTGGGCTTCCATGGGAAGACACAAGTATTTACGGAAGAGGCCACGGAGTGCAGAGACTTCCTGTAACGCTCCCTGTCACCGTCTGCCGGGGTTGCGCTAACTGTGGACTATCGTCTCGCAGGTGTCCGCCAGCGCTTGAGAGGTTATCTTGGAAAAAGTAGCTCCCACTCAATCTCAGCCATTAACTGACAGAAGCGATGGCGCTAAAAATGAACGGGCCAGAAGAAGGAGTTTTGATCAATGAAGGGGCCCCAGAGTCCCAGCAGGCCATTCGAGGGGGTTCGCAGTCCTGCCCTTCCCCTGGGCGTGGATGTAGGGAGACAAGCAGAGGCCCCTGCAAAGTATGTTTAGTCCCACGGTTAGAGACAGGACGTCAGGCCGTCCTACAAAATCGATCCGATTCCGTGTCACTGCGATCCACGCTCCACATGCTCTTTCCAATTGTCCCATTCAACAGTTTTGCTCTTTACAAGTATTCCTGGGGTGCCTGGGGGGCTCAGCCAGTTAAGCATCTGACTTGGGCTCAACTTGCCATTTGTGAGTTCGAGCCCCAGGTCAGGCCTTCTGCTGTCAGCACAGAGCCTGCTTCAGGTCTTTGGTCTCCCTCTCTCTCGGCCCCTCCCTCCCCTGCTTGCACATGCTCTCTCTCTCTCTCAAAAATAAATAAACTTTAAAAAAAATTCCTAAAAAGCGTGCTGTATAATAAAGAATTTGACTCGCCTTCGTTTGTGGTTTCTGGGAAGGAGACTAAATCCTTCAAATTACTCCTGTAACCAATCTTCATTATTCATGAGCCTCTGGGAACCACACCTGAGTTTAGGCTAAGAGATGAGATGGTTTAGGGTGGGGGCTGGTCGCAGGAAGACCACCCCAGTGATCAGAGGATGGGGCTCCGAGTCCGGTGACTCCAGGCTGACCTCTGGGGAGGGAGGGGCTGCAGACTGGGCTTAGCCATGGGGTGAGCGAGTGGTTCAATCCTGTATATGTGTAATGAAGTCCCAGTAGAAACTCAAGACACCAAGGCTGGGTGTAGCTTCATGCTTGCTCACCCCATTGACGGTGCAGGAGAGGGACACACCCTGATCCCGAGGGGACAGCTTCATGTTTGGGATCTTCCCGGACCTCACCCTCTGTGGCTGTTCGTTTGCCTCCTGAGCTGTTTCCTTTATGATGATGCTATAATCATGCATTTAGCACTTTTTGGTTCTGTGAGTCATTGTAGTAAATCCTGCAGCCTGAGGCCATCTTAGGAGTCCCCCAGTCTGTAGCCAGTTGCTCAGAAGTGTGGGCAGCATGAGGCCCCCTGAGAGGCAGCTGGTCTGAAGGAGCAGTGGCCCCTGCGGGGAGGTGGGGGCGTTCCTCTGGAAGAATGACCCCTGACCTGTGGGATCCGCACCAGCTCTGGGGGGTCAGTTCAGCCTGGACTGCAGCGTGCCAGCCGCAGTGGGAACAGAACTGAAGTGTCTTAGACATTCACGCGTGTCCCCACCGGCTGCTGGTTGTGATGCAGTGTGCTCGCTTGGTCACACCGTCTGCACGGACTCCAGAACCCGGGCTGGATCCGTGACCCCGGACTGTGTGCACCAACTAGAACAATGAGCTCCAACCAGAATCAGTTCATCGTGTGATCACAGAGGCCTGGGTGGAGGAGAGGGCTCACAGCAAGCTGACAGCTTTCCAGGATAAAACGGGACACGTTTGGTCACCTGTGCTGTCCGTGGAAGGGAAACCAGTCCCAGGTGGGGGATGGGAGCCCCCCAAATCACTTGGGTCTAGAAAGCTTCACTGAGGCTGAGTCCCTGCGTCCCCGTGATCAGGGTTTCTGCCCCTCGCCTTGGGACATAGGAAGTCACCCCGGCGAGGAGACCAGCCAATCAGCTGCCTTTCCCTGGCGTCCCTTTACTTGCTAAGCCTCGTCTTATGAGCACATAGTACACTCCACGTGTCACTGCATTGCCAGTGGGAGTGTGCACGTGTGTGTGAGGGAGCGTGCCCTCGGGTGTGTGCACACACGTGTGTGCTGGCTCCCTCCCACCGGGACACCCTGCCGTCACTCCCGCCCAGCGTGCGCATGCTCTAATGCACATCCAGGACTGCACGGGGGCCCACGCCCCTGTGGTACTTCTCGGCACATCAGTTCCAGAATTCTGAAGACAAAACGTGATGCTGAGTGATGTGCGCCCACCTGCGGGGAAGTTCTTCCACATCCAACAAGACCTTGCCCTCCACCTCTCCATGGTGTCAGTGAAGGCAGCAGCCCCCCACCTCCGCTCAGGGCGTGGGGGGAGCCTCACTTAAGGAGGCTTCAAGATGACTTTTCAAGCATTTTGTGTCGTCCTTACTCCCCAAGCCGGTGCCGCTGCTGGACCTGGTGGGTGACAAGTCCCAGCAATTTGTCATGAGTTCTGTGACCTCCAGAGCAATCCATCAACGACAGAGGATATCAACAGAGCGACGGCAACCTTGCTGTTTACCCACGGCGTGTGTTTTATCAACTTCCCAGCATCCGGCCCCAATGTCAATATCCATTTTCACTCACTCATCCCATTCAAAAGGCACTTATTGAGTCTCAAGCACATAAACAGTATAATTTTATGCACTTATTATGATATATAATATCCCTTTATTATATCCCCTGTCTTATAATAGATGCTGCATGTGTTGCATATTTTATAACTGCAGATACACACACGTGAGTAGAGTGAGCCTGTTCGGTTTCATTCTGTGCGTGTCTGTCCGTCAGGGCATTGCTTCTTTTGTTTGTTTCTAAGTTTTAAATGCATTGGTTGTTCTTTTCCCTCCAGTCTCCACCCATCATGATGTCCCCCCCCCCCCCAGTATAAAGCACGTGGTAGATGGAGGGGATGGTGAGGATGGACCAGCACCACCTCAAGGAGCCCTGAGGTCTGGGGACGTGGCGGGGGGGGGACTGCAAGGACGTCTTTCTGAGCTTCGTACAAAGTTGTTCATTCTTGAAAATCTGCAGAAACATGGAGAAAGTCGCAGTTTGTTCTAACTGAAGGAAGCAGGAAAGACTCATTTTTGGCTTGCCCGGAAGGTGGAGAAGGATCAAAAGGAGCAAAGATAAGGCTGCCCAGGTTGGGGGAGATGAGATGGAAATTCTAGACAGAAGAGCAGGAAGGAAGATGGGACGTGGCCCCTGTCCGTTCCACCACCCCCGCCGCAGCCTCCATCCTTGAAACTGAAGTAACCCCGTGTGCCGGGGGCCACGGAGGGAGAAGAAACCGTGGGTCATTCGTCTTGCTGTCATATCTGCCGCTCTCCAAGCCCGGAGGATGATGGGATGCGGTACCCAGGACAGGCACAGACGCGCCTTCCGGGACCCCTGGAGCCCCCGTCCAGCTCGGTGCAGACTCCACCCAGAAGCCCAGGGAAATGTTTCCCCACTTTGGGCAAAGATGTGCAATGTTGGGGCAAAAAGGGAAAGGACGCAGAACTCGAGCCTCCGAGACCCCAGACCCCAGACGCGGAGTCACAGGCCTGAGGGGAGCGTCGTTGCCGTGTGGAGGTTTGGATGACCCAGCCTACACAGAGGCAGAAAGGATTGATGTGTGGATGAAGAAGCCAGCTCTGTACATGAGCATCTGGGGGCCCGGAAGTCACTATCTTGGATGGGGACAGTGGGGCTGTTTAAACGTGGAATGTTTACTTCTGAATCTGGTGAGCGTGAGGAGCCCATGAGACATCTCAAGGGAAGATGTCCTGGGGACGGCAGGAGGGACTGATGTGCACGTTTGGTGCAAACCTGGGATGGTGTTTAATTCAGGGCGATGGACTGCATTCCCCGAGGTGAGGACGTGCACGCAGAATGGGCCCCAGGACCCAGCCTCGAATGTCCGTCTGCATTTAGGATTTGGGGGGAAGAGGAGGTGGGAACAGAGAGGGGAGCTGCTCCAAGGGCCACAGCCAGGGCCTGGGCGGCCGCGGGGTGCAGGAAGGGGGCAGCCACGGCATTGGTACTGCTGTGCTGTCCGGGCAGAGAGGACAAAAGCGAGGCCGTTGGCTCCGGCCACGTGGGATCACGCTCTCCCCCAGCCACTGGGGAGGTGTGTGGAAACGGAAGGTGTCGGAGCAAGTGGGAGGGAAGGAGGCCGAGGTGGTGTGTGAGGGTAGCTCTGCAGGGAAACCTGGCTGCGAGCGGGAGCAGAGAGAAGGGAGAGGCCTGGAAGGGAGTGTGAGGGGAGGGAACAGAAGATGAGCAGCCCCAGAACATGGCTGGGTGCTGGCGCATTAGAAAAGAGCAAGCAGGGGGATGTGATCCGGGGCTAGGACTGCAGGTGCCCGCAAAGAAAAGTACAGGAAGCCCAGGTAAATTTGAATTTTAGATAAACAATGGATTTCTTTTTAGCATAAGTGTGCCTCCACGCAATATCTGGGATATACTTATGCTAAAATAGTCCTTGTTTTTCTAAAACCCAAATTCCGCTGGGCGTCCTGTATTTTGTCTAGCAACCGTACGGCATTCAAGTTTGCCTGTGTAGGAGGCACGATGCCTCTTCCATCAGACTCTCATCTCCTCCTTCGACTGGTATTTAAAATGCACCTACTATGTGCTGGGCCCTGACCTGGGGATACAGCAAAGCCCCAGTCTCTATGGCACTATACTTTCTAGCATGGGACATAATGAACGCATAAACAAATTCAGAAAACTGAAGCAGATGAAAAGAAGTAAAAAGTATATATTCCAAAGAAAATGAAACCAGATCTCAGAGACGTCTGCCAAGGTCACAGCATGTCCATGTTCGTGCCAAGGTCACTGCATGTCCACGTTCCTGCTATGGTCACGGCATGTCCACGTTCGTGCTAAGGTCACAGCATGTCCACATTCGTGCCAAGGTCACTGCATGTCCACGTTCCTGCCATGGTCACGGCATGTCCACGTTCGTGCTAAGGTCACGGCATGTCCACGTTCCTGCCATGGTCACGGCATGTCCATGTTCCTGCCATGGTCACAGCATGTTCACGTTCGTGCCAAGGTCACGGCAAGTCCACATTCCTGCCATGGTCACAGCATGTTTGTGTTCCTGCCATGGTCACGGCACATTCGTGTTCGTGCCAAGGTCACGGCATGTTCATGTTTGTGCCATGTTCACGGTAGCATCGTTCACTATAGTCGAGACATGGAAACAGCCGTCCATCAACAGATGGGTAAAGAAAATGTAAATACACAGTGAAATGTTCCTGAACCCTTAAAAGAAGGAAATCCTGCCACGTGCAACATGGACAAATCTGGAAGACGTTGTGCTCAGTGAAAAAAGCCAAACACGGGAGGACAAATACCGCGTGGTATCATTTACATCTGGAATCTGCGGGAGCTGAACTCGTGGACGCAGAGGCCAGGAAGGGAGTTACCCGGCGCTGGGGTGGGGGAAGTGGGGAGATGCTGGTCAAAGGGGACGAGCCCTTGGTGTTGAGACAAACGAGTCCAGTGCAGAGCGTGGGCCACAGCTAACAGCCCCACCTTGTACACTTGACACTGCAACGCTGAAACTCTGAAGTGACGTCACACACAAAGCAGGACCTGTGGGAGGTGATGGAGGTGTCGATTATCTTGGCGACGGTGATCATTTCACAATGTATCACGCTGTGCACCTTAAATGCACACAATTTTTATTTGTCTATTAGATCTCCATAAAGCTGGAAAAAATACATGAATAAAGAGGAAGTAAAGGTGTTGGGCAGGAAGCAGGCCGATGCTGATGGAGCTGCAGACTGAACGCAGGGGCAGATCGCTCACGGCCCGTCGGAAAGAACTCGGCTTAGCTTCTAAACCGTCTCCAGGGCCTGGGAACCAGGGGCTGCAGTCGCCTTCCGCACCCGACTCAGCTTCTACCAGTCTCACCAGCTTCTACCCGGCACAGACGTCACGGGCCGTAACACACACAGGGTCCTGCTCCGGTGTCTCCAAGGGCCCTGGTGAGCCCGGCGAACCTGAAAGAAAGTTGGCAAGATACCTGCTCGCTGGCCTCCCCCTGACCCGGCAGCCCTCCCCCTGCCAGTTGCCAGCCCCTCCGTCCTGCCTGTCATGCCTGCCCCGCTGCTGGGGGCAGTACTGGTTACCCCAGTCACCAGCTGCAAGGTGGCAGGCAGGCAGCACTCCGGGAGCTGGGCCTGGGGAGGGGACACGGGGGACCCATGCAGGCCGAGGTCCTCGGAGAACAAACGGACCGAGCCAGGCGGGTGCGGCCAGCACGCACCACGGAGCCCTGCTCCGCCCTCGCCGGTGGCTCCTCCCCGCGCTCCTCGCTGGAGCCCAGCTCCCGGGAAAAACCTAATTATGCCGCTGGCGCCTGAGAAGGAAGTGGACAAGGATTCATTCGCAACCCGCTACGCTCCAGTTATTGGATTTTTCTAACTCGCTGCTGTGTTTCTTTTGATCGATGAGGGTGAATGGATCTTTGCGGGAGATAAAAGGAAAAGGCCCCAGGGTAGCTGGGCTGCTGCTGGTCCCGTCCTCCGGGCAGCCCTCCAGAAGGCACAAGGGCTGGGGCTTTGCTCACGCATCCGAGGACAGTGAGGTCCTTACCGAAGCGTGTGGCAGGCCCCCTCGGCTGGGAGGGCCGTCCTCCGCGTGTGCTCCTCTGCACGCAGGGCGATTCAACGCTGTTTTCCCGCGAGGGGCGAGTCCGTTGGGGTGCGATCACGAGCTCCCCATGTTTACCCCCAGTCCCGAAGAAGGGCCCTCTGGCCTGGACGTGGGGCTGCTGACCTCTTACGGTTCTCGGCCCCCTTGTCTCCCTGGGGAGCTGGGGGTGCCGGCAGCCTCGAGTTCAGCCCACTGGAGAGGACAAACAGGAACAGGTGCGGCCCCTCCACAGACGAACCCGCCTCCGCTTCCTCTTCCCCCTGCAGCCGGTGGGAGCTGCTGGGCGCGGTGGGCCTGGGACAGCCCAGTGGCTCCGGTGGCTGAGCCACAGCTGGAAGAAACCTGGGGCTCCAGGGGGTCCTTGGAGCCCAGCTACCTCAGGCCCCTGGCACCTGCCTGCCGGAACTTCCAGAAAAGACTAACACACCCTCTTCTAGGCTTAAACCACTGTTATCTGGTCTCTGTTAAGGCAGCTGAGCCGATTGCACACACATCTCTTTGTTCTCAACGTTGATCCCCAAACCTGAGCCCTGCCTGGCAGGCACCCCCATCCCCCCATGGCCTTGCAGCAAGCTCCAGCCTCACTGGTATCTCCCGTCCTCTTCCCCTCACTCCCCCTCAGCAGCTCCGCCGCCGGCACAGGGCCTTTGCACGTGCCCTTGTCTTTGCCTGGAAAGCCTGCCCTGCTCCATCCCCCTTGCTCCTTGGGGTTTCATCCCAAATACCTCCTCCTCTGGGGGGGGCCTCTCAGACTCGGCAGACGGGGAGGTCGCCTGCCAGAAGCTCTCAGCCAGCTCACCTTCCAGTAAGCGTGTGCCCATCTCACTTCTCCCAGGTGCCAGGGGAATGTATCCCTTTTTTTTTTTTAATTATTTAAAACCTATGTTGTGGACTGAACTGTAGCCTCCAAACAGATATATTCAAGTCCAAACGCCCAGACTCTGTGGATGTGACCTTCGCAGATGTCCACAAGCTAAGCTGAGGTCATTAGGGTGGACGCTAACCAATGACAGGTGACCTGACAAGGAGAGAAGACGCAGAGAGTAGAATGTCACGCGATGACACAGACCCAGAAGAGGCCACTATGTGAGGGTGGAGGCAGGGACTGGGGTGACAGGTGCACGAGCCATAGACCACCAAAGAGCAAGAGCAGCAGCAGGCGGGGGGGAGATGCCTGGGACGAGAGGGAAGCCCCCCTTTGGTGATGTGGGGAAGGGTAGTTGCAGTGACTTCACGGGTGACTGGGCAACAGGAAGGGCCATGGGCCGCCACGGGTGACCCCAGTTCCTGGACCATGACACAGGAACCCACCACCCTGTGACACCATGCAGCCCTCCCTTGGCTTCTGCCTCCCCTTCCTTCCCTCCCCTCCTGTCGCTCCGCTGTCCCTTCCCTGCTGGGGAAGCACCCTCTGCTCCCCGGTGGTCCAGGTGCCCCGTGGTCTATCCGTGGCCTCCCTAGTGGCTGGCCGGGCTCTGCTCCCTCACCGTCGGCCCAGACATGAGCAGAGCCGAGGCCGGCCCAGCCCGGGAAGCCCGCGGTGTCCTGTCAGGGAGGGCGGCACGGTGGGTGAGCTGCCCTTCACAGCTGTGGTCACAGCGAACCGGCTGCAATTTGCTTTGGGTCCGAGGTCCTCGTGTTGTGCATGGGTGCACTGGGAGCAGTCTGGGGGTCCCCCGACCGAGTGCCGCCTCCTCCCCAGGTGTGAGCTCTCAGCAGTCACTTACCCTGCAGGGCCGGGAGGATTGGGAGGCGATGCGAGTTACTGAGTCTACTGAGTCCGTTGACGTGTTTAGCGCGGGAGGCTGGCACTCCGGGAGTGAGTGCTCTTTAAGATTAGAGACTGATTCTCAGAGTGTCGGAACACGACTGGATGGGGGGCCTGCCGGGCAGGGCTCAGGGGGAGGGAGGCTCGCAGGGGCAGGGTCTACACGCCCCCAACAGCCCGGCATGGCCGGAGCTGCAAGGGCTTCCGACGTCATCTTTATTGTGAGGAGCAGCTCACGCAGCACAAAAGGAACCATTTCTAAAGTGCACACACTCACACTCAGCACGTTCCCGGCTGTGCAAACACCGTCTCTAACACATTCTAGGGTATTTCCACCCTCCCCGCCAAGGAGACCCCAGACCCATTAAACATGCAAAGTGGGGGTCTGGGGGCCCAACTCCCCAGCGATCCGATCCGGCAGGTGTTGGTGTGAATACTCACCTCCCTCCCCCGCCCCACCAGACATCCGAGCCAAAATGCAAATGTGTGATTCCTGTCTGGCTGGAGCTTCTCTGAAATACCGCCCTGCATCCCTGAACCCCCTCCTGTTCCCAGGGCCGAGCCTCTTCAGGCAGAGCAATTTGTTGCCATGACAACCATCTCTCCCGCTCCAGAAAGTTGAAATCCCATGAAATCCCAGCTTCCTCAGCCCTTCTTCTCAGGGGATCCTGCAAAGTGGCTTCAGCAGGGAGAAGGGGTGGTGGGTCCTCGGCCTCTTGTTCTCAACATGCCAAGCGGCCAAGGTCCCAGGTAAGGGCTGGTCCCCCTCCCACCTGGTCTGAGCGGGGCGGCTCTGAGGGACCTTGCGGCTGGGTCGCCCCCAGAGCCTGGGAAGTCTGTGTCCTTCCACCTTGAACTCAGCACCGCTCAGTCCTAAAGAAACGAAAGAAGTTACGGGTGGTGGGAGCAGCGACCGGTTCTTTTCCGACGGGGAACACCGGCCTCGAGGGAGGCACTGTCTCTGAGGCACAAGACAGTGTTGCCCGATCTGGGTGACGACGCAGGGCTGGCCCGTGATGCCACCTCTTCAGGTCTCAGTGATGCAGGTTTGCAGGGACAGGGCTGGGGGGAGGGTCCTGAGCTGACGGCCAGGAAAGAATTCTTGAGATGTCTTTGGTGCAAAAAGTGCAGGCACAGGACACGTGGGCAGAAAGAGCTGCCCGGACCGGACCGTGAGGAGTGACTGATCATATACGTGACAGTTGGTGGCGGCGGGGGGAAGGCAGATGGGAAGTTTCCACAGAGATGTTCACGGGCTAACGAAGAATCGCGGGATCCGGGAGGCCTGGCTCTGGTCCAGCTAAGGTGGTTTTTCCCTCCAGCAGAGCACTAACGCGAAGACAGTAGGGAGTTCCTGGGGGGATGCTTTACTCTGCCGGCCTCAAGCATTTGCCTACGGGCTGCAGGTTAGCAGCAAGTTTAATTTTACCCGCCATTTCCTTCTGCCTTTGTTCCCACATCATCAAGACCTGACCCGCTTCCAAATTAGCAGGCAACCCCCAAGAACCCAAGGATCGGGCTCCATGAGGAAGGACACAGTTCCCTCCGCGGCCACCATCCCTGAGAGTGGACACCGGGGCGGGGACTAGTAGGTGAGTCTGGCCTGAGAAAACCCACAAATGCCCGCTTGGAGCAGCAAATGAGCATCCCTTCTGAAGAATCACATGAACAGCACAGTTAATTCTAGAAAACCCGCTAAACACAAAAAGCTCTCTGTCCTCCAGGTTTGACTACATGCGCCTTCCCTCCTCTCCATCCATAAAGCCCGGATGATGTATTTATTTTGGAAATCGTTTTGCTCAAGCCAGGGTCTTATTTACAAGTCAATCCTGACTTTTACGCACAGGTTGTTAAATGCCAATAGCTTTGATTTTATATTTAAATCAGGCTGAAAGCTTTCCAAGTTCCTAAGAGAAAACCTTTGTCTGAGGAGTTGCCTTTTCAACCTGTTTCCTCCAGGAACTTTTTTTTTTTTTTTAAACTGAAGTTGGCACTTATGAATTCTGTCCCCGGCCTCTCTCCTGTTCAGCTGTATAACCTTGTTATGTTAACATAAAAATTAAACACGAGAGATGAATCAGCTAAATTGGATTCACTTATATAGATCAAATGGCTGCGCCCTGACAGGAACACGGGCCTACCCAGAGCCGGGGAGCCATGGGCTTCTTCCGTGGGGTACGGATTCGAAAAGGAAAAGGAATGTGGACTGTGAGAAGTAAGGGAGATGATTCACTTTCAGAAACAGCAAATAAAAGCCGTGCAGTCTAGGTAACAGTAGGTTTACAACCTATTAGAAATACATATGAATGACACTCCACTTCCGGGTTCTCCTTCCCCTCTCTGTTTTGCAGGCTTGTTTTCACGGACTTTGCAATGAGCACGCGCCAAAGAACAAAGGGACGAGGGACTGAAAGTCTCTGTGTCACCTCAAAGAATGTACACTTGTTCCAATCAAACTACTTTTGCCTTCCGTGGGCTGTAACCTCTGTAGCGCTCAGCCAATGAGGAACCAGGGGAGGGACTTACCTCTGTAGTGCTCAGCCAATGAGGAACCAGGGGAGGGACTTCCATGCTGGGAGATAAATTGTCTGCTGTAACTACCCGTAGTGTGTCTGTCCCTCAGACCTCCGCTCTTGCAAGAAGGTTGGTTAAAGACTCGCCTCACTGTGCTCCGAGCCTCCACATCCCGCCTTGATTGGGTTGGGGGACTTATTTCTCCCATGGACTAGAAGAACAAAGCCAGGGTGAAAGGTCGGTGTGGTCCCTGACACTCTGCGCACACACGCCAGGTGGCTGGAGAAGGAGCGGGCTCAGCCCTTGCACTGGGCGACGTTAAAGCACCTTTGCACACACTGTCTGGTCCTATCCTCCCAAGAGCACAGCAGCCGGGCAGGCAGGATGCAGGTTCCAGGGTCCCCTTTTGGGAGGGGGGAATGGATGTGGGACAGAGGGTTTGGCAGACCCCCGGCTCCTCATTCTCCTCCCCAGCAGGAGGACCAGACTTACTGGTAGATGGAATATAACCTCAAATTCAACCTCTCGAATGTTCTGAAGGAAGACTTTTCTCCTAAAGGTATAAAGAGGGAGCATAAGGTGAGCTGACACCCCCACCAACCCCCTCTTGCCTTGGGGGGTGACATTCCTCAGGCTGCCCAAGAACAAAGGAAAGGAAAGAAAACCAAAGGTTAACTGATAGAGATCACAGGCCTGCAGACATGAGTTTCCATCAGTTGACAATCTTAGTAAATTACAAGAAAAAGACAATCTTACCAGTAGCCTAATCTCCAGAAACCTACAGACTCTCTTCCCTGGAGCCCCAACATCACCCTCCCCTCCATGGGGATGTGGGAACAAAGGCGAGAAGGAAATGGCGGGGAAGATGACACTTCCTTTGACAAATACTTGAGGCAAATACCGAGTAGAATACGAGTAGAACGAGTTTCTGCAGGAACCCCTACCTCCTAATGTTAATGTCTCACTAGAGGGAAAACAGCCTCAGCCTGAGGACAGCAAGGCCTCAGGTCACTTAGGAGTCCTCGTGAGCACAGCTAAGTCCCTGTGGAGGCCGCCCTTTGGTCCTTACCTCCCCCAACTCCCTAGTATATAAGCAGTCAGTCTTCACGGCCCCAGTGCGGCTCTTCCTGCCCCTGCGTTCTGTCCCTGTGCTTTAATAAAATCACATTTTTTTGCACCAAAGACGTCTTCCAGAATTCTTGTCTTCCAGAATTTTTTCGTGGCTGTCAGCTCCAAACCCCATCGGGGGGGGGGGGGGGGCCAGACAGAGCACAGTTAGTAGCTCACCCAAGGTCAGAGAAAAGAACTGGGGCAGAATCCGCTCTCCAGTGGCCCCACCTGAGTCCCCGGATGTCCCCAGTGCCTCCCACTGCACAGGTGGCCTGCGTTTCTGGGGCGATACTGTGTGTCCCACCTCCCGGGCTGCCACTGGGCATTCCTGCTGTGTCTGTAGGTCAGCTGCTCAGACTGGGCCCAGTCCACACCTGCCAACTCCAGGGTGTGAGCAGGACTGAGCAGAGAGCACCAGGCGCCCAGATGGGACAGTCTCCTAGGGTGGATTCTGGGGAGGAGCAGCAGCAGGCCAGCTAACGGATGCGTTCTCGGTATACCCCAAGGCCGCAAAAGGACTATCACGTTAGCACAGGCGTGTGCCGGCCACACAGGAGGCCGCAGGTGCACTGAGATGCCACTGATTCTCCACCCTCATCCCTGGAGAATACCTGTTACAGGTGGGAGGGGCACGTGACAGAGAAGACAGCACCCAATTCTTCTTGGAGGTGGCATGGGACTAAGCGGTGGCACAAGAGGGCAGTGGCATCTCTGCCCTCAACAAGACTGGGCCACGATCCCCATGGTCTCCGGGGAGCCACCAGAAGCTGCCTTCCCAGGGCGCCGTCCCCTGCAGTGGAAGCCAGTCCTCCTTTCCCACTGTGGCAGATCAAAGGTGGCTGCCAGTCTTGGCCGTAACCTCAAGGAGGGCTGGTCTAGCTCCTGCCCTTGGGTCCTGACCAGTCCAGCGCCGCACAAGGGATATTCTGCCTTCTAAGCCAGCAGCTGCCTGGCGGTGCGGAAGAGCCGTTCTGGGACTCGGCTGGGGGGAAGCCGGCCGCCCCGCGGTCGCGCTGACCACCCGGGCACTACTGTGTTGCCAGAAGTCCAAGCCGCCTGTTGGACTCGGTCACCGCGGAGCGAGCTCAGAGCTCGGGACCACCGCTCCGGGCTCGAGACCGAAGCGCCCCAGCCCCTCCACCCGGACCGGAGACGAACCCCCAGCTGAACCCTTCCGGAAAAGTCTGAGCAACAAACTCCTGAGTCCCCGGTTGCAGAGTGGGTTGTTTCGCAGCGACAGTCGCAGGCCGGGCCCAGGCTCCAGGTGCGCAAGGGCGCTCAGAAGACGAAAGCGAAAACCCCAGCGATAAAGATGATGAACAGTACGCTCGGGGTTGCCCCCTCCTTCGGATCCTTCTCCCCCGTAAATGTCATGCTTCCAGAGACTGTAACTAAGAAAGTTCAAAGTAGTAATATCACACATCGGCTTCCTTTTTTGCTTTCGACATTTTATCGTGGCCACGAGACGGGAAGAAGATTGGCTCTGGTGGGTGTATTTAGGTCCTCGGGTGGTGGCTGTGCCAAAGGTGTCCCTGCGGCTCTGTCAGCATCTGGGTTCAAACACTTCCGCCAAGTCGGACACAGACGGGCAAAGCGTCCACATCCGGGGTAAGCAGCTCGTTATCGGGGCGCACAGTGAACCCACGACTGGGCCCAGTCAGAAACACACCCCTAACCACAGCCAGGGCTCGGTCACCCCCCACCTCTGGGGCTCAGCAAGTGGGGGCGCTGTCCTCAGTCCCTAGAACCCAAGAGGCGCCATCTTCTCAGTCACATGACAGCTCTGGGAGCCAATGGGAACCGCCTCCTCAGTCACATGACAGCTCTGGGAACCAATGGGAACCGCCTCCTCAGTCACATGACAGCTCTGGGAGCCAATGGGAACCGCCTCCTCAGTCACATGACAGCTCTGGGAGCCAATGGGAAC